>CM040242.1:227374920-227974920 GCA_022545495.1 Chrysanthemum lavandulifolium | reverse complement strand
GGGCTTCTTGTTTTACACTCTCTGCCTTTTCTAGTTTCTCTTTAAGTATCTTAATCTCTATGTCCTTAAGATCAATTTCACCACCTAGTATATTAATCTTATCTACATACTCAAACTCACATTTAATACAAAAATTTAGCTTCTCTTCCACACTCTCTAGACCAACTCTATAACCTAAGTTATCAAGTGAAAGTTTATCTACTTTTCTCAAACTTGCAATAATAGCCTTTTGTGATTCTAAGTTATCTTGACATGATTTAAAAGAACAAGTAGAATTTTTAGAATCATTAGATACCTCGAATCGAACCGTAAAATGAAGCATAGGCCATAAGAGCAAAGTTATGCTCTTTAGAAGCTTCACTAGCAAGAAAAGTCGCATTGGGACCTTCTTCAATCTGATCACCCAAATCATAATCACCAATCCCATCTTGAGCAACCAATCTTTGAAGAAGAAGCGAGCTCTTCTGCTGGTCTTCTTGATGCCTTCAATCCTCTTGAGAGCTCTACATTATCCGCAAAGTGACCCTTCTTCTTGCGCTTAAAGCACTCCATCTTGCTTTTGTCAAATCCACTCTCCTTTGACCATCATACTTAACTTGTCTTCCGGTCCTCTTCAAAACTTCCTTGCTTGGAGAGTCAACATTGCCATCTCGCCATTAAAGATTTATCTCTTCAAGATCATCGGGATCATTTTGATCTAAATATTGATTCAAAGCAGAACAACGGTAGTTAAATCGACTAGAAAAGCACAAATTGCACCATCAACGACATTATCACTAACAATGGTATTGTTTGCAATAGCGGTGGTTATTCCATAGGTAGCAGAGATACATCTTGTGGGCTCTTGTGATTCGTGGAAACAAAAGCAATGTTTTGATTAGATGAAGATGTACCGGCAATGTTGTTCTCGATTCATAAACCTTCAAATTGTTGTAGAGATTGTCCGAGTCATCTTATCAAAGTCATCCTTATTTCTCCACACAATGGCATGTATGCGGCCTAGTCGGTGATAAACTTGATGAACTTCAAATTGATATATTCTTGAGCAACTTTGCGATCCTCTAAATTCAGTTGGGCGTCGTTTTTGAAGTCATTATAAGTGCCATCAAGTTTTCTCCACCGAGCGGTGAAGTTTTCAAGTCGATGCTTGAGCATATTCTTCCTTGATTTCTTTGTAGCTTCATTACCGGAAACCTTGTTTCAATAGCATCCATTAACTCCTTAGCGACTCATATTGTTCAAAGTCCAAAGCATATTCATTAGGTATTCCCATGAAGAGAATACTATGGGCTTTAATCTCCGACTTCCTTTAGCCTTGTCAACTTCACTAACAATGGCTATATCTTTACCATCATCACCCTTCTTAGGAAGAGTATCACCCTTTTCAACAACATCCCGGATAGCATAATCAATCATACGAATGTATTGCCTCATTCGCATTCTCCAAATTTGGTACTCACCCCTTGAGCATGGGCACCTTTGATCAAGATAACCATGTGAGTTTAGTCGGACATCTTAACTTACTTGAATAGAACTTAACTAAACTTCTTCTTGGTTTCGGTTTCTAGATCACAAGCTCGATACCACTTGTTGATCCCAGTTGAGCAAGCGATCCTTTATAAAACCGACTTAACAAAGACTTATTAAGTATCACGCGAATTTAATACTTAATCTTAAGAAGAAGAACAATAAACATTCAACACCTCAATATTATTATTAATACGAATACTCTAACCAAAGATTAGAGTTTTACAACCTTGAAGTGTATCGACCTTAGATATAAAACATACGTATATCTAATCTAACCTAGTACCTCCTTTTATAGGCTAAGGAGTCCTTTACATAATACAATACGTAACCTACAAGATAAATATCTTTTCCATATTTATCTAATATAAAATATTAAACTGACTATACAAGACTAGAAGTGGTTACAATACAATATCCGTGGTTACACAATACTACTAGCCAGATTTATCTTCATGATGGATTCATTCTTACGTCCGTGGTTTCACCAATTACATCCGTGGTTCCAACACTTAGAATAATTCATGATCCAAGGAACCTAAAACCCAACACAACAAATTAGAAAGTCTTGGAAGAGACATGAAAAAGCTCAAGGAGAATGTGCATTCCTTAAAGTTGAACGAAATGAACACAATGGCGCTCTCCCTACTAAGGAATGCTCATCCAACAAGGAAGTTAAAAGGATTGAAGAAGTAAAATATGGAGGTGGAAGTCCCTTCAACGGATACAATGGTAATGATGCCAGATGCCGAGAAAAATCCCCAAGGTTCCATAAAGGAATCAATAAACCAAGCATTGAAGATATAATGAATAAACATATCAAGAAGTCTACAAAGAAAAGTTATAGACTCAAGGAATGGATGGTCAAGGTAAAGGAAGACACCAACATGAACTTGCGGAACTAAGATGCCGCAATTAAAAATCTCAAAACCCAAATTGGCCAATTAGCTAAAAATCTTGAGAACAGTAATGACAAAGCCATTGCCTCCAAAGCCATATTTGCACAAGATAAACCAAAGAAAGAACAGTGCACCTCTTCTATCACCAATGATCTATCCGGGATTAACTACTTAAAAGAAGATGATAAATCGAAAGACGACGAAGACCTGCCAAGCCAACTTCCTGAGAAGGAATAGTATCAGGAAAGTTTTCTTCTTACATGCACTATCGGTAATCTTAAAATTCCCGCATTAGCTGATTTGGGGGCTGGGGTTAACCTTATTTCTACCACATTGTTTGATAAAATAAAACTTACCAATTTGAAAGAAACAACAATGATGATTGAGATGGCTGATTCCTCTAAAGCTGTACCTAGGGGAGTAGTTAATAATGTTCTCCTTAAAATTGGGAAATTCCTTTTCCTCTTGATTTTGTGGTTATTGATATGGGAAGCGGAGACTTACAACTTAATTGTTGGAAGGCCTTTTCCGCCACTTTTCGAGCACATATAAAGGTTTTGAAAACAAATTTCTTTGGAACCGAAAAGAACGAATCACTTTCAAGATGAAAAACATTTAAATCCTATGTTAGAAATTTCAAATAAAGTTGATGTTGTCAACATTCCATCGCTCGACCTACCTCTATGTTATAATCTCAGTACTAACAATCGTAGAGGAAATTTTGATAGTAGTGAACAAGAACAGGAAACGATCCTCCCAATTGAGGGGATTAAGGAAGCTCTGGATCCTAACAAACATTACTGCACCCCTATATTGACGGAAGATAACGAATCAATGAAAGCATGTCCCTCGTGTAACCCTTTTCGTGAATTTTGTGAGGGAAGGGTGGATGAATGGACATGCTCTCACGAGATTGAGAGACACAATATAAAATTCGGAAAATTATCTTTTGAAGATTGGTACAAGGTAAGATTTGGAGACTCATAAATCAATGCAAGATTAGTAAACAACTAAAATGCAATAACGATAACTATCACCTTATTGATATAATGACCAATGATGAGAGATCAAACACAAGTGCAAAAATTGATCCTATAGCAGAAGGTGACGACTACAGAAAATCATGTTTATCGTTTGATGAGTGGCTCACATAAAAATTTAGAACATGTAGCATCGTAAACACAATGAGAAAAAAGGTTTATGTCGAATGGATGAATGATTCCCGCCAATTATCGGAGGAAGTTGGCCTAGTTCAAAGGCTACCATAAAGCCCCTAGGGACTGAGTCTAACTTAAAGACTCGTAAATAAAGAAAAGTGCTCTTTAGGAGACAACTGAATTATCCTTATCATTTATTTCATTTCCATTTCATTGGGTTTTGTGTTTTAACCATTGTTGCGGAAACGAAGAAAAGTTCTTTCTTTGTAGCATCTCGATCGTACGGAGTTACGGTGTAACTCATTCTCATGGTTACGCCTATGTGCACTTTTGCGTGAGAACTTGAAGCATTACCAATTACGGCATAACTCCGGTCAATGGTTACGCCAGTAGCTACACTTTTGCGATGTTCCGCGGTTTTGCCTAGTTACGGCGTAACTCCTTCTAGAGTTACGACGTTACAATCCTCTGCATCACTTCTTTCATTTTAAAAAACACAATAACCTTGTATTAGTTTTCAAATGAACTTTGTGGGTGTGTTCCCTGTATGCCCTCACAAGACTACACTCGTCTACTTGAGACACCAAGTGGTTTGAAAGGCTTGTTGCATACGCTAAATGCAACCGTGATTCCTACGAAAGTATGTTAGATTTTTTTTTCTTTTTCTTTTTAGAATTATGCTTGTCGGTAGTGTGATTTTAGGGATTGAAGTTTGCTCGTGGATGCTTATGCGAAGGCACGAGTCTCTTTCGTGGGCCTTCTTTCTTTTTGGAGCAAATTTCAGGGAAGTTCTCGCTCTAATTCTACTTTTCTCTTCACCTTTACAAAAGGGACTTGGTACAATTCAAGTGACGGGACGGGAGTAGAATTATCTCTTGAACTTTATTGCCCTCGTTTTTCTAGTTTATTTTAAAAAAATTATGCCATTTTTAAAATTTTTACATATTTTTCTTAACCTAACTGGAATAGACTTTAGCCGAGCACATGTAACCCTTGATATATTATGGTGAGATTAGCCTTATCCGTTTCCCAATTTTTACCCCAAATCAACCAAACTATAAGTGTGTCGGTAGCTTGTAAACTTTAGAACTTGGCATTTGCATCATTTCGAGACCATAGACGAGGTATGTTAAGTTAGCTCGATGTATTTGGACTTTCAGTTTAAGAAGGCAGTATTATAGGATTCTCACCCAAATAGCCTACCATTGTATGTCTATCGATTAGTCACCTCGACTTCTCGACCCCATGTGAAACCCTTTTGTTGCACTTACCTTTAGTGCAATATACCCCTAGATACACCCTTCGAGCCATTCCTTTCATTTTGATCACCCAACATATTGTTTCGATACACCCATACACCTTAGCCTACCACCGTAGTCTTTATTTGTGATTGGGAAGTCATCATTTCCTAAGTTCAAGGTTTAAGTGGAAAGGTTCGAGAATCACGCTTTAAATCGATGACATATTCTTAAAGATCATTAAAGACCCCCGAATTCCATTGTTCATCTCAAGTGGGGGATGTTATGTTATTTAGTTATGATTAAAAAAATTATAGTTAGTGTTTTCATTTTGTTTGTAAAGTGCGATGTTATAAGCACTATTGTTATGAGCTTAATATAGATTTAGTATCGAGGAGGCCACCTCGGTCACATTTGAAGAATGAAGTTGGAAGTGTTCCCATCATGACGTCCTTTAATGGCACATCTACCTGATTATATCATGATTCGGTTTCTTGACTTTGAAACTTGAACTTTGGGCGAACGGTAAGTGGTGATGACTTAGTTGCAGATTTAGACTATTTGCTTGATTTTGTTTTATACCAATTTTATCCCATGTCTTATTCTACCCTTAGTCATGAAGCGTGTCTATGTGATGCAGCGAGCAATCTTTGGTGTCTTGGACATTGATTTGGTCATGTATCATTGATTTTGTCCACTTCACCGTCACAGGTTAGTAATGACAACTCGCCCTTAACCTTTGTTGTGTCTACCCATATTTCCTTCGAGAATTGTTTTGTCCTTAACTCTAGTGCTGGAGATTTGTGTAACTGCCAAGCTTATGATAGAATACATCCAATGACTTTGCAATGAGTGATCACCCCGAAATTGACACTTAGAATAGTTGAGAGTTTTGAGTGTTTTGTTCCCATTTTGTGAGGTGTTCGGCTTTGTTTTATTCTAGCATAAGGGACTTGTAAACTTATATCTTCCAGGTAATGGGAGATATCTTTTTAGGAATCTATCTAATAAGGTCTACTTGAGAGCAAGTAGAGTTCAGTGGGGATATTTGATAACATCAAATAGTCACGAATATTAAGTGTCAATTTCCCGATAATGCTCGTATTTTATATCATTTATATGGATTACGCTTGTTTTCTTTTATATTTCACTTTTAGGTAAAATACGAGCATTGGAGCTAAAGAGACGCGGTTTGGAGATTTATTAAAGATATATCATAGTATGCTCATTTTGAGCGATTCTGGCGTAACTCCTCTCTCACATTACGCCCGTAACTAAGGCATGGCTCGGAAAACCAACTCAACGAAGATTACGACGTAACTCTCCCAAAGATTACGGTAGAACCAACTAGGTCAAATGAGGTTCCGCAGCTGCAGCTCTGCCGTAACTCTTGCATCAATTACGGCGTAACCAAGATTTATTGAAGATACGGCGTAACTCATTCCATAGTTACGCCGTAACCAACATTATTAGTGCAAATTACGAAGAATTGTATGTTAGGGCATAACTCTTATAATTAGTTACACCATAACCAGATCTGGCCTATAAATACCCCACGATTTCCAGAATGTCAAAGCATCCCATTTCACACACAACATTCAGTGAACGTGAGAAGAAGTCGAAGGCAGATCTAGAGGAGCATACAAAGCTATCTCCAAGGGAGAAATCACTCCCCTACGATAAGCATTAGCTTTTTATCTTTTCTTTACTTTCAATTCATGTATTTCGTAACGTTAAACATTGAATCAATTGTTATAGTTAATATGAGCGGCTAAGCACCTCTAGGTGCTGGCCTAGTTATGATTCCTTAATTGTTTTGTTTGCGTTTACATTGCTTCCGTATATTTATTTCTAAGTGTATGCATACATAGTTTGTTGGTAGCTACCCTTATTTCGGTAGTTTTGAATGGCGGTAGAGGCTAGTCACTTAGGAGATATGACCAACTGACCCTAAGTGAGTAGACTAAGACGGGAAAGGTAAGATATGACCAACTGACGACCCTTTCTACTTGTGCGATTTGACCAACTGATCACCTACCATTTGGATGAACTTAAGAAGTAAGGGGTGAGTGTTTAAGATGCTAGTGCTCGGGCACTCACTATTATAAATCTAGCATGTAGCGGTACTTAATGACTTGGCTTAGGGGACTAAGAACAACTGGACTTATGACGGGCACCCGATTTCTCTAGTGGGACCCTTTGGCGATAGGTTAGGACTAATCCGACCAAATGTTGTCCTAGCGACTTTGACCCCACCAAGTAATTGGAAGTAATTAGACGTAAACACTACTAATTAGGATGATTAACTAGGTTAGCACCCTCTCCTCTATTGATCACATCCTCGCCTTTATTCGCTTTAGTAGTTAATTATATCAAAATCATATTAAAATCATGACACCTAGACTTAGTTTAAATCCACACATAGCTCTTGGGACGACCTCGGTTTTACCGAATACTACACTACTCACGATAGGGTACACTTCCCATTAGTGCATTAGGATAGCCATAGGTATAACAAGTAATTATAAATATTAAAACACAGTCAAGAAAACCCGCATCACCATTTTTGAACAAAACTCCATATGAACTATATAGAGGTAAAATGCCTCACGCCAGATACTTTAGAGTTTTGGAAGTAAATGTTTTATTCTAAACACAAAGGATTATCTCACCAAATTTAATCCAAATTCCTATGAAGGTGTATTCTTTGGATATTCACAAAATAGCAAAGCTTACATTGTTTTAAACAAAGAAACTGGGTTTTAGGTTCAAATGAAAAGAATTATTCTAAGTATGGAACCACCGCCAAAGACAAAGGAAACCACGGCTGAAGATGGAACCACTTCTCAAGACAAACCACGGCTAGTAGGAATATGGATCCACCGCTATGTCATCAAAGCACTATTAGTTAGTTGTGTTGGTTTAACTTGTAATATTCTAGAATGTCTTGAGTAGGTCGAATTGTATTTAGATAAGTATGCTAATTATATTTATCTTGTAGAATATGTTATGTATATTGTATAGGACTCCTTAGCCTATAAAAGGAGGTCCTAGGGTAGAGTTAGATATACGTATTTAGTTATATCTAAAGTCGATACACTTTAAGGTTGTAAAACCCTAATACTATTCAGAGTATTTGTATTAATAAAATAATGAGGTATTGATTGATAATCAAAGTATTCTTCTTAAGATTAAACATTAAATTCCGCGTAGTGTTTAATAGTTTGTTTTAGTTTAAGTCAGCTTCTATAAAGGATCGTTTGCTCAACTAGGATCAACAAGTGGTATCAGAGCTTGTGATCTAGAGATCAAGAAGAAGTCGTGTTACTCAGATTTGTTCTAATTCAACAAAGTTAAGATGTCTGACGAAACTCACATGGTTACTGCCTCAAAGGTACCCATGCTGAAGCAGGGTGAGTATCAAGTATGGAAGATGCGTATGAGGCAATACATTCTCATGATTGACTACAACATCTGGGAGGTGATTGAGAAGGGTGATACTTTACCTACTAAGGGTCCTGATGGTAAACCTGTTGGAATTGTTAGTGAACCTGAAAAGGCTCAAAGGAAACTCAAGATTAAGGCGCACAGTATTCTCAATTTGGGAATACCTAATGAATATTCTTTGGACTTTCAGGAGTATGAGATTGCTAAAGAATTGATGGATGCAATTGAGCAAAGGTTTGCTGTAATGATGCTACCAGAAAATCAAGGAAGAATATGCTCAAGTATCAGCTTGAAAATTTCACGCTCTCGGTGGAGAGAATCTTGATGGAACCTACAACAGTTGCGAAGCTTATAAGTCAATTAAAATTGGTAGACTATAAAGTTGCTCAAGAAGACATAAATCTCAAGTTCATTAGGAGCTTGTCACCGAATGGGCTATGCATACAGTTGTGTGGAGGAATAAAGATGATTTTGAAAAGATGACTTTGGACAATCTCTACACCAACTTGAAAGTTTATGAGTCTGAGAAGAATATTGCTGGGTCATCTTCTTCCTCTCAGATCATTGCTTTTGTGTCTACAAACAATAGGAGTTCTCAGGAAGCTTCCACTGCTGTTTATGGAGTTTCCACTGCTATTGCTAATGATACCACTGTTAGTGATAACATTAGTGATGGTGCTATTTGTGCGTTTCTAGCAGATCACACAACCAGTGTATCCGTGTTAAATCGATTTGGATCAAATTGATCCCGATGATCTTGAAGAAATCAATCTTGATGGCAAATGGCAATGCTAACATTGCAAGCTAGAAGATTTCTAAGGAGAACTGGTGAGCAGTGTCAAGTATGATGGTCAAAGAAAGGATGGGTTTGAAAAAGCAAGATGGAATTGTTATCCTTAATAGTTTTATTAGAAGTGATGGTCATTCACATTTAGGAACTTTGTAACTCGTGTTAGATATCGTGATAGAATAGTCAACGGGCTCGTGGATTGGACTAAGCTAAATGGGCTTTAGTTTAGTTAAGCTAGCATTGAATAATGGCGTGTAACCCATGTCCAAACCCAAGTCCACGAAAAGCCCAAGCCAAGCCCATAGGAAAGCCTTTTAGGTTTTCATGTATTGTACTATAAATACCCTCAAATGGTCATTTGAGGGTGTGCTAAAAGTGTGTGTGTGTTTTTCCTTTGGAATATACAACATCTTGTGTTCATCTTTATCTCACATATACACGAATTTATATCTTCAAGTCACCATCTTTCTCATCTTATTTCTAAGCTTTGTTTGTGGTTTCACGTGTTCATCTTGTGGTATAAGTGTTGGGTTTGTGATAAGGTTGATATTTGTAAGGTCCTACAATTCGTTTGACAATCCTAAAGAAAAAGAATGGGATAATTTCTTCGAGTTAATGTTCGATGAATACTATGGTGGAACTTTGACAAATGCATCAAACCATCATTCCGCTTCACCGCTCAAAATCATCCTCCACCACCAACGAAGATGCATCTACAACGGTCGAAACCAATGCACCAACTCCATCAAGATCATCTACATCTACTCAAGTTCTTACACCGTTCTACCGGTTGATGAGCAAAACCAAAACCGAACGATGCAACGTTAGATGAAGACTTATTTGAAAACCCGTTTGCTACGGAATCACCGAATCTTCTTCAAGCTTACGAGAACCATCTAACTCGCATACGTTTAACCAAAGGTATCCTTCACTCAAGTGGACAAAAGACCACCCAATTGAAAAAGTTATTGGTGAACCTTCAAGGCCAATTCGACGAGGCGTAACTTGCCACCGATTGCGACTTGTGCATTTACCTTTGCTCAATTAGCAATATTGAACCGAAAACATTAGGGAGGCAATGGCGGATCCCGCATGGATAGAAGCGATGCGGAGGAACTTCTCCAATACCGTCTTCATGACTCTTGGGAAATGGTTCCAAGACCCATTGACGTTCGCGTCATTGATCTCAAGTGGTTATGGAAAATAAATGGGATGAAGAGATGATCGTAATTGCAACAAAGCTCGTCTTGTGGCCAAAGGATACAGACGAGAAGAGGAATAGACTTTGAAGAGTCATTCGCGCGGTAGCGAGACTAAGCGGTCGGGATATTCTTAGCCTATCATTCACAAAAACATCACGGTTTATCGGATGGACATTAAGACCACGTTCTTGAATGGAACTCTAAAAGAAGAAGTGTCGTGAGTCGACGGAAGGCTTCATAGACATGGAACATCCGGACTCGTCTACAAACTCAAAAAGGCAATCTATGGTTTAAAACAAGCTCGAGAGCGTGGTATGACGAATCGTCCTCTTTCCTTATCCAAAACAATTTCACCAAAGGAACAGTTGATCCTACCTTGTTTACACAAAAATGCAAAACGACATTTTGATTGTTCAGATTTATGTGGGCGACATGATCTTTGGGTCCACTAATCCGAATCTTTCAAAACATTTTAAAATCTCATGAAAAGTAAATTTGAAATGTCCATGTTTGGGAACTAAAATTCTTTCTTGGTTTACAAATACATCGGTCCCCCATGGAATTTTTATTAATCAAGCTAAGTATACAAGCGAGATTTTGAAAAATCATGGTATGGACAATTGTGACTCGATTGAACACCAATGGTAACTTCACCAAAAATTGGAGCCGATTTGTTTGGGAAACCTATTGATCCAAGAAATATCGGAGCATGATTGGTTCTCTCATGTATCTTATCGCTAGTCGACCGGATATTCATTTTTTGTTTGCTTATTAGCACGGTTTCGTGCTAAGCCTACCGAACCGCACCTCAAAGAGGTTAAAAGGATCTTCGGTGCACGAAGACATCCATTCACATGGGACTTTGGTATCCGAAGGAATCGGGTTGATCTAATTGCCTTTTCGGATCACGGACCACGCAGTGATCTAGTTCTGACAAAAGTACATCCGGAGGAGCACAATTTTGGGAGAAAAGTTAGTAAGTCGGTTTTCAAAGAAACAAGATTGCCTTGCACTTTCAACCGTGAAGTCGAGTATGTGTCTCTATCTGCGTGTTGTGCTCAAGTTCTATGGATGAGAACACAACTCACGGATTATGGCTTTACTTTCGATAAAATACCTATGTATTGTGACTCGAAAAGTGCCATAGCCATATCATGCAATCTGCTCATCACTCAAAGACTAAGCATATCCGTGTCCGCTACCACTTCATCAAAGAGTACGTCGAAAATGGTACTTGAATTATTCTTCGTGAAGACAGATTACCAACTCGCCGATCTATTAACTAAAGCCCTTCCAAAAGAAAGGTTTGAGTATTTAGTTCGACGAATTGGAATGCGAAGTCTAACCCCGAGGAGTTAGAACGTCTTCTCGAATCTTCACAAAATGATTTTCCAAAAAGCTTCACTTGTAAATATTTTTGAAAACAAAATACAAAATTTGAAAAACCAACAAAAACAAAATATAAAATATAAAATCTTTCAAAAATACAAAACAATATAAAATCAAAATCCAAAAATATTCTTCTCACGACATGTCTCTTGTATAATCGATATTACATGCGTTTCTAGAAATGTCATTCAACAATGATACGGGCATGTACTGACGATGTTGAGCGAGAGTTCTTTATTTGTTTTCTAAAACATGTCGTTTCTCAAAATTTCTTCATAAAATGGCTTTCGTATACATCGATCGAAACCCGGACGAAATGATGACTTTTGATTATTTCAAATCAAAACTCGTGTTTTTAATGAAAAATGAGGTATACGCTTGATTGGCACTACATTTAAAATGGTGAGAATCATCATCATCTTGAGCACCTTTTCAAGATTGTTCAAAAATATTTTAAAATCTTTCAAATACTTTGTGCTCAAGATAACTCCTCTAAAACCCTTTAATTGAATATGCTTTATTAAAGGGGAGTATAAAAACAAAATGTTCCAAATTCATACTTAAATCAAATCCGTTTGACTCAAAAAGATTCTAAAATGTTGTTTAATCCGATGATATCAAAATATCACGCTTATGCTATTTTGAGGGAGAGACGTGATTAAATGTGATCAAAATGTTTAATGATCGTGGTTTGAATCTCATAATGAGCTCGACTCGAGACGGAACCAATGAATTGACGAGGAATCATGTACCATCTCGAGAAACTTTCTATGGACTTGACCAAGACGGGTAATAATTTCAAGCTAGTTCTCTAGTGATGTAAGCGTGTCTCGAATCGGTCTTGTTCATTTAATGTCGATCAATTCAAAAGTGCGAACTCTACCCTCTATGTGCGATTTACATCAAATATTATAAGCACGTGTGAAGGGGGAGTGTTTCGAAATATAAAACTCACGAGTGTTTCAAACATGTTTTCTCGTAAACACTCGAGAGATTTTCAAGAAAAAGCGGTTTTATGGCAACAATAGGATGTCATGGAGTTAGAAGGTGACTAAGGATAGGAATATTAGTCTCTATGATCCGCCAGAGGTCGGAGGGATCTACCCAAGGACATCACAAATAGTTAGTATTAGAAGTCCTCGGGTATGATTGAAAAAAGGAGTAATGTGAGAAAGGAGAAAGAAGGGTTGAAGAATTAAAAGAAATGTAAAAGAAAGGGTGAAAAGAAATAGCCCTCCATATTCAACCTTAGGGCGTAAACCGGTTCAACTCATATGCTCTTGGTTGTCACTAGATGACACCGGTATTGAAGACAAAGACGTCATGGACCCGATGACGCACTGCACTAAACCTTCTAGCCACTCAATTCCACTTAAAAGGATTTGTTTCATTCTCACTGGGACCCTACATAATCTATCGAATTTCTCTTAGAGATCGTTGATATTGAAGAAGGAGACCTCTCCTAGTCTCCGCTCGGGAAAACCAAAATGCACTTATTGAGTCTAGAGCCACGAGATTCATCAAAAGATCTCATAGGAACACTTGACATGACATCGCTTGTTGTTCATCGATAACGCACAAGTGATATATTATAGAGTCCCACGCAGATCTTAGCAATCGCCGAAAAATTTATGAGAAGTTTCACATCCGTGATCTTCATGATTGAATGGAAACTCCTGCCAGGGTCAACATCAAGCGACCGACAAAGCAGTCACTTCGGTAATTCTCCGTGGATTACGCTTAGTGTGTCTCAAACGGTCTACAACAGGTGATGCTTGGTGTACCTCGGTGACTCATCCGAACTGTAGATGTACTTGCATATCGTGTTATCTCACTTGTGGGACTCAGTTAGAACGGCCTCGTGAGAATTAGAGATGTGTTTCACACTATCTCATAACACCCTCAAAATTCAAACTTGTAAGTGCTTAACCGCTTATTACTAACCTCGTTTTATGTTTTCTTCTTATGGAAGCTCAGGAGCGGATGGATCGTGCGGACTATACATGCTCATACCGAAACACATGAAAGTTCTCATCATAATCAAAGGAGATGATTCTTCATCAATGTCAAAGAATCTACAAAGTTTAAAGACTCTTAACTACATCATTGGTAACTAAAGACAAATAGAAGTGTGAGCATGGTGGAGAAAGAAGTGGAGAATGACGTGGAGACACCTAACCAACGAAGTTGACAATGGCGAATAACCACATTATCGATCACAAAGCATGAAGGAACAAAGAATCAAGACTATTCTATATCTACACGCAAAGTCCTAGCTCAAGAAAAGTAGAGACCTAATCAAGTGGAGCATCGTTTGAATGACCACCCCTTAGGGGAGATTGTTGTATAATAGTTTTATTAGAAGTGATGGTCATTCACATTTAGGAACTTTGTAACTCGTGTTAGATATCGTGATAGAATAGTCAACGGGCTCGTGGATTGGACTAAGCTAAATGGGCTTTAGTTTAGTTAAGCTAGCATTGAATAATGGCGTGTAACCCATGTCCAAACCCAAGTCCACGAAAAGCCCAAGCCAAGCCCATAGGAAAGCCTTTAGGTTTTCATGTATTGTACTATAAATACCCTCAAATGGTCATTTGAGGGTGTGCTAAAGTGTGTGTGTGTGTTTTTCCTTTGGAATATACAACATCTTGTGTTCATCTTTATCTCACATATAAACAATTTATATCTTCAAGTCACCATCTTTCTCATCTTATTTCTAAGCTTTGTTTGTGGTTTCACGTGTTCATCTTGTGGTATAAGTGTTGGGTTTGTGATAAGGTTGATATTTGTAAGGTCTACACAGAATGTACAACCGCAAGAAGAAGGGCATTTGCAAGGGAATGTAGGGCTCCCAAGAGGTGGTGAAAACTTCAAGAAGGCAACTGAGAGGCAAAAGCCTTCTTGACATTGGTTGCTCAGGAT
This sequence comes from Chrysanthemum lavandulifolium, assembly GCA_022545495.1. Lineage (NCBI taxonomy): Eukaryota > Viridiplantae > Streptophyta > Magnoliopsida > Asterales > Asteraceae > Chrysanthemum > Chrysanthemum lavandulifolium. The sequence continues at coordinate 227,960,346 of CM040242.1, read as the reverse complement.
GGACTTTGTGACTTGATTAGAGTGACCGATAGGGAAGGACCAAATGAAAAGGGTTCGAGCATAGGATACAATGATATGCCCCCACCCAAGCCGATGCAACATGCACCACCGGTAATCTTGAGTTGTCTTTCGCCATGAGTTTAGCTTTAACAAACCGTAGGTGAGAGTCGTAAGTCCGAGTCACCTAAGATTATGTCGATAAGTCATCCGATGGTCCAATCATTGAAGATTTGGAGTCGGATTCTAAGGATGAGAGGTCTAAGTCACCTAAGTTTGTGTCTGATAAGTCATCTGATGGTCCAATCATTGAAGATTCGGAGTCAGATTCTAAGGATGAGAGGTCCGAGTCAACACAGTCTGAAAAGAAAGAAAATAATAAAATCTTTGATTCAAAACAAGCCAATCTTTTTCCTAGATTTGGAGCACAGATCTCTAGGAGAGTTGTAGAATATAATGAGATTCCTAGGGACCAGATGAAAAGATACAAACCTAGGGGTAATCAAAGAAACTTTAATGGCTTAATCTCAAATAGATTAGGGGATGAGTTTCAATTGTGTCAAAAGGCTTGTTTTAAATGTGGTAGTTTGAGCATTTACAACAAAGCTGTATAAAATCAACCATAAGTTTGGAATCAACGGAGGAGGTGAATCACAAAAACTTTTCAAACAATACCATCCTCACCCAAACAAAAACATGGTTCCTAAAGCGGTGTTAATGAGGAATGGTAAAACAAAATCTATAATCACTCTCGCACCTAAATGGGTTCCAACCATTGCTAAGCAAAATGTAACCATTTGTTAAGCAAAATATCACCACCTTTGAGACAAAAGAAATTTTAACTGCATCAAGGTGATAAGCGTCTGATGGTTGGGAGCTATTTCTATGCTGTAAAGGCCTCAACTTGTTGGCAATGGAAACCAAAGTCCAATGTCTTAGAACATGTCAATAGTGCATCAATGAACTTAAAGAAATTTGAATATGTTGATGCACAAGGCGGACCAATCGATGTTGACTTGGGTCCCCAAAAGAACTAACTTTTATAATTTCATGTGCGGCAATTTACAAGATGAGTTACAAGATAAAGGAATTTTGACGATGGTTGCTCGGGCATATGACATGGGATGGGAGCAACCTTGAGGATTTTAAAGCCTTTGATGGAGGCTATGTGGCATTTGGTAATGATCCAAGGGAGGAAAGATACTTGGCGGAGGAACAATCGAACATGGAAGTCGGACTTTGAAAAGTCTATCCGCACAGATGAAGTACAATTTATTCAAGGTTTCCCGGATGTATGATAAAAAGAACTGTATTTTTGGGGAAGCCGAATGTGTGGTGTTATCTCCCGACTTCAAAATGCCTAATGATAAGTATGTACGACTTAGGGTTCCTAGGAAGGATAACATATATTATTTTGATATGAAAGATGTCATTCCAAATAGACCCCTAACCTGTTTGTTTGCTAAGGCATCTGGCGATGAGTCAAAATTATGGCATAGAAGGCTAGGTCACTAAACTTTAATACAATCAATAAATTGGTGAAGGGAATTTAGTTAGAGGTCTACCTTCTAAGGTTTTGAATGTAAAGATCTTTGTGTGGCTGTCAAAAAGGTAAACAACATAGAGCCTCTTGTAAGACCAAGACCGTGAACACCATTACTCAACCATCGCTTATGTTACACATGGACTTATTTGGTCCTACATTTGTTTAAAGTTTGAACCATAAGCGGTTTGCCTAGTTATCACCGATGATTATAGCAGATTTTCTAGGGTTTACTTTCTAGCGACTAAGAGTGAAACTAGTGAGATTCTTAAGAGTTTCATCACTAAAATAGAAAATAGAGTTAACCATAAGGTCAAAGTAATCGATGTGATAATGGGCCCGAGTTTAAAAATGATGTCATGAATAAATTATGTGGATAAGGGTATTGAAAGGCAGTTTAGTGTTGCTAGGACACCTCAACAAAATGGTGTGGTGAAAGGAAAATAGAACACTAATTGAAATTTGCAAGAACAATGTTATCTCGAATCTAAGTTACCAACTACCTTTTGAAAGTTGTAGGAACTGCATGTTATGTGCGAGAATAGAAGTAAGGTATTAAAGCCTCATAACAAGACCCCATGAGTGTTACATGGTAGGAAGCCTATGATAGATTTCCTAAAACCTTTTGGGCGTCCTGTTACTATCTTGAATACCATAGACCACCTAGGCAAGTTTGAGGAAAAGGCAGATGAGGGAGAATTTATTGGCTATTCTTTCAGTAGTAAAGCCTTTAGGGTATACAATAGGAGGACCCGAATAGTTTAAGAGAATCTACAAGTTAGGTTCAATGAAGAAACTCCTAGTGTTGAGACTGTTAATACAAATAAGCCGTAAAAACGTTTATTTATATTTTACGATCTTCTAATATTTTGTCGATAACAAACGTAAAATAATTTTAACGAAACAAATAAAATATGTAAATGTTTTGAACTAATAGTTTCTAACACACTTACGCTTTCACATAAAATACTAAAACAAGTATAATTGATTTTATGATTTAATATTACATATGTACAAACAACTAGTGTTTACATATTTGGGTAAAATATACACATAACTAGTATGTAGTATATTGGGTAATATAAATGGGTAGAAACTTAAGTATCATAACCCATTGACCAAATGCATTGAATGTAGTTGGGTACAACCCAAAGTCCATGACCCATATCTATAGAGCTTGACCCATAACCCATTGCATGACATCATGCTTATGTCATATATGGATAATATCCATAACCCATGGTATTGACCCATACCCATGTGACTAGGTACATTGTATCTAGTAAAAGACCCATGGATCAACCCATAACCCATGACCCATGACCCATAACCAAAAACCCATGGGTAAAGAGGAGCGTCCCATGGATCCCTAGCTTTACGCTTGACGAATCCACTTGTGGGAGGGATCCGTGGGATCCGGGAACAATAGGCATTTTCTCTATAAATAGTGAGCCATTTCTTCATTGTTTCTCACCCTTTCTCACATACCTTCTCCTTAAGTTAAAATCCTCTAACCGATTCAAGTGATCTATGTCGTAGTTTTGTTTTTGTGTGATTCTCTAGGTTCCTCTTAAAGCCGAGATCACCACTTTTGAAGTCAAGCAAGCTCAAGTCCATGAGTTGCCATGCTTCCTCATCATCAAGACTCCTGAAGTCCCCTTGTTGATGATTCTTTTCTTTCTTCTAAGAAGTGTAGTGTTGAAGACATTAGTGAAAGATGTCTCAAGTGTCAAGACAAAGACATTAGTGAAAGGTGTCGATCGTCCGTATTGTAGGCATTAGTGAAGGGTGCCTAGAAGTCAAATCACAAGACATTAGTGAAGGGTGTCTTGAAGATCTAGTTAAAGGCATTAGTGAAAGGTGCCTTAGATGTACATTCGATATGGTGTATTTCGATGTACAAGATAGATTAGTATTGGATCCAACGATATTGATATCCTTGATGATGTTGTAATAAGGAGTTGGTCTCCTTTGGGATTAGTCGTTGGTGTAGTGTTGGGTAGTAGTTCCTCCATTGTAATGGAACTCGGTACTTAGCCTAGTACCGGATAAAGGGTAAGCGACGTTGTGATAGGTGTGGTTCACCTTGGTGTGAAAGAACCCGTGGTTACCCAATCACCAAAAAGAGTAGGAAAGCGTTGTGAAGGTTTCTCCACCATAAGGAGTCGGTGTCGTGTAGTGATTATGAACTCTCGAGTAGGTGACTCGGGAGTGGAGTAGGCAAGGAAGGTGTCCTTGTGCCGAACCACTATAAATACTCGTGTTGTGGTTTTGTGCTTCTTACTCTTATCTTTTCATTACATACTTCTATATAATTGTTTATCAACATCCAACATACATCCAAATAGATTGACATAAGTCGATCTAAATAGTTTAAAACAAGTTTTAATTGGCAAAACTATTCAACCCCCTCTTCTAGTTTTCCACAATTGGCATCAGAGCTTCGTTACCATATTTTTTGAAGTATATTGTACTTTAAAAACTTGATACGATCCATGGTTAATTGAAAATTACAAAGAAGGTTTTTCATAAAAACAAACACCATGTCTTTTAAAACTCTTTGTTTGGATGTTGATTAGATGACAACATTTTTCTCATTATTTATTTTTTATTTAAATGCACTAATCCTCTTTGTCATGTTGATTAGTCAAAGCTCATACCTACCAACCCTTAGGAATCGCTTGATAACAAGAATACCTTCCCTAAGAAGGTATCTTAAACACAAAGGAGCTGGAATTGTCTCTCGACATTTGTTGTGTCATTTGTAAAGACATTCTAAGTGCGTTAGAGGTATGATTTTCTACTTATCTCTAAAATGACATTAGCTTGATAATTAAGTATGCCTACATAGGTATTTATATGATTATCTTTTGTGCATATACATGTATTACATAAAGCTTCATTAGGAAGCCTTTTCTCACATACGTGTTATCTTTTCGTTTAAAGTCGTAGTATATAAAACTTGTGTTTTATTTCATTTAATCCAAAAATCATATCTTTCTAATAATAAAACAAACATAAATTTCAAAAATTCCTCCTTCCACATAAATAAACCATCCGTCGCCCACTTTATCAAATCTTTCATTTTCAAAAAAAATTTACCTCTGAATCAATACTTCGTCTTCCTCTCATCTCATCTCATCTCAAACCAAAACCAAGAAGGTTCGTCATCAACATGGTTTACATCGCTCTCGTGCTCATCGCCTTAACACTCATCGCACTTGTGTTCCCTATGATGAAGTTCACATATGGAGACATATACTTTGTGTTGTAAATCTACATTGGGGTCATATACCCAATCCTTTGTATCATTCTTAGCATTGAAATGAAATATTACTAATAGTATAGCTATCTAGGTTATTATTATCATAATGTGTTTATCATTTCTTTTATTTATTTCATTCTCGTGATACATTAGAAAGCCATGTATGCATGCTAAAAGAAAATGTAGGCTAAAACACATATCTTGGTATAAAACTATAAGATCTAAAACCTATGTTTTATCAAGAAATCATTCAGTAACTACGGATCTATGGATCTCGGAAGATATACTAGCGGATCCCGTATAGAAGGAACCGTACTCACGGATAACAGTTTTCATGCAAAATAAAACCACTTTCTTTCTAAAAGTAATATTCCACTAGAATGTCAAAACCTTAATTGAGTAAAGTATCATTGTTGATAAAAACCATTGTTAATAAAAATCTAGTAAAACATTAGATAATCATTGGTTGACCACAAAACATCACTTTCTATTAACTCATCTTCTATAGGTTCCATATGTCTCATGAATATGAGTTCGATTTTCACTCACTAGCGTCTACACTCCGAACATCTCCTTGAGCCCAACATACCGACAATCATGTCCGGGTTCAATAATCTCAAAACCGTCACTTCCACGAAGGACGTGTTGTGACACCTCTCTACAATTCGAAGAAGGCATCAATACCTCCTTCCGAACCGTAGGATTGGAATGTCTTCTCGAAATTAATGAGAAAATATGTCCAAGGTTTGTATTGTAATTCTTCCGTCAAGTCGAACTCGCTTCGTAACGAGGATCGTTCTCTATCTCTTTGGTTTTGGATCAAAAACCAAATGTTTGTTTTAACCCTTGGGCAATTTGCTCAAATTCTCCGAATTCCAAATCATGGACAATGTGCATTCACCGAAGATTGGTCTCTTGATTCTCTCTTCAACTTTCGTGAAGAAAATAGTCCATATTGCTCACATACCTTCCCGTAAGACTTGATTCTCACAATATTCAAACCTCGATCCTATTACTCCGATCCAAACATTATCTGTACAAAGGATATTCGAGAAGAGTACAAGGCTCTCACACTCATCCTAAGAGAAAATGTTTGGAGTCTTGGGAAATCAAGAAATCCTTCCACTTTTGTGCTTTCACATAATGTATTGTTTGCTAACACAATAACCATACAATCTAGCCTACTTCTTAAGGCGAATTGTAAATCTTCAAGGGTCCAAGAACAAACTCATCCCTTATGGAATGTTCTTGACGCGCCTTTATCATAACATCATGTACTTCCACCTCAATTTCAAAGTCCGTTATGCGTACTTGTGAACAAGATGATGGAACCTCTAAACATATCTCTCATGAAGACTTTCTTCATTCACGAATCAACAAACACTCATCAATCACTTGATGATCCTTCTAGCAAAACGCCAGGAACTTAGAAATCTTTCAAATAGGATCAATCCTTTTGTACTCATGCTTCATCAATGTAATCCAATTACCTTCATGAAATAAAACATCTTACATTTGATATCTTAGTATTAGAACCTCTTAAACTAACCTTGGGAACCGTGCTAAGACGGATCCCTACTCTCGAACTGTGGGATCCGCAAGCGAAAATGCAATTACAATCATTGTATTTCAAACATGTCTTTAGAACACTTCACACTAAGCTAGACATAGTGTCTTAAGGAAAATTAAGTCCTTATCAAGTTAAGTAGATCCTTCCTACTCACACATAACTCACCTAGATCACAATCAAGACACTTGTAGATCTATCGTTTTACTTAAACCCATTACTCTTCCGCTCTCGAGTTCACTCATCATTTATCACATGATCCGTCATATATAGCTTTGGAAATCTTTTGATTATGGCAAAATTGATCATAATCATCCTTACCACAAAATTGGTCAAAATTGATCAAATTCTAGTTTTTTCCATCTTAAGCCTTTAGGATGTTCTCCAAAACATTATCCTAAGTCACTATATGATCTCTAGGATCATTTAGATCCACTTGACACTCTCAAATCTTTAGTGTCATCTTTGTTCATTCATTGGTACTCATGAAAGTTCCAATTTCTTCCATAAAAGGCAATCATTAGCTACATCACCCATTACCCTCAAGTAATTAAGCAACCCTTCATTTAAGACACTTAGATAAACTGAAACACTCAAGAAGAAATAGGTATTAGACCTTACAAACATCATTGCTATCTTTTCTTAGCTACTGATAGACGGATCCCTAGGATTAGCTTAGGCGGAGCCCTCATTAGAGGGAACCGTATAATAGAATCATGTCAACTCTAGCCAAAACAATCATTTCAAGCTCATCTTGCTAACTTGAACACTCCACCTCATCTTTAATGAGTTTCTAGATCAGTAAAACTCAAGTTGCCTCTTGTGCATGTTAATCATCACATTCTAATGAATTTTAGTGGCTTAAGTCTTGAATGCACTTGCCAAATCCTTGCTTTATAAACAACATTGTTAGGACTTCTAAAGTCATAATCCTCATCCTCATTTTTAGCACTTAGAAACCTTTACAAACCCCACGAAATCATCCTATCATGAGGAAATCTCCAAGTAGCAACTTATCCACCAAAGAACATCCAAAAATTGCTCGTGGTTGTACACGAATCTCTTCAACCAAATCATCTCCGGTCAAGCCAACAAATGCAAGGATTCCTCCTCCACCAATCAAACCAATTCCTAAAAGCATAGTACCCATAAAACTACCGATGCCAAACACCACCATACCTCCTAGGCCAAACAATCCCATCTCCACTAAACCATCACCATTGGTTCCTAGACCTATTTCATTTACAACTCCACTATCATCACCACACCTCTACAATTTAGAAGATTTGTCTCCTAGGCCGTCTCATCCTCCTACACCGGCAACATTCTCCTCATTAGGAGAAATAATGGTACAAAATCAAGGTGTTGAGTCAACACTAGCTCCGGCTTCCTTTTCGCCGTCACCATCATATAATCCCATTTGGATTATGAAAAATTATCATAGTCAACTACCCCGACCATATGGAAGTTGACACTACAGTCTGTACCACCACCATCATTCTTGGTCGAGCCATCTTCAAATGCGCCTCTACCAATCCCTCCGTCGCTTAAGGCTCCACAACCCGCTTCACTTGATCCTTCGCATCAAGAAATTTCATTTCTTCCACCACCACTACCTAGCCATGACAAATATTGTTATCATTGTCAACATGTTGAAAGTTTGATACATGAAGTACGAGAAGATCAACGTTTCATGTTCTATCACCTCCTCGAAAGTTTCGGCGAGATTAAACCTAAACAAACTTGAGCTAGAGGATTTTAGTGGTGTCCTAGTATCAGCGTTACTTAGATAAGTCTAGTAATTCCAAGTCATGTATCGATCATTTTCTTAGTTTTAGAGTCATGTATATCATATCTCTAGTTTTATTAAATGAAAATACATGCTACTTGCTATATTTCTGAGTATATGATTATGTTTATAATACATATCTCACTTTGATATTAACATGATGTGTTATATCACCATTGCTGAAATTAATCATCAGCAAGACGGATCCCTTTAAATTTCCTAGACGGATCCCTACAAGGAGGGAACCACGGGATCCATGATACAGAAAACTATTTTTCTACTAACTTGAATCATATTTGCAAGAAATTATGCATTATACTTATTTTCTAACCTTTGTTTTGTAGTTATTCAATTTACACATGAGGACTTTGACACCCTAAATCTAGGGGGAGCTTTGTGTCAAAGCAATACATTGCAAAATTACATGCAATATTAGGTTTACATTTCATGACATCCCTTTGCAAAATTGCAATCATCAAGGGGGAGCACATTCGTCACATAGATTTAAATCTTTTGCAAACTTAGTTGCAAATGAACTAGCTTAATATTATTTTCTTGACGCCTTACATAGGGATGGACTCGTCAAGGGAGAGTGAAGACGAGATCCTTTCCTGTTACTTGCTCTCTACTTTTCTTTCTTTTCTATTTTCACATGTTTTCCAAAACAATGTGTTAGTTTCCTTCGAAGCTCTTTTGTTTCGACAAAAGGGAGAAGAAAGTAAAACTACAAATTCAAACTTTTACAATTTTAGCTTTTCCTTAAAATAATTTTATGTTTGTCATCAACAAAAGGAAAGATTGTTAATACAAATAAGCCGTAAAACGTTTATTTATATTTTTCGATCTTCTAATGTTTTGTCGATAACAAACGTAAAATCATTTTAACGAAACAAATAAAATATGTAAATGTTTTGAACTAATAGTTTCTAACACACTTACGCTTTCACATAAAACACTAAAACAAGTATAAGTGATTTTATGGTTTAATATTACATATGTACAAACAACCAGTGTTTACATATTTGGGTAAAATATATACATAACTAGTATGTAGTATATTGGGTAATATAAATGGGTAGAAACTTAAGTATCATAACCTATTGACCAAATACATTGAATGTAGTTGGGTACAACCCAAAGTCCATGACCCATATCCATGGAGCTTGACCCATAACCCATTGCATGACATCATGCTTATGTCATATATGGATAATATCCATAACCCATGGTATTGACCCATACCCATGTGACTAGGTGCATTGCACTCATAAGATACATTGTATCTAGTAAAAGACCCATGGATCAACCCATAACCCATGACCCATAACCAAAATACCCATGGGTAAGAGGCGTCCCACGGATCCCTAGCTTTACGCTAGACGGATCCCTTGTGGGAGGATCCGTGGGATCCGAGCAATGAGGCATTTTCTCTCTATAAATAGTGAGTCATTTCTTCATTGTTTCTCACCCTTTCTCACATACTTTCTCCTTAAGTTAAAATCCTCTAACCCTAGATCCAAGTGATCTATGTTTGTAGTTTTGTTTTGTGTGATTCTCTAGGTTCCTCTTAAAGGCGAGATCACCACTTTTGAAGTCAAGCAAGCTCAAGTCCATGAGTTGCCATGCTTCCTCATCATCAAGACTCTGAAGTCATCTTGTTGATGATTCTTTTCTTTCTTCTAAAGTGTAGTCTTGAAGACATTAGTGAAAGATGTCTCAGTGTCAAGATGAAGACATTAGTCGTTGATCGTTCGTATTGTAGGCATTAGTGAAGGGTGCCTAGAAGTCAAATCACAAGACATTAGTGAAGGGTGTCTTGAAGATCTAGTTAAAGGCATTAGTGAAAGGTGCCTTAGATGTACATTCGATATGGTGTGTTTCGATGTACAAGATAGATTAGTGTTGGATCCAAGGATATTGATATCCTTGATGATGTTGTAATAAGGAGTTGGTCTCCTTTTGGATTAGTCATTGGTGTAGTGTTGGGTAGTAGTTCCTCCATTGTAATGGAACTCGGTACTTAGCCTAGTAACGGATAAAGGGTAGGTGACATTGTGGTAGGTGTGGTTCACCTTGGTGTGAAAGAACCCGGTGGTTAGCCTAGTAATCGGAAAAAGAGTAGGCAACGCTGTGAAGGTTTCTCCACCATAAGGAGTCGGTGTCGTGTAGTGATTACGAACACTCAGTAGGTGACTCGGGGAGTGGAGTAGGGCAAGGAAGGTGTCCTTGTAGCGAAACACTATAAATACTGCGTTACGGTTTGTGCTTCTTAATCTTATCTTTTCATTACATACTTCTATATGATTGTTTATCAACATCCAACACACATCTAAATAGATTGACATAAGTCGATCTAAATAGTTTAAAACAAGTTTTAATTGGCAAAACTATTCAACCCCCCCTTCTAGTTTTCCACTGAGACAAAAGGACCAGAGTGGCTATTTATTATTGATATGCTAACGAAGTCCATGAATTATGGCCTATCAATGCAGGTACATCCACTAATGTTGATGCAGGTAAACAAAAGGATTCTGATGCAGGAACAAATTCTAAGGAAGCTGATTCTCCAAAGGAATTCTATTTGATTGAGAAGTGGAAAGCTGGTCCTGTGAAACCCATCATTGAAAAGCAGAGTCCCATAGATGATGATGTTTTGGATTCAGGAAGCAAAGGTGATCATCATCAAGATAAAGAAGAGTTGTCTCATGATAACTCAATGTCGGTAGAAGAAATTGAGAAGCAGAAGAAAATTGATGAAAGCACTGCTAAGCCAAATTCTACCACTGCTAGTTCAACTGAATCCCCTGGTGCAAGTTCAGATGGTAGTCCTTTCTTTGGAAACACTGCTAGACCACTAGTTGATTCGGAAGAGTATTCTACTCGACCTCGACATGCCGAATTGGAAGAAAGGGATACTCCCATGATGATGAGAACATGGATGACTTTTTCAAAGATACTTGATATTACTAATTTGGACACAACATCATAGAGTCCAATTCCTACCACCGTAGTTCATAAAATCATCCCAAGGAACAAATACTTAGAAATTTGAATACTCCGGTTCAAACAAGAAGCAAGACTCGTAAAACTAAAACCTTTCCCGAACAAGGTTTCTTTGCAAGATCACTTAACAAAGGAACATCATCAAGACTTGCAAACTGCTTTGTTTGCTCGCTTTTATCACGAAGGATCCCAAAAGAGTTGAAGAAGCATTAGGAGAAGAAGGTTGGATTGAATCAATGCAAGAGGAGCTGTTACAATTCAAACTTCAAGAGGTGTAGACATTGGTTAATCTACCTAATGACAAGAGGACTATTGGAACTAAATGGGTATTCAGAAACAAAAGTGATGAAAGGGGTATTGTGGTGAGGAATAAGTCAAGGTTGGTTGCTCAAGGATACACAAAAAGCGAAGGCTTGGATTATAATGAAGTATTTGCACTGTTACTGTAATTGAAGCTATAAGACCTGTTTTGGCATATGCTTCATTCAAAAGTTTTGTGGTGTCTCAAATAGATGTTAAGAGTGCCTTCAGATGGTACTATTGAAGAGGAGGTTTATGTTTGTCAACCTCGGTTTTGAAGATCCCGATCATCCCGATAAGGTCTACTGGTGAAAGAAGGCTATGTATGGATTGCATCAAGCTCCAAGGGCATGGTATGATTGCCTTTCTACTTATTTGTTGGACAATGGATTTAAGATAGGACCGATTGACAAGACATTGTTCATAAGGAAGCACAAGGATAATATATTGTTGGTTCAGTTTATGTTGGTGACATCATCTTTGGCTCAACAAATAAGGAGTCAGCAAAGATTTTGAGAAACTTATGCATGATAAGTTTCGGATGAGTTCTATGGGTGAACTCAATTTTTTGGGGCTCTGTGTTCAACAAAGGACCGATGGAATCTTCATTAGTCAAGACAAGTATGTAGAGATATTTTGAATATATTTGGCTTTCGGATGTCAAGAGTGCAAGTACACCATGGAGACTCGAAACCATCGCTACCGGATAATGGAAGTCCCAAATTTGATTTGAAGTCGTAGATCTTTGATGTATCTCAACGCTTCTAGGCGAATATTATGTTCTCGATGTGTGTGTGCAAGATTCCAAGTCACACCAAACACATCACACATGAATGTTGTGAAGAAGATCTTTAAATACCTTAGGGTCATCCTAAATTAGGCCTTTGGTATTCTAAGGATTCACTATTGATTTGGTGGCCTATACTGAGGCGGTGATTATCTTGAGGCTAGTTTGGATAGAAAGTCTACTACCGAGGGTGTCGGTTTTGGAAAGCGTGCTAATCTTATAGCGATGTAAGAAGCGGACTATTATGGCCAATTCCACCAATTTGAAAGCGAGTATGTGATCTGTGCAAGTTGTTATGGTCAAGTGCTTTGGATTCAGAATAAATTGTTGGACTTTGGGTACAATTTTATGCATACTAAGATTTACATTGACAATAACAATACAATATGCATCATTAAAAATCTAGTTTTGCATTCCAGAACTAAACATATTGAGATAAGGCATCATTTTATTAGAGATTGTAATGAGAAAAGGTTAATACAAATGGTTAAGATCCATACTGACTTTAATGTTGCTGATCTTCTCACTAAAGCTTTTGATGTGGAGAGCTTTCGGTATCTTGTAGTTAGTATTGGTATGATAAATCTCTAAATCTCAAATTTGTTTTGTAAAATGTATGTCTTATTCTTCGGTAGATCTTAGTATTACTAGTTTAGTTTTATCCATCGCTTGTTATTTTTGTTCCTTTAACTATTTTGCGGATCAAAGAAGTAAATCACAATCAGTATGTAGCAATGGATATTTAAAGAAACATGGAAATTATTCATTATGATAAACCTGCATCCTAGGATGCAGTGATACAACCATGACATTCATACTACCATTAGCAGAGTACATCAAAAGAAAACCACTAAAGACTACCATCAAGAGACTACAGCTTAAAGGCAACCACCTACAACAACTACTCCCTAGACCTCTTCCCTAATGCCCACTCTGGCATGGTATGTCTCACTCCTCTTCCCCCAATCACATTCCACACTTTTGGGGAAGGGAGACCCATCACTCGCTCTCTTTTAGGGGGTGCTAATGAGGATGGCCCAGATGGCTGTGGTGGAGCTGCAAGGAGTGCTTGAAGAGGTGGAGCTGAGAGTGGTTCAGGTGGTGGAATCTCTGCCAGGGGAGGAACAATCAGCACTCTGGAGGAAGCTTCATCATTTGTGTCCTCATAAGGAGATACAAAGCTTGGCATTGAGCTTAGTTCAGAACTTGTTCCCTTAATGACAGCTTCTTGGGGTACTGGTTGAATAGCATAAGGTCCAGCTGGTGCAGTGTGAGTACTCATGTAGGTGATTGATGTGTTCTTTGGGGGAAAATAGTTTTCCCATGCACTGTTTGAAGATGGACTTTTTGAAGAGTCATATGAGATCTCAATCGGATGGCTTGAGTCACTCATGTTGCTGATCTTGTAGATTCTAGAGAGATAATTTTTGGGAATGTGAGTGTTATGTGTGGTTTATGGGTGATATGTTCTTAAATAGAATTAAAGAGGAAATCAGTGAGTTAAATGTGTGGAAGGTGTGATTTGTTGTGGAGTAAATGAAGTCTTTGACTTAAGGTGGACGAGTAATGACTTGGAGTTGACCATTTGACTGGGTGTTTAACATTTTGTTTAAGCACTGCCAGTACATATAATGTAACCACTTCTAGTTATTTTTAACCTCTGCTAACCTTAACAAAGTTTTAATGTTTGGTTTGTGTTTGTGACATGCAGGTTTGAAGGAGCTGTTGTACATTATGGAGCTTTTGGAGTTGTAGGAGTAGCTGATTAAAAAAATGTGTATATTTGGTAATCTTTCAAATTAATGCATGATATCACTATATTTGGCTTAGATTCAGTTGCAGAAGTCTTGGTCAAAGGATTGGAGTGTTGGTGCGCTTTCATCGCTAGCATATTATAACCACTGCTAGTTGTGGGTAACCCACTGCTAGTGCAGTTTTAATGAAAGTGGAAACTCTAGGGGTTGTTCTGAAACTTTTTGGTGATAACGTATTTAATCCCCAATTCACTGCCGATCATTAAATTGATCGTTTAAACACTCACAATTGGTGCTAATCACAAACCCTAACCACTCCTAACTATTATTTTCACTAATCCCACATCTATTTCACCTACAACACACAATGGCAACAACATATCCACAACCCACAACCTTGTAGCATACCTAGTGAAGAACAACCATTCAAGGCTTCCATGAAATGATTGATTTCATAAAGCACGGTCCCATTCACTTTGCATTAAGCGTGGAACCTCATTGTTAAATCATATGTTCATCGCTTTGGTGGAAAGTCAAATTCAAGAAAGGGCCGGATCGAGGTTATTAGGTCTCATTGTTGATGAGAACGAGATTTTGGTCACTGAAGATGTGCTTAGAGGTGTTTTGAAGCTTGAGGATGCTGAAGGGGTTGTCAATTTATCTAATGAGGAAATTTTTGCAGGGTTGGAAAGCATGGGTTATGAGAAAAGAGAGGATGGGATAAAGTTTCATAAAGGTATGTTTTCACCTCAATGGAAGTTTTCGATCCATACTTTGTGTGGAAAACTAGAAGGGGGGGTTGAATAGTTTTGCCAATTAAAACTTTCTTTTAAACTATTTAGATCAACTTATGTCAATCTATTTGGATGTTGATAAACAAACATATAGAAGTATGTAATGAAAAGATAAGAGTAAGAAGCACAAAACCACAACGCGAGTATTTATGGTGGTTCGGCACAAGGACACCTTCCTTGCCTACTTCACTCCCTCGAGTCACCTACTCGAGTTCATAATCACTACACGACCAACTCCTTATGGTGGAGAAACCTTCACAACGTTGCCTACTCTTTTTCCGGTACTAGGCTAACCACCGGTTCTTTCACACCAAGGTGAACCACACCTACCACAACGTCGCCTACCCTTTATCTGGTACTAGGATAGATACCGAGTTCCATTACAATGGATGAACTACTACCCAACACTACACCAATGACTAATCCCAAAGGAGACCAACTCCTTATTACAACATCATCAAGCATATCAATATCCTTGGATCTAAAACTAATCTATATTGTACATCGAAACACACCATATCGAATGTACATCTAAGGCACCTTTCACTAATGCCTTTAAATAGATCTTCAAGACACCCTTCACTAATGCCTATCATACGGACGATCGACACCTTTCACTAATGTCTTCGTCTTGACACTTGAGACATCTTTCACTAATGTCTTCAACACTACACTTCTTAGAAGAAAGAAAAGAATCATCAACAAGAGGACTTCAGTAGTCTTGATGATGAGGAAGTATGGCAACTCATGGACTTGTGCTTGCTTGACTTCAAAGGTGGTGATCTCGCCTTTAAGATGAACCTAGAGGATCACACTGAAACAAAACTACAAACATAAATCACTAGGATTTGGGGTCAGAGACTTTTTAACTCAAGGGGAAAGTATGTGAGAAAGTGGTAAGAAATAATGAAGAAATGGCTCACTATTTATAGAGGAAAATGTCTACTGTTCCGGATCCCACGGATCCCTCCCATAAGGGATCATGTCTAGCGTAAGCTAGGGATCCGTGGACGCTTCTCTTACCCATGGGTATTTTGATCATGGGTCGGGGTCATGGGTCATGGGTTATGGGTTGATCCATGGGTCTTTTACTAGATACAATCTATCTTATGAGTGCAATGAACCTAGTCACATGGGTATGGGTCAATACCATGGGTTATGGATATCATCCATATATGATATATGCATGATGTCGTGCAATGGGTTATGGGTCAAGCTCCATGGATATGGGTCATGGACTTTGGGTTGTACCCAACTACATTCAATGTATTTGGTCATGGGTTATGATACTTAAGTTTCTACCCATTTATATTACCCAATATACTACATACTAGTTATGTGTATATTTTGCCCAAATATGTAAACACTAGTTGTTGTACATATGTAATACTAAATCATAAAAGCACTTATACTTGTTTTAGTGTTTTATGTGAAAACGTAAGTGTGCTAGAAACTATTAGTTCAAACTAATTACGTATTTTATTTGTTTCGTTAAAATGATTTTACGTTTGTTATCGACAAAACATTAGAAGATCGTAAAATATAAATAAACATTTTTACGGTTTATTTGTATTAACAATCTCCCCCTTTTTGTTGATGACAAAACATAAAATTATTTTACGGAAAAACTAAAGTTCATAAAAGTTTGAATTTGTAGTTTTTACTTTCTTCACCCCCTTTTTGTCGAAACAAAAAGAGCTTCGAAAGGAAACTAACACTTTGTTTTAAGAAAAACATTTGAAAATTTAGAAAAGAAGAAAAAAAAACCGAGAGCAAGTAACGGGAAAGGATCTCGTCTTAACTCCCCCTTGACGAGTCCATCCCTATGTGAGGGCGTCAAGAAAATAATACTAAGCTAGTTCATTTGCAACTAATTTTGCAAAAGATTTCATCTATGTGACCACCGTGCTCCCCTTGATGATTGTAATTTTGCAAAGGGATGTCATGAAATGTAATCCTAATATTGCAAGTAATTTTGCAATGTATTGCTTTGACACAAAGCTCCCCTAGGTTTAGGTGTCAAAGTCTTCATGTGTAAATTGAATAACTACAAAACAAAGGTTAGAAAACAAGTATAATGCATAATTTCCGCAAATATGATCCAAGTTAGTAGAAAATAGTTTTTGTATCACGGATCCCCGGTTCCCTCCTTGTAGGGATCCGCCTAGGCAAATTTAAGGGATCCGTCTGGTCGATGATTAATTTCAAGAATGGTGATATAACACATTATGTTATTATCAAAGTGAGATATGTATCATACAACATAATCATATACTCGTAAATATAGCAAGTAGCATGTATTTTCATTTAATAAAACTAGAGATATGATATACATGACTCTAAAAACTAAGAAAATGATCGATACATGACTTGGAATTACTAGACTTATCTAAGTAACGCTTGAAACTAGGACACCGCTAAAATCCTCTAGCTCAAGTTTGTTTAGGTTTAATCTCGTCAAAATGTTCGAGGAGGTGATAGAACATGAAACGTCGATATTCTCATACTTCATGTATCAAACTTTCAACATGTTGACAATGATAGCAATCTTTGTCATGGCTAGGTAGTGGTGGTGGAAGAAATGAAATTGCATGATGCGAAGGATCAAGTGAAGCGGGTTGTGGAGCCTTAAACGACGGAGGGATTGGTGGAGGCGCATTTGAAGATGGCTCGACCAAGAATGATGGTGGTGGTAGAGAAGTGTCAACTTCCATGTGGTCGGGTGGTTGACTTTGATAATTTCTCATAATCCAAATGGGATTATATGATGGTAACGGCGAAAAGGAAGCCGGAGCTAGTGTTGACTCAACACCTTGATTTTGTGCCATTATTCCTCCTAGTGAAGAGAATGTTGCCGGTGGAGGAGGATGAGATGGCCTAGGAGGCAAATCCTCTAAATTGTAGAGGTGTAGTGATGATAGTGGAGTTGTAAACGAGATAGCTCTAGGAACCAATTGTGATGGTTTAGTGGAGATGATGTTGTTTGGCCTCGGAGGTATGGTGGTGTTTGGCATAGGTAGTTTTGTGGGTACTATCCTTTTAGGAATTGGTTTGATTGGTTGAGAAGAAATCCTTGCATTTGTTGGCTTGACCGGAGATGATTCGGTTGAAGAGATTTCGTGTACAACAGGAGCAATTTTCTTGGGTGGTTCTTTGGTGGATAAGTTGCTACTTGAGTTTTCCTCATGATGAGATGATTTCAAGAGGTTTGTAAAGGTTTCTAAGTCTTTGAAAGAGAGGATGAAGATCTCGACTTTAGAAGTCCTAACAATGTGGTTTATAAACCAAGGATTTGCCAAGTGCATTCAAGACTTAAGCCACTAAAATTCATTTAAATGTGATGATTAACATGCACAAGAGTCAACTTGAGTTGTCTTGATCTAGGAACTCATTTAAGATGAGATGGAGTGTTTAAGTTAGCAAGATGAGCTTGAAATGATTGTTTTGGCTAGAGTTGACATAATCTATCACCCGAATCCCACTTTCCTCCTTTGAGGGATCCGCTCTAGGCTAATCCTAGGGATCCGGCTCTCGTAATTGTGAAAGGATAAAATGATGTTTCTAAGGTCTAAGATCTATACCATCTTGAGTGTTTCACCCTCCTAAGTGTAACACCGCATTTTGAGAATTTACTATTCATTTTACTATTCACTTTCACTATTCATTCGTAAAATTTTTATTTCATATTCTCGTAGGATAAATTATTTTAGTAATGACCGAGAATTCGACCATCGTTAGATCATTTTCGCAAAGTTATTAAGAAAACATCGTTTTAAAGTTTCGCTTTAGACGGTCCACCGCTTAAACATCACGCGCATAACGAAAATCAACTCGACAATTTTCCTCGCATCGATAAATTTTAGATCACTCATGATTAATTTGAGAATTTTTAAGATTTATTATTTTATGTTACCAAATAAGCCCAAATAGAGAACAAAACTAAACTTACGTTTTAAACAATTCTACTTACATCCGGACTTAACGATTCCTCGCACGGTATTTTCTAAAATGTTTGAAAACTTTTATATTTTTGGAAAAGTCAAATATATTTCCTCCTCCTTTGACCATAAAGAAATTAACCTTGTCGTTCTACCTTTTGCTTAAATCGCGTAATTTTTAAACTTCACGATAATCATTAAGTTATCCCACGCATTTACGAAAACCAAAGTTTGACATCTCATATCACTTTTAGACTAATTTTAGTCTACTCTAAATAAATCCACATCATTTCCTTAAAATTTCGTTCTTTCTCGATAAACTGCGAATTACGCGTTTTTACCCGTATTTCGCTTTTAAGCGTTTTGCACCCAATAAGACTTATCACCCATTTTATATTTTTAGATAGAGTATAATGATGAGTTTCATCATTCCCGCAAGTTTCATATTTTACGATACCGGTTTTACTTTTTATGGCTTCGTTAGCATTTAACTGAACCAAAACTCACTCCGTAACCAAGATAATACCAAAACTATCCACCAAAGTCATCCTATCTTATCATGAACGAAATTAGGGAGGGGAGTCATCACCTTGGTGTCAAAATCCTAAGCATGCTTCCTTTAGATCATTTACATGTGTAAAATTAACCATGGTTAGTTTTTAACCCAATATATAGTTAACTAAAATCTCTAGCCTATAAATACCAAGCATAAACCCTCATTTATTCTTGCACCACACCTTCTTATCATCTAAAGTCCTAAACCCTAAGTCATTTCTTATAGATCTTGTAAGAACATTCATGTGTTCTTGAAGAAAACTAGCGTTTGATCTTCGTTCTTGGAAGTTTGCAAGAAAGAGTCGTTATAATCTTCAAATATTTTCAAGTCTCCAAAAAGACGTCGTTATAATCTTCTTTTCTACTTCGGGTTCTCAAGAAGGCGTTGTTATAATCTTCTAATAGCCTCGGGTTTTCGGAAATTACAAATTCTACGTCGAAGCTCCGCTTATATTCTTTTTTTTCATAATACTCAAGCATTCTATATTAAGGTAAGTATTTATAAAACTCAAACTTAATTAAATAATTATAAACTTTGTTAGTTTATTTATTTTATTTATAAACACTTAATATATAATATAATCAAGTAATCAAAATACATGTTTTACGATTAAGCACTACAACACTAGGGAACTTCATGTGAGGGGTTCATTTGGGTAAACGGATCGACGAGTTCTTTGGATTTACGATTTAAAGTGTCCTAGCTCCTCGAACGCCATCGCATGACCTCGAATTATGATGGCCCGAACGGTAGTACGAGATATACAAACTAAAACAATTTCTATTAACAAACATACAAATGCTACATATATAGGCTCGTTCATGTTTTCTTAGGCATTATTCTGAACCTAAGAGTTGACATCATATTCTAGGTTATACGTAGAGACTTCCAGGCTTATCCATCGATTCCGTTATACGTTGTGATATTATTTTAAGGTGAGTTTCATAGCCCCTACTTTTACACGTTTTGAATTACTTTTGGGGGAGATACATGCTCAACTATTTTCATTTACTTTCACAAGTACTCTAAAATTTTAAGGATTACCGTGAGTTCAGAGTCCACTTTTACTCGTTTCTATACTTGTTTTAACTCTTTGGGGGAGATACATGCTCAAACTACTTTCATTTACTTTTACAAATACTCAAAACATTATACTTGATTGCATTATACGTGATTGCATTATACTTGATCGCATTATACTTGGTTGCATTATACTTGATTACGTTACACTTGATTTCGTTTTACATGCTTGAAATACTTGCTTAAATACATGAATTGTATTTACAAACGTCTGTAATACTCTATGTTTGTCGGAGAGATATTGATAGTACTATAAGTCGGTATATGCCCCGCCTTGTGTACCCGATTCATGACCTTGGGATTAATATAGTACTATTTGGGAAGATGCCCCGCCCATGGTACCCGATTCATGACCTTGGGTGAATATAATCCGTGTATTGTGCAAACTATATTTTGGCGGTGGGTTGTGAACACACAGGTTGCAAGTTTTGTATGGACGGAACTTGAACCGAGTGGATTTTCAATGCCTTTCTCACGTAAACATTCTTTTAAGGATTTTCACTCATTTAAAACAAACTCTATGAACTCACCAACCATTGTGTTGACACTTTTAGCATGTTTATCTCGTGTCTATAAAATGATAGTCATTGCATGGAGCATAGAGTCGCTTGGCATATTTTGAAGACTTATGCTTTTATTATTACCATTCGTTATGTTTTAAAAACACTTATGTATTGTACTTGTAACTTATGTTGTAACTCGTTCTTATTAATCGAATGGTAAACTTTTCAAACGCCTCATTTAGAGGTCGCTTTCTATACCTTGTACTTTGTATTATGAAGTAGCACCCATTGACACAGCCTTCCGTCAAGCGGTATTTTGGGGTGTTACAGATTAGTATCGAGCCTTGGTTATAGAGAACTAGGTTGCATTTAGTACCTAGACTATAACTACTTTATACATTAAGACTCTCCTCTTTAATTGCCTTAAACACACTTCGTGCGCATATGCTTCTTGTTAGTTGTTTGTTAGATCTACACTATTGGATTATATGTTTTTGTGCTGATGGAGAAATCCCAGAATTTAGTCAAGTCTTCAAAAATGTGGAGCTTGGTAATAAGTGGTTATTTAACTTGATCTTGTGACAGTTCTTGTTTGATGAGACACGAGATTAAGTTAAATAAAGTTTATTATTTAGCTGTAGATATTTGATGATTTGCCCAAGGATGGGAGTTCTCCTGTAGATACTTCTGAGAACTGTTAGAGACTAATCTTTTCGTGATTTTACCACCTAAGGGAAATTTCTATGTACTGAGTGTAACACTCACTAGATACCCACACTACACCACTCCTCCATCATTTAAGATCAAGCGGTAGAATGTCCATTCATTTAAGGAATGTCTATCGCTGAGATATGCGTGTGTGGTAATATGTACACGTGTGAAAGGAGGCAATTATAATTATGGTGGCCAACATAATTATAAATGCATCACGACCCACGTGGACATATCTGATCATGCTTGCATTAATCAGCATTGACTCAAATTAGGAATGATTTAAGACTAAGTAGTCCAGGAACTTACCTCATATCTGACATTGACAAATGTCCTTCCTTGTAGAAATCATGGGACCAAAGAGAGTAACTCGTAGCACTAACCGAGGTGGTGCAGCACCAAGGGGTGGAAGAACTGGTGGACGTGAAGGTAGAGGAGATGGTCACGACACTAGTAACCATAGTAACGATGGTGGAAATCCTGATTTCTCCGCCATTATTGCCCAACAACTACAAAACCTACTTCCCACTATAGTCACCCAAGTTGGCAATCACATCAATAATTCGGGAAACAACGGAAGCATAAATGACACCACCAATAATGTAGGAGGAAATGGTAATAACAACAACAATAGGACTGGATGTACATATAAGGAATTTACAGCGTGTAAGCCAATTGAATTTGATGGTAAAGGAGGTGCATTGGCATATACACGATGGGTCGAGAAGATGGAGTCGATGATCGACATCAAGAATCGCAAGCAATCCACCAAAGGGTGAAGTATGCCTCGTGCTTGATGTCAGGAAAGGCATTGACATGGTGGAACACGCAGATTCATGCTAGGGGAAGAGAAGCAGCTGTAGGCATGACATGGGACAACTTTAAAGCACTGCTGAAAGAGGAGTACTGTCCGGATAATGAGATGCAAAAGCTAGAAGATGAACTTTATCATCACTCTATGGTAGGGGCTGGTCATGCAGCCTACACGGATCGGTTTCATGAATTAGCCAAACTAGTTCCTCATCTGGTTACCCCTGAATCCAAGAGGATTGAAAGGTACATCTATGGTCTTGTTCCAGATTCGTGGGACAATAAAACAACCGAGCCTTCTACAATTCAAAGTGCGATACTAAGAGCGTGGACCTTAACAGATGAGATGGTTAGGAATGGAGCTTTGAAAACAATGATAAAAGGAAGGGAGCGGGTGAATCGATCGAGCAAATGGGTACAATGTTTGATAACAAGAGGGCAAGAGGATTAGCGACAATCGCTCCTAGTCGAGACGCATGGGGTACATCACCCAAATGTGATAAATGTCCTTATCATCATCATAAGTCTCACCGCGGTGTGTGTACAAATTGCAATCGGTGGGGCCATTTTGCAAATAGGTGTGTAGCGCGGTGGATACGGTGAATATTAGAAACAACCAAAAGACATGCTATGAGTGTAACAACCCAAACCACTTCCGAATTAATTGTCCTAAGTTGAATGGGGCACAGAGACATGCGCTGGATAACCCGACTCTAGCCGTAATGCTTAAGGAAATAACCCAAACCATGGAGTCAATGTTAGTCCACCTCGGGGTCGAGCATACTATTTAGGTACTAAAGAAGCCCGCAATACATAAACAAGTACGTGCCTTATCCTACCGCATTGTTCTATTCTAGTACGCAATTTAGCTTTATTCATACCTTGGAAAATTAGAAACCTAGATGCATTAAATTTCGGACGAAATTTCTTTTAAGGGTAGGTATCAGAACAATTCGCATTTTGAGAATTTACTATTCATTTTACTATTCACTTTCACTATTCATTCATAAAATTTTTATTTCATATTCTCGTAGGATAAATTATTTTAGTAATGACCGAGAATTCACCATCGTTAGATCATTTTCAAAAAGTTATTAAGAAAACATCGCTTTAAAGTTTCGTTTTAGACGGTCCACCGCTTAAACATCACGCCGATAACTAAAATCAACTCGACAATTTTCCTCGAATCGATAAATTTTAGATCACTCATGATTAATTTGAGAATTTTAAGATTTATTATTTTTATGTTACCAAATAAGCCCAAATAAGAACAAAACTAAACTTACGTTTTAAAAAATTCTACTTACATCCAGACTTAACGATTCCTGCACGGTATTTTCTAAAATGTTTGAAAACTTTTATATTTTTGGAAAAGTCAAATATATTTCCCTCCTCCTTTGACCATAAAGAAATTAACCTTGTACGTTCTACCTTTTGCTTAAATCGCGTAATTTTTAAACTTCACGTATAACTGTTAAGTTATCCCACGTACGACGAAAACCAAAGTTTGACATCTCATATCACTTTTAGACTAATTTTAGTCTACTCTAAATAAATCCACAGTCATTTCCTTAAAATTTCGTTCTTTTCTGATAAACTGCGACCACGCGCTTTTTACCCGTATTTCGAGTTTTAAGCGCTTTTGCACCCAATAAGACTTATCACCCATTTTATATTTTTAGATAGAGTATAATGATGAGTTTCATCATTCCTGCAAGTTTCATATTTTTACGATACCGGTTTTACTTTTTATGGCTTCGTTAGCATTTAACTGAACCAAAACTCACTCCGTAACCAAGATAATACCAAAACTATCCACCAAAGTCATCCTATCTTATCATGAACGAAATTAGGAGGGAGTCATCACCTTGGTGTCAAAATCCTAAGCATGCTTCCTTTAGATCATTTACATGTGTAAAATTAACCATGGTTAGTTTTAACCCAATATAGTTAACTAAAATCTCTAGCCTATAAATACCAAGCATAAACCCTCATTTATTCTTGCACCACACCTTCTTATCATCTAAAGTCCTAAACCCTAAGGCATTTCTTATAGATCTTGTAAGAACATTCATGTGTTCTTGAAGAAAACTAGCGTTTGATCTTCGTTCTTGGAAGTTTGCAAGAAAGAGTCGTTATAATCTTCAAATATTTTCAAGTCTCCAAAAAGACGTTGTTATAATCTTCTTTTCTACTTCGGGTTCTCAAGAAGGCGTTGTTATAATCTTCTAATAGCCTCGGGTTTCGAAATTACAAATTCTCGTCGAAGCTCCGCTTATATTCTTTTTTCATAATACTCAAGCATTCTATATTAAGGTAAGTATTTATAAAACTCAAACTTAATTAAATAATTATAAACTTTGTTAGTTTATTTATTTTATTTATAAACACTTAATATATAATATAATCAAGTAATCAAAATACATGTTTTACGTATTAAGCACTACAACACTAGGGAACTTCATGTGAGGGGTTCATTTGGGTAAACGGATCGACGAGTTGCTGGATTTACGATTTAAAGTGTCCTAGCTCCTCGAACGTTTACTGCATGACCTCTGAATTATGATGGCCCGAACGGTAGTACGAGATATACAAACTAAAACAATTTCTATTAACAAACATACAAATGCTACATATATAGGCTCGTTCATGTTTTCTTAGGCATTATTCGAACCTAAGAGTTGACATCATATTCTAGGTTATCGTAGAGACTTCCAGGCTTATCCATCGATTCCGTTATACGTTGTGATATTATTTTAAGGTGAGTTTCATAGCCCCTACTTTTACACGTTTTGAATTACTTTTGGGGGAGATACATGCTCAACTATTTTCATTTACTTTCATAAGTACTCTAAACTTTTAAGGATTACCGTGAGTTCGTAGCCCCACTTTTACTCGTTTCTATACTTGTTTTAACTCTTTGGGGGAGATACATGCTCAAAATACTTTCATTTACTTTTACAAATACTCAAAACATTATACTTGATTGCATTATACGTGATTGCATTATACTTGATCGCATTATACTTGGTTGCATTATACTTGATTACGTTACACTTGATTTCGCTTTACATGCTTGAAATACTTGCTTAAATACATGAATTGTATTTACAAACGTCGTTAATACTCTATGTCAGTCGGAGAGATATTGATAGTACTATAAGTCGGGTATATGCCCCGCCCTTGTGTACCCGATTCATGACCTTGGGATTAATATAGTACTATTTGGGAAGATGCCCCGCCCATGGTACCCGATTCATGACCTTGGGTGAATATAATCCGTGTATTGTGCAAACTATATTTTGGCGGTGGGTTGTGAACACACAAAGGCAAGTTTTGTATGGACGGAACTTGGGCCGAGTGGATTTTCAATGCCTTTGCTGCGTAAACATTCTTTTAAGGATTTTCTACTCATTTAAAACAAACTCTATGAACTCACCAACCATTATGTTGACACTTTTTAGCATGTTTATCTCAGGTCTATAAAATGATAGCTGTTGCATGGAGCATAGAGTCGCTTGGCATATTTTGAAGACTTATGCTTTTATTATTACCATTCAATATGTTTTAAAAACACTTATGTATTGTACTTCAAAACTTATGTTGTAACTCTGTTCTTATTAATCGAATGGTAAACTTTTCAAAACGTCTCATTTAGAGGTCGTTTTCTATACCTTGTACTTTGTATTATGAAGTAGCACCCCATTGACACAGTCTTCCACTGCGGTATTTTGGGGGTGTTACACTAAGTGTCTTAAATGAAGGGGTGCTTAAGTACTTGAGGGTAATGAGTGATGTAGCTAATGATTGCCTTTTATGGAAGAATTTTGGAACTTTCATGAGTACCAATGAATGAACAAAGATGACACTAAAGATTTTGAGAGTGTCAAGTGAAGCTAAATGACCCTAGTGATCAGATAGTGACTTAGGATAATGTTTTGGAGAATATCCTAAAGGCTTAAGATGGAAAAACAAGAATTTGATCAATTTCGACCAATTTTGAGGTAAAGATGATTATGATCAATTTTTCCATAATTGAAAGATTTCCAAGGCTAAATGTGTGGGATCATGTGAGGAATGATGAGTGAGCTTGAGAGCGGAAGAGTAATAGGTTTAAGTGAAACGATAGATCTACAAGCGTCTCGATTGTGATCTAGGTGAATTATGTGTGAGTAGGAAGGATCTACTTAACTTGATAAGGACTTAATTTTCCTTAAGACACTATGTCTAGCTTAGTGTGAGGTGTTCTAAGGAAATGTTTGAAATGCAATGTTTGCAATTGCATTTTCTGTTTGCCGGATCCCACGGTTCCCTAAGAGTAGGGATCCGTCTAGCACAACCTTTGGGATCCGTCTGTCTGCTAAGCAGGACCTTTACTAAAGGTATGCAATGATTTTGACAATGCATTATATTCCAAGGTTAGTTTAAGAGGTTCTAATAATAAGATATCAAATGTAAGATGTTTTATTTCATGAAGGAAATCGGATTACATTGATAAAGCATGAGTACAAAAGGATTGATCCTATTTGAAAGACTACTAAGTTCCTTGAGCGTTTTTGCTAGAAGGATCATCAAATGGTTGATGAGTGTTGGTGGAATCAAGAATGAAGAAAGTCTTCATGAGAGATATGTTTAGCGGTTCCATCATCTTGTTCACAAGTACGTACAACGGACTTTGAAATTGAGGATGAAAATGCATGACTTTATGATAGAGGCGCGTCAAGAACATTCCATAAGGGATAAGTTTATTCTTGGAGCCTTGAAGATTTACAATTCTCCTTGCGAAGAAGTAGGCGAGATTGTATGGTTGTTGTGTTAGCAAACAATACATTATGTGAGCACAACAAGCGGCAAGGATTTCTCGATTTCCCCTAAGACTCCAAACATTTTTACGTAGAATGAGTGCAATAGGTTTGTACTCTTCTCGAATGTCCCGTGTAAAGATAATGTTTGGATCAGAGTAATATAGTCGAGGTTTGCATATTATGCGATTCAAATCCTCCGGGGAGGGTATGTGTGAACAATATGGACTATTTTATTCATGAAAGTTGAAGAGAGAATCAAGAGACCAATCTTCGGTGAAGGCACAGTGTCCATGATTTGGAATCTAGAGGATGTGAGCAAATTGCCCAAGAGTTAAAACAAACTTTTGGTTTTTGATCCAAAACCAAAGATATAGAGAGCGATCCTCGTTACGAACGAGTTCAACTTGACGGAAGAATTCCATTATGAACCTTGGACATATCTTCTCGTTGATTTCAAGAAGACATTCTAGTCCTATGTCTCGGAAGGAGGTATTGATACCTTCTTCGAATTTTAGAGAGGTGTCTACAATACGTCCTTCGTGGAAGTGACAGTTTTCGAGATTATTGAACCCACGGACATGATTCCCAGGTGTGTTGGGCTCAAGGGAGATGTTTGGAGTGTAGACGCTAGTGAGTGAAAAATCAAACTCATATTTATTCGTCATAGTTGAACCTATAGAAAAGATGAGTTAATAGAAAGTGATGCTTTGTGGTCAACCAATGATTATCTAATGTTTTTACTAGATTTTTATTAACAATGGTTTTTAACAACAGTGATACTTAACTCACCTAAGGTTTTGACATTCTAGTGGAATATTACTTTTAGAAAGAAAGTGGTTTTTATTTTGCATGAAAAACTGTTATCCAGGAGTACGGTTCCCTTTCATAAGGGATCCGGCAAATCTAACTTTCAGGATCCGTGGATCTAGAGTAACAGAGACAGATTTCTTGATAAAAACCTAGGTTTTTAGATCTTATAGTTTTATACCAAGATATGTGTTTTAGCCTATATTTTCTTTTAGCATGCATACATGGCTTTCTAATGTATAACGATAGAATGAAATAAGTCAAAAAGAAATGACAAACACATTATGATAATAATAACCTAGACAACTAGACTTTTAGTAATATTTCATTTCAATGCTAAGAATGATACAAAGGATTGGGTATATAACCCCAATGTAGATTAACAACACAAGGTATATGTCTCCGTATGTGAACTTCATCATAGGGAACACAAGTGCGATGAGTGTTAAGGCAATGAGCACGAGGGCGATGTAAACCATGTTGATAATGAACCTTCTTGGTTTTGGTTTAAGATGAGATGAGATGAGATGAGAGGAAGAAGAAGTTTTGAATAAGAGGTAATTTTTTGAAAATGAAAGATTTGAAAAAGTGGGGATTTGATAAAGTTGTCGACGGATGGTTTATTTATGGGTAAGGAGGAATTTTTGAAATTTGTGTTTTGTTTTATTATTAGAAAGATATGATTTTTGGATTAAATGAAATAAAACACAAGTTTTATATACCACGACTTTAGATGAGAAATAACACGTATGTGAGAAAAGGCTTCCTAATGAAGCTTAATGTAATACATGTATATGCACAAAAGATAATCATATAAATACCTATGTAGGCATACTTAATTATCAAGATAATGTCATTTTAGAGATAAGTAGAAAATCATACCTCTAACGCACTTAGGAATGTCTTCACAAATGACACAACAAATGTCAGTAGACAATTTCGGCTCCTTTGTGTTTAGGATACCTTCTTAGGGAAGGTATTCTTGTTACCAAGCGATTCCTAGCTTTGACTAATCAACATGACAAAGAAGATTAGTGCATTTAAATAGAAAATAAATAATAAGAAAAAAAATATTGACATCTAATCAACATCCAAACAAAAGAGTTTTAAAAGACATGGTGTTTGTTTTTATGAAAAACCTTCTTTGTAGTTTTCAATTAACAATGGATTGTATCAAGTTTTTAAAGTAAAATATACTTCAAGAAACTTGGTAACGAAGCTCTGATTCCAATCGTGGAAAACTAGAAGGGGGGGGGGTTGAATAGTTTTGCCACTTAAAACTTTCATTTAAACTATTTAGATCGACTTATGTCAATCTATTTGGATGTGTGTTGGATGTTGATAAACAAACATATAGAAGTATGTAATGAAAAGATAAAAGTAAGAAGTACAAAACCACAACACGAGTATTTATAGTGGTTCGGCTACAAGGACACCTTCCTTGCCCTACTCCACTCCCCGAGTCACCTACTCGAGAGTTCGTAATCACTACACGACACCAACTCCTTATGGTGGAGAAACCTTCGAAACGTTGCCTACACTTTTTCCGGTACTAGGCTAACCACCGGGTTTATTCACACCAAGGTAAACCACACCTACCACAACGTCGCCTACCCTTTATCCGGTACTAGGCTAGATACCGAGTTCCATTACAATGGAGGAACTACTACCCAACACTACACCAACGACTAATCCCAAAGGAGACCCACTCCTTATTACAACATCATTAAGGATATCAATATCCTTGGATCTAATACAAATCTATCTTGTACATCGAAACGCACCATATCGAATGTACATCTAAGGCACCCTTCACTAATGCCTTTAAATAGATCTTCAAGATACCCTTCACTAATGTCTTGTGACTTGACTTCTAGGCACCCTTTACTAATGCCTATAATACGGACGATCGACACCTTTCACTAATGTCTTCGTCTTGACACTTGAGACATCTTTCACTAATGTCTTTAACACTACACTTCTTAGAAGAAAGAAAAGAATCATCAACAAGAGGAATTCAGTAGTCTTGATGATGAGGAAGTATGGCAACTCATGGACTTGAGCTTTCTTGACTTCAAAGGTGGTGATCTCGCCTTTAAGAGGAACCTAGAGGATCACACAGGAACAAAACTACAAACATAGATCACTTGGATCTGGGGTTAGAGAGTTTTTAACTCAAGGGGAAAGTATGTGAGAAAGGGGTAAGAATTAATGAAGAAATGGCTCACTATTTATAGAGGAAAATGTCTACTGTTCCCCGGATCCCACGGATCCCTCCCACAAGGGATCTGTCTAGCGTAAAGCTAGGGATCCGTGGGATGCTCCTCTTTACCCATGGGTATTTTGATCATGGGTCATGGGTCATGGGTTATGGGTTTATCCATGGGTCTTTTACTAGATATAATGTATCTTATGAGTGCAATGCACCTAGTCACATGGGTATGGGTAAATACCATGGGTTATGGATATTATCCATATATGATATAAGCATGATGTCATGCAATGGGTTATGGGTCAAGCTCCATGGATATGGGTTAAGGACTTTGGGTTGTACCCAACTACATTCAATGTATTTGGTCAATGGGTTATGATACTTAAGTTTCTACCCATTTATATTACCCAATATACTACATACTAGTTATGTGTATATTTTGCCCAAATATGTAAACACTAGTTGTTGTACATATGTAATACTAAATCATAAAAGCACTTATACTTGTTTTAGTGTTTTATGTGAAAACGTAAGTGTGTTAGAAACTATTAGTTCAAACTAATTACGTATTTTATTTGTTTTGTTAAAATGATTTTACGTTTGTTATCGACAAAACATTAGAAGATCATAAAATATAAATAAACGTTTTTACGGCTTATTTGTATAAACACTTTGCTTATGTGTGTAAGCAATAAGACTACTGGTTTTGATGAATTTCCCTCTAAAATTGCAATTGCTATCATTTGTCTATCACAAGGAAGGGTATTTAATTGGTGTATTATGATATTTGATGGTTTTCTGAAGAACATTAAGGAAAAGAGAAAGTACTACTTATATCCTAGGTTTGTTCAATTGATAGTGGAAAGTCAGATCCCAGAGCCCATTCCTCATTCAAGGAAGTATGATGTACTTCATATGCTTCCTAAGGTGTTTGCCCATATGAAGAAGCAGAGTCCAAATTTTTCAGGGACCATTACACCTTTATTTCCTCACATGCTTAACTTTACTGCAATTGTAGAGGAGGAGAATCCACAACCCAACCCATCAACTGCTGAACCCACTCTTATTACAACTGAATCCACTGCTACCACACCTGAACCCACTACTGAACCCTTACCCTTACCAACTGAACCCAAAAGGATCTTAGTTCAAAGAAGGAGGAGGAAAGGCACTAAGCTACCTCAGGCTGGTGTTAGTGGTGTAGTTAATGAGTATGTCACAAGAGGTGAAGGTGACATGATTGGAAGGGCTTCCACTACTGATTCAGGCTTAGATGTTGAGCACGACAGTGGAATCATAAGTAAGTCCCAACATTTGGCAACTCCTAATGTAGGGAGTTCTCTTGAACTCAACACAGGTGGAGGAATCCCCAGCCAACTAGCTAATAAGGGGGCATAGATGATCAGGCTAGGTCTGATGCTATGTTTACTCAATCCCATGATTCACCTCTCAGAGCAGGTTACACAGCTCGAAGTGATGAGGATAGTTTGGGACCCAATACTGAATTGACGGATCCTGATCATCTACATGATGACTTTTCCAGGGATCCACCTCTCGGACCAGTTAACACAGGTCGAAGTGGTGAGGATATACTTGAACTCTTAAATGAATTGACGGCTAAATGTACCAAAATGGAGTCTACAATCACTGGTCTTCAGGAACTAACAACCTCTCAAGCTGGCACTATTCAGAGGTTGAAGCACAGGGTATCTGTCTTGGAGAGACAAAGGAGACCAGGGGTTCATGCTTTAAAGAGAGTTAAGAAGGTGAGCAAGCAGCCAAGCTCCTCTATGGTTCAAAGTTTGGAGGATGCATCCAAACAGGGGAGGAGTAGAAGCAAGGATTCAGGGGAGGATTTAAACTTGGATATGGATTTGGATAGTGGAGATCATGGTAATGATTATGTGGTAATTAACAAGGAGGGAAAAGTTGCAGTCATTGAAGACACCTTAAAAGTTGTTGTTGAAGAGGAAGAAGTGGTGCAGACTCCAACCACTGCTAAAGTGGTTGCATCCACTACCAGTACAAAAGTAACCACTGCTGCAACCACTTTTGAGGTAAATTAAACCATGTTACTTCAAATATTCCCATTGCTATTACAACCACTTCCACAATAATCACAACCACTGTTACATCACCAACAAAGTCTAAGGAAGCTGAGAAAGAGGTTGCTAGTACACTGCTGAATTTAAGCAAAACCTTACCAATCCCTGAACCAATCATTGCACCTGTTCCTATTATCCTAAAACCAACTGGACCTAAACCCTTGGGAAGTTTGAAAATTGGTAAGCCTATAAAGACTAAAGTGGTTCAACCAGATATTGGAAAGGGTAAAGGTATTGCTGAAACAGAAGAACCTATTTTGAAGTTTAAGAACAAGCAAGAACAAATTGCCCATGATGAAGAGCTTTCTAAAAGGTTGCATGCTAAAGAATTAGTAGCTAGAGAGAAGGAAAAACAAGAGGAAGAGGAAGCCTCTTTGAGACTAATTGAAGAATGGAATAATGAACAACCATTATTTCAAGCTGCTGAAAGTATAAGGACAGAGTGGACTGATTTAGAATGGGGGCAATTAGACATTGATACAAGGTCTAAGGTTTTGGCTGAAAGGATGAGAAAAATGAAACATGAGAGAGCAGTTAGAGCTTATCAATCAAAGAAGAATAAACCTCCAACTAAGCAAGAAATGAGAAATCAGATGATGAAGTTTATCAGACATATGAGGATAAATGTTTCTGTTAATCTGAGAAAGTGCACGTATAAGGAGGTTGAGGAGATTTATAGTACATGCAAAAGAAGATGTGATGACGTCATACCTATGAATTCTGAAAGAGAAGAAGAGTGGATAAGGAACAGACAACAGAAGAGGAAAGGAACTAATCAGGAAGAGTCTATTTCCAAGAAACAGAAGTTGGATGAAGAGATGGAGAAGGAGGAAAGACTGGATCAATATCTTATGGTGTGAGATCAACCAGAACCTATTAATCCTACACCAGTATGAGCTATACATTCAATTATGGACTGGAAAATAGTCACAGCTAATGATAGAGAAATGATTGAAATCACAAGAGCTGATGGATGGAAAAGTACATATTTCAATTTTGGATGTTTGTTGTTTTGTATGTCTAAAGTTGATCTGGAACAACTGTGGAAGATCATGGAGTTTAGATATGGTAAGTTTGGACCAACTGAAAATTTAGCAAGGTTTATGTGGACTGCTATAAAGAACATGTGTCAACCCAATCCTGATGATAAATTTTGGGAAGACTGTGACATAGTTGAATGGATGCTATATCAGTCTTGCAGAGTTCATGTTGTACAGACTACACAGGAGAAGTTTTTCATGTTCATTGACAAAGACTATCCACTGACCAAGAATATGTCAAGAAAGATGTTGGAAGCCAAACTAGCACCACAAGGGACTAAACCAACTAATCCAATGATTTATCAATTGTTCTTGAAGATTGAGAAGATTGCTGATATAAAAGGTCCTTTAGCCATAAAAGCAAAGTCTCAAGGAAGGTTGAAAAGGAAGGCAGACAGATCTAAACCTGTGGATTATACTTCTAAGTCAGAAACTGAGGAGGACATTGAAGTAAACAAGAAAAGACTGCTGGTTCTTACAAAGCTATCTAAAGAGAAGGAGCCAGAGGTTAGTAATGCAGTGCCTCTTACAGTTGATCATCAAATTGTCTCCTATACATTTGAACTTCATGGAAGTGAAGGGTGTTGGAAGTTTAAAAGAATCAATGGTGAGATTTATGATTTTGTTAAATTTTGAAAATGCTTTACTATATGGATAGAGATGATTTGATGACTATCTGGAAGCTATACAAAGACAAATTTGGTGATTTATGTCCAGATGATTATCATGAGAGGATTGTATATCATAATTTGAAGATCTTGTTTGAACCCACTCATGATGAACCAGAATGGAAAGTACTCTTCAATGGCAAAGTTACAAGTTGGTTTTTATATCAGTCTTGTGGAGTTCATGTGTTAACCATTTCTGGGGAAATTATTCATATGCTTGTAGAAAGTGATTATCCTAAACTGAATAATTATCCAGGTGTTATTACTCAGATGTTACAACCTGGTAGTTTGAAGTTGCAAAAACCCTTTGATGATCAAGCTTATAGGTTGTTGAGGAAGTATGAGAAGATACTTAATCCTGATAAGTGTTTGGAAGCATCCTCCAAGTAAGAGATTATGTGCTTAAGAAGAAACTTGATGATTTTGATAGTAAATATCAAGTTTATGGGAGGATTGTTGGGTTTTAGGTTCAAATGAAAAGAATTATTCTAAGTATGGAACCACTGCCAGCAAAAAGGAAACCACAGCTAGAAGACTGGAACCACTGCTCAAGACAAACCACGGCTAGTAGGAATATGGATCCACTGCTTATGTAATAAAAGCACTGCTAGTTAGTTGTGTCGGTTTAACTTGTAATATTCTAGAAGGTCTTGAGTAGATCGAATTGTATTTAGATAAGTATGGTAGTTATATTTATCTTGTAGAATACGTTATGTATATTGTATAGGACTCCTTAGCCTATAAAAGGAGGTCCTAGGTTAGAGTTAGATATACATATTTAGTTATATCTAAAGTCGACACACTTCAAGGTTGTAAAACCCTAATACTATTCAGAGTATTCATTTTAATAAAATATTGAGGTGTTGATTGATAATCAAAGTATTCTTCTTAAGATTAAACATTAAATTCCGTGTAGTGTTTAATAGTTTGTTTTAGTTTAAGTCAGCTTCTATAAAGGATCGTTTGCTCAACTAGGATCAACAGAAACCTTGAGAGTCGAGGAATCATTTAATGTAACATTTGACGAAAGTCCACCTCCCTCAAAGACATCATCTCTGGTAGATGATGACTTAGTTGAAAGTCAACTTATTGAAAACAAGATAATTGAGATAATGACAAGGAAGATGAACTATTAAACAAATAAATTGTCAACATCAAAGAATCTAAAAGTCATCTATTAGATAGTGTCATAGGAAAAATTAATAGAAGAACCTTAAGATCAAAAGTCCAAAATCAAAGTAATTACTTTTGTTTTGTGTCAACCGTTGAACCCAAAAATATAAATGAAGCCATATAAGATGAATCTTGGGTCATAGCTATGCAAGAAGAATTAAATCAATTTGTTAGAAATGATGTCTGGACATTAGTGCCTCAACCTAAAAATTAAACTATTATTGGAACAAAATGTGTTTTTCGAAATAAATGGATGAAAATGGTGTAGTGTCTAGAAAAAAAGCTAGGCTAGTTGCACAAGGTTATAATCAACAAGAAGGCGTTGACTAAGATGAAACTTTTTCCCCGGTTGCTAGGCTCGAGTCTATTAGAATTTTACTTGCATATACATGTGCACATGACTTCAAACTTTTTCAAATGGATGTCAAGAGTGCATTTTTAAATGGGTTTATCAATGAAGAAGTTTATGTTGCACCACCACCTAGGTTCACTTATTTTGAAAAACCAAATCACGTTTACAAACTGAAAAAGGCATTATACAGACTTAAGCAAGCACCAAAAGCTTGGTATGATCGACTTAAAATATTCTTAGTTGAACATAAGTACACCATCGGACTAGTATACAATACACTCTTCTATAAGAAAAAGAAATCACATATTATTATCATTCAAATATATGTTGACGATACTTCAGGTCAACTTGTCAAGAACTAATTGATGATTTTTCAAAAATCATGCACGATGAGTTTGAGTGAGTATGATGTTAGAACTAAACTTTTTCTTAGGATTACAAATCAAACAATTAGAAGACGGAATCTTCTTTAATCAATCTAAATACATAAAAGATATGCTTAAAAAATTGGACTTGAAGATTCTAAACCTATTAAAACACCTATGTTCTCGGAAACCAAACTCACCAAGAATAAAGAAGGCAAATCAATAGATAACACCAAATATAGAGGAATGATTGTTAGTCTACTTTATCTTATGACTAGTAGACCTGACATTATGTTTAGTGTTTGTCTATATGCTCGCTTTCAAGAAGATCCTAAAACATCACATCTTGAATCCATGAAAAGAATCTTTAGATG
Organism: Chrysanthemum lavandulifolium; assembly: GCA_022545495.1. Classification (NCBI taxonomy): domain Eukaryota; kingdom Viridiplantae; phylum Streptophyta; class Magnoliopsida; order Asterales; family Asteraceae; genus Chrysanthemum; species Chrysanthemum lavandulifolium. The sequence continues at coordinate 227,924,048 of CM040242.1, read as the reverse complement.
CATCAAAGGTACTACACACTTAGGTTTATGGTATCCCAAGGGAACGGGTGTTGAAACCATAGTGTATGCCGACTCAGATCATGCTAGTGACTATGTTGATAGAAAAAGTCCAAGTGGTATTTGTACATTTGTTGGACATTGTCTCACCTCGTGGTTCTTCAAGAAACAAAAAACTCTCGCCATCTAAACAAGCTCTATGGATGAAGCACGCTCTTGTTGTGACAACTGGCAAATTAGGGAGCCCTTTTAAGTACCGCATTACGTTAGTTAAAACAAGTAAAAGACCCTTAGAAACTATTTTGGAATTATGATGATTTGATTTCGTGAATGATTATGTTATTAAATGAGTTATGATATGATTGACTGTTTGTTATGTTAGGCACTACTCGAGTCGGCACAATAAAAACCTAAAATGTAAGAAATAGTAACGTTGAACTCGTTAAGTGGAAATAGACGTGTTTATAATCAAATTTAATGGAAAAATATAATTAAGAGTGATGGTGCATAATATAAAAGTTACCGGTCACGACTAATAAAATTTACGAGCTATTAAGTGGTAATTCGGGAAAGTTAATAAAAATTATGACGTTGGTCCTTGTGGTTTTAGCTAGTCGGCCCCCCCCCCAATTACAAATAAATTACGCCTATCACCTATCTTAAAAATATAAAAACCATCCCCATCATTTCATCTCCCTCAAATAAACCCTAGCTCCCAAAACACTTTCTCTCTCTACCCGTACCGTCGCCGCCTGCCACATCTGGTCACCGCTCCACCGCCTCACGTGCACCACAACCAAAACATTCACCTCTCTCCCCTCTCCATTTCTAGGTACTCCATGTGCCCTAACACACCACCGCCATCACCCAATCAACCTAAACGCGCCACCCTTTTTAGTGTTTTATCGTTTCAAGCTTAGATCGGGAAGAAAGAAGGTGAGATAAATGAGTTGTACACTCGTTTGGTGACCCCGAGTCACGTTCGAATTAATTTGGTTCGAGTTAAGCGGGAAAAATGAAAGGAAACATGTTTTAAACAAATAAAAATGAAAAATAAATTAGTTGGTATCGTGTCCGTGTCGTGTCGTGTGCATTTTTATTGTTATGTTTATCTGATGTTTGTTCCAGATTTGAGGTTTTGAATGGATATTGTTGGCATTGGTAACCAACCGCGACCACTAGGGTCTGGTTTGGTCGCGTTGGGTTTGAGCCGAGAGCACCAAGGACCAAAAGGTTCCGGGTTTTGGTTGTTTTGGGATTGATTATTGATGTTGTTATTGTTATTGGAGATGACCGGGACCAAGAGGTCCGGTGTTGTTTTTGTGGTGGAAGCCGAGGGAGAACCAAGGAGTATTAGGGTCGGTTTGGTTCGTTTGGTGTGGCCGTGGGTTACGCCGAGACCATTAGGGTCTCGGCATTGGTTTTGGTTGAAGTGTGGTTAAGTTACCGAGCCGTAGGTTTAGGGTCGGTAACGAGCGGGAATTATTATTTGGACTTGATGTATTATATATGTGAACTTTGTGCAACATCGGTGTTACGGTGACTTTTTAGTGTCAGTTGACACCGAAAACGCCGTAACATGGACTTTAATTTATTATTGGACGATACGACATATAAAAGCCCGAGTGTCATGACTCGGACTTTTGAACTCGAGACGGATAATAACTCGAAACATAAATTGGAAACTTAACGCGATATATATAAACATATATAAACTAGAAAAGAAAACTATTAATAATTTCTTGTATTAAGTATTTAATAACAAGACATAACTTGTTATTCGATATTTAAAAAGGGAGCTAACGACTTAAAAATGGAAAGGTTTTATAATGAGTTATTAAATATTTCAAGGACACGCTTACCTAAATATGTCATTATTGAGTATTTAATGATCATTTAGGAATATGCGTGGGTTACGGATGACTTGACATTAATATGTTTAACCCATGTAGATAACGGACTAATTGGGTTGACGAATCCAATAAGAGCTCGTTCGTACGTCGGACAAATCTATTAATGAACAACTTATACTTATGACTCGTTAGGTTTGTTATTAGTTTTTGGAACAATAAGTGAAACAAAAAAATGGTTGTGTTTATCGAGTTGACGATTTCAATAAGTCCTAATGATTTATTTTGAAACTTATTAAACTATAGAGCTTATCACATAGAGGTTGCGTTGAATTGTTATGTTGTGCATTTTTCTTTAATATAGTGCATTCATTTGAGTCTCATTGAGTCGACAACACACACGATGATACCAAACGCTTATAACTAATTTGAGAATGAGATATTTTTGGAAATAGAAATAGAATATATTCGGAGATAGAAAATATTGAATTGGAAAATGTAATAAAGACGGATCTATATTACTAGGTTGTGCCGAGTTAATAATTGTTGAGCTATGTTAGCTGCTTATCTACTTTCTACTATTGGTTATTTGTGTTTTGCTTTATCGAGGTGAGTTTCATAGCCCCAATTTTTAACTATATTATATTTAAATTAGGGTGAGAAAGCATGCAACTATTTTCTTAGACCTGCCACTACTTTTTGATTTGTTTATGTGTTGACTAGCGAAGGATAGATATATGGTAGATGTTGACCAAGACTACTTTTTGATTTGTTTGATTTGTTTATGTGTTGACTAGCGAAGGATAGATTTGTTTATGTGTTGAGAAAGCATGCAACTATTTGCTATAGCATCGATACCTAGCTAAGAATAGATATCTACTTCTGACCTAGACTAGGGTAGCTTTGATTATGCATTGCTATGGTCGTGGTACCTGGCTAGAGTCGCTTGGGGCCCTGATGAAATCTCGTTGCGTTATTGGAAGGAATATTGTTGGAATATGGTTGAATGTTTGTTGTATATCTGCGTTAGTCTCACATTGAAAATAAACTCTATCAGGTCCACTAATGAATTTATGATTAAACCTATGAACTCACCAGCGTTAGCTGACCTATTTAGCATGTTTTCTCATGTAGCAAAGATGATGTTCAGATTGCTTGTTTCTCGGAGGCTTGGCAGAAGGGGCATGGTTGGAGGATCATTCCAAAACTCTGATAATAATTGTGGACCTACCTTATGATTTCTTTTGGGCCTTACTTTCAGTATTTGAATAAATGTAACCAAATAACTAAATATGGGATTTGTTTATGTAACGTTTTATGCTATCTTGTTTTCCTATGCTTGTGTTGTGTACCAATCTAGTAGCACCCTAAAAGCTTGATTAAGTCTTCTGTTGTACCAAATTTTGGGGGTGTTACAGATTAGTATCAGAGCCAAGTAGGTTCTTATTAAAAATCTAAACTATAACCTTTTTTATAAAACTTGATCCTTGACTGATGCATGCCAGCCTGCCAAGTTGAAGCCTCTTGAATTGAGTTTGGAATGCTATAAATTGTGATATGATTATTGATCTAGGAATAATATGATATTGCGATATGTTTGATATGTCTTGGAAATTATATGAAGTTTTGGTTATATGATAGAATGGCTAATTAGGACTTATGCGGATTTATCTTAAACATGTTTTGAGTAATGCGGTATTCACTGATTTTTGAATTAAATACTTGGCATTATGTGATAAATTTTATGATGTTTTGATATGATATTTGCGCTATAAGAATTAGTCATTTTCGTACACTTATACCTGTCACAGACCATGCCTTCGTTAGCTTATGACGTGTTAGAGGAGATCCTTGCTGCTGCATCCCGCTCAGCATGGACTCTGATGACTCCCGCTCAGGATGATCCCTACATGATTGTCCGATACCCCGCTCTTGCTTCATCATCATCAGCCATTCCAGAGCCGTAGACTTTACCCACTTCTTAGTAACCATCATCATCATCTGATCATCCCAGTTCTTTGCGACAGCTTACACTACATCAGGCTTTAGTACGAGTCCATATTCCCCGACTTACCCATCGCACTACTGCTCGCATGTCAGTGCGACCCCCATCATCACTTGTTCACCTTTCAGCTCACTCTCTCCTGTCATCACCGCTTTCATCGCCATCTCACCGATGACCTAGATCCCATACTTTACCACCACATGGTTCACCTTCGTAGAGACGTCGACTCATGGACTCCTAGTCAGTTGATAAGGATGCGGGGGAGTATGAGGATGAGGATGTGGACCCTCCAGAGGAGGAGGAGGAGGAAACCCCAGATGAGGACATTTCACCAGTTCAGAGTCCCACACATTCACCAGGACCAGGCTCTCCTTTACCCTTGCCTGAGCTTGATTCACCAGAGCAGCCATTCGAGTTAGTATCTCCTCCTCACTCACCGAGCTTGGTAGCCCACTAGGCTCGATTTTTTTCAGGTAGATCTGATTCATGAGTATGGAGAGATGGGTATCATCCGGGAGCGACTTATCTCTCGGGAGTTAGGCTTAGCCGCTTAGAGGACCAATTAGTTGGCGATCGACGGCTAGTCTAGAGGAGTTGAGGAGAGACATGAGGCGCTTGTTGGGAGGACAATGGCATTGAGAGAAGGCATGTAAGAGCTCCATCACCGATGGAGACCTTCAAAGAGGTTTCATGATAGCTCGAGAGGCGATCGAGCGCCCGGCGCAAGGCCCATGAAATGGAGAGAGGTTGAGGATCTAAGGAGAGATCGCGACCGCGGTGTATCGAGATTTCCTTTGTGGAGAGCGATTGAAGATGTTCGGAGATCGCGAGAGGCGCCAGGCAGATCGTGGCTAGATTGCCTTTACGCTCATAGCGTTGTACCATCTTGAAACCGAGGAGTACTCGCTCGAGATGTCGACTTATCTTAGTTATCCTTTTAGTTTCATTATTATGATCGCTCACGATCATTCCTATCTTTTCACGTTCTTGTACTTTGAAAACTATGTGTTGTGGCTAATAGAAGTGCATCCTTTGATTCCTCGTTTAGAGCCCTCGTTATTTTGATATAATGTAGCATTATCCCGTTATCGTGATTCAATATTCGCGCGGTATTCGACGCCTTTATAAATCATCCCCGAGTAATGATGTATGAGGTTTGGAACTTATGGAACTCTTGTGTTATTATTCGATCAATGGCTCCAAGATGAAACCGCCCAAGACCACGCAAGGTGGCCTCTTGTGGTCAATCCCGCTGTCGGTCGGTCACCGACTCGATCGTTGTGTTGGGATTCTTGATTTGATGAGACAAAAATAGAAGAATGAAACAAAGAGACTTAAAGTGACAAAGATGAAACCTACAAAAGATGGAAGAACTTGATTGAAAAGAATATTTATTGTATAGTCCTTCATAGAGATTTGTAAACCCTAATCCTCTAGTATATAAAGAGGACATGGGGTGTAGGTTTTATTAAATAAGTCTTCAATAATGTAGTCTAAAGTGTGTGTGTGTGTGTAACCTAGACATAGGGTGTCTAGGGTTTAGAGTTTGTTTAGTTTAGCCTCAAGAATCTTTGATCCCCGTTATGATTTAGTGTAAACGTATTATTCGATCAAATAATATTTGGGGCTTGGAGTGATTATAAAGAAAACCTTGTTCATAATAACGTTAATTCTTGTATTGAATATTCCGCTTTCGTTATTGTGTATCCTAGATAATATCATGTCTAAACAACCTCGAGCTACAACGATTCAACAAGTGGTATCGAGCAAGGTTGCTCGTGATATCTAGGATCGTATAAGGTGTGGAAAACTAGAAGGGGGTTGAATAATTTTGCCAATTAAAACTTCCTTTTAATCTATTTAGATCAACTTATGTCAATCTATTTGGATGTGTGTGTTGGATGTTGATAAACAAGCATATAGAGGTAAGTAATGAAAAGATAAGAGTAAAAAGAACAAAACCACAACGCGAGTATTTATAGTGGTTCGCCACAAGGACACCTTCCTGCCCTACTCCACTCCCCGAGTCACCTACTCGAGAGTTCGTAATCACTACACCAATCTCCTTATGGCGGAGAAGCCTTCACAATGTCGCCACCCTTTTTCCGTGCTAGGCTAACCACCGGTTCTTTCACCCAAGGTGAACCACACCTACACAACGTCACCTACCCTTTATAAGATACTAGACTAAGTACCTAGTTCTTTCAAATTCAAGGTTAATCGCACCTTCACAACGCCGCTTACCCTTTATTAGGTACTAGGCTAAGCACCTAGTTCCATTGCAATGGAGGAACTACTACCACACTACACCAACGACTAATCCCAAAGGAGATCTACTCCTTTACAACATCATCAAGGACATCAATATCCTTGGATCTAATGCTAGTCTATCTAGTACATCGAAACACACCATGTTAGGATTTGGAAAATCCAAGAGTTAAATTGTCGGTCACCTCAAGTATATGTATTCGTTAGAAAGCTCGTAGTCATAGTTATTTAATGTTAAATAGTATTTAGTTAAGTAACACCGTGGAGGACGGACGGGTCTTTACCCACCGTATGCCTCGATCCACACCCATCGTGGCGCTTATTGTAAGACTATAAATACTCTACCTCCCAAGGTAGAGAGTTGGAGCTCATAATAAGATTTTATTTCTCTCACTAAACTTCCCAAACCTCTAACTTTCTCTCTAAAACTCATCTTGTACACCCCTTATGTTAGTGATTTGATGTGTATGTGAAATCCAATATGTTACAAATGGTATCAAGAGTTATGGTTAGATCATCTCTTACATATCCTTAGATTTCTAGTGGTTTTAGATGGTTTTGAGTTTGAAAAGTTTAGTGGTTTTGCATCATTGGTTCATTTCTTGTGTTAAAGTTTGAATTTTGGGTGTACTTTTGTGTTTAGAATCATTGTATGTGCTTGGGTTTTGATTTGGTAAGCTTGAATCAACGTGGTTGAGCTTGTTTTGGATTGAAAAGTGTGTTTTAAAGTTTTTCTTGGTAGCGACTTGGCTCTCGGAGTGAATTTCATCCTAGCGACTTGCTTCATTAAAAGGTAGCGAGTTGTAGTGAGTTTTGGTAGCGACTTGGTCCTAGCGACTTGTCTTTTGAGACAAGCCTACAAATAGTACACTTAGTGGATTCTTCACCACCGGTAGCGACTTGGTAAGTAGCGACTTGCTTTCAATTTTGATAGCGACTTGTTCTTAAGTTTCTTAGCGACTTGGTGTTAGCGATTTGGACCTTAGAAGTTGCTATTTAGCGACTGACGCCTTAGCGATTTGGTGCATAGCGACTTCTTGTCAAAATTGTAGCGATTTGGAACTTAGCAACTTTTCTTCTAATTACTTAGCAACTTGGTGCTTAGCGACTTGGTTCAAGGATTTTAACGACTTGGTTGACTCTTGTGTAATACGGTTTTCTCTTGATTTAGTAAAACCCGTGAAAGAATCTATTTCCGGTTTAATCATTGAGTTATAAAATCCCGTGTAATCTTTAAACATGTCTACCAACGTACCTACAATCATCTCCACTGCTTCCGAGGATGTTCAAGCAGCTAGTTCAGATACACGCCCATCCATGCTTGACAGAATCGACTACGACTCTTGGGCTCAAAGAATCGATTGTACTATCTTGGAAAGGAAAATGGGGTCAACATTCTCAAATCGATTGACGAAGGACCTTATCGATTGAGACTACAAGAGACTTAATTGATACAATGCAGATGGAATAATGATCTATGGAATAGATAGACCAAAGACATATGATGAGCTCAATGATAAGGAGAAAAGAGATTCGATGTCGATATCGGGGCTTCTAACATCATACTTCAAGGTCTTCCAAAGGATATCTACAAGTTTATCAATCACAACACCAAGCCAAGGCAAGTGGGATAATGTCAAGATGCTTCTCTCGTGTTCTCAATTAACTATGGAAGATAGAGAATCACAGCTCTATGATGAATTTGAGCACTTCAAGATGATACCGGATGAGAGTGTCTATGAGTATTACGTGAGATTCCACAAGCTTGTTAATGATATGAGGAATATCAAAATGACCATGCCAAACATTCGCTTGAACTCAAAATTTGTGAACAACATGAATCCCGAATGGTACAAGTTTTTCACCTCTGTGAAGCTAACCAAAGGTTTGAAGAACACCAACTATGAACAACTATATGCCTTCCTCGCTTGTAATGAGAGACATGCCATGTTTGAAAAATGATTCTTAATCGCTCAAATCAAAGCAGGGAGAAACAATTTCATCAAATGATTCAACAACATTTTACACCAATGTTGGGATTACAACCAAAGCTTCACAAGTCATACCCACTCGTAATGGTAATTACAAGCTCATTCCCGATCCATCATATAAGCCTCGCACTCTAACACACTCATGGAAAACTTCATCAACCAACTATCTCTCATGGTTAGTCAAAACATGAACACTCTCCCACACACCAACAACAACCTCGTAACAACATCTAATCCACACAATCAAGCCACCGCTGAGATGGAAGGTTATGGTACAACCAGTTCAAGAAAGGCATTATGAACAAGGAAGAGGTGGAGTTGGTAGAGGATATGTGGCAAATCGAATAGGGAAGGAATGGAAATCAAGGACAAGCAAAGCCGATCAAGTGTTACAACTGTGGTGGTGAGGGACATATTGCAAGGAACAAGACATCAAAAAACTCCTCGTAATGCAGAGTACTTCCGGATAAGATGTTGCTTGTGCAAGCTCGGGATAATGGTGCGACTTTGGATGAAGAGAAGTTGTTGTTTCTTCTTTGAGGAAATGCCAAGACATATGATGCGATGTGGATGAACACCAATTCGGAGATAGGCCACAATCATCGAATGCCTTTTAAGTCGTGATTGTGATGCATACGACTGACGTTGATGATGAACCCATTGCACAAACAATTTTCATGGCTAGCATTTCTCCAATGGTCCCTTCTAAAGTCTCTTCATCACCACAAGCTGGTCCATCCAAAGACAAAATCATTTTTGAGGTATTAAAACTATACGATGATGCTGATGTGCAAAAGATGCATGACAAAGTACAATCAACTAAAACTATTGAGTCAGATATTGAAAATATGGGTAATATCAATGTTGTCCCATATGATTAATATGTGAAACAAAGTGAAAGTGAGATTGTACCAAGTGATGCATCTTCTGCATCAATGATGACTATGTTTTGATGAATACACCGCATGTGCCCGATGATTCTGTTATCTCTCGAACTTAATGCCTATAAAGAACGAGTTGCCATTTATGAACAACGTGCTAAGTTTGAGTTAACCACCGTGAGCGGAAATGGATGATCAAATGCGTAAAACTATTAGAAAAAGTAAGTTTAGAGAAGAGGTATTAAAACAAGAGTTAAACTCCTTACAAGAAAAGCTTTCTAAAACGCTAAGCAAAAACAAGAACTTCAAGAAAATGTTAAAATGCTTAAGCAAGAATTCAAAGCTAAGGAATCAAAACTTTTGAATAATTTTTCTAATCTAAAAACCTTGAAAAACAAGCTCGAAAATAAGTTGTACGTACAAGGGAATACAATTCAGATCGCTCACATGATCACGAAGCATAGAGTTCTCGTGATAAGCATAGTATCCCCATTATAAAGGAATCCAACCCTGAGTATGGTAAGATAGCAAAAGTTGCTCAAAATGTTATCTATGATGGCAATGAGATTCTTAAACCTAGACAGACACCTAGTTGCATTGAGTGCACCGAGGAAGACAGAAAATTAGATGATGCATCAAGGGAGAAAATGGATAAGAAGCTTAACGATCCCAAGTGCAAAGAGAATAAGATTATTGTCAAACCCCATGATTACAAAAAGGAAAATTGGATTTCCTTAAACAAGTTTAAGCCTCAAACTTTGTTAACACCGAACAAGTGTTCGGAAAAAGGACTTAGATAAGCAAAAGTCGAAAATCTTGTTGAAACAAACCCTCCCTTAGGAAAATGCTCAGCAATGATCGTGTATCCTCCAAATACACCAATGCATTTAGTTCCTAGAACTATTGCCACTAAGAGCAAGACATTCATCACCAATATGTTATATTTCAACTATTTGTTTACTTTGAGAAAACTTGTAAGAAAAGGATCACACCCACCGGATAATCAAGGGAAAGGGGTTTTGAGCAAACAAAAGAATGTTATTTAACCGAGGTCATGCCTTTCTTTAAACAACTAAAAGATCAATTTGAGAGTCTTAAAAGGGATAGATACAGATATTAAAGGAATGGAAAAGGAATTTGATGCAATGATAGTTGAGGTTAGTGACTATGAGCGAGCATTAAAATATAATGAAATTGAGAGGAAGAACTTGCATACCTTAAATGAGAATCGATTTACAATGTATCTCTCAAGATGTGTTCTATATCGCCACTAATTGTTTTATTATCGCTTCTCAATTTCATGAATTATCTGTTGCTTTGAAAGTCTCCCATGATCGTGTCATTGAGCTTGAAATCAAAAACTCTAAACTAAGTGAGAAAATTGAACAGGATGATCACGATAATTTGGTAAAACATTTTCTAAACTAGAAGTTGAACATTTTGATTTACAACTAAAATATCAACATCTCAAAGAAAATGTTAAAACCTCAAACATCAAGATATCTTCGGATGTTCCAGTTTGATGCGCTTTTGAAATAAACAAGCGTGATGAACATATTCAAGCTCATCAGAACACGATCGAAAGTTGAAAGCCCAAATTTCTCAATTAAAGGGTGAAATGAACAATGTGACTTGCTCCCAAATGCCTCCTCCTTTAGTTTCTCGAATTCTCAAAACTTTCATCTTCAAAACTTGGTTAATGCTTTACAAAGGAAAATGAGAGTTTTCTAGAAGAAAATGAAAAGGTTAAACGTCATTTCAATGAGTTATTTGAGTCAATAAAAGTCACTCGTAACAAAAATAATGAACAAATAACTTCGTTGCAAAAGGAAATTGAGAATCAAGAGTCGTGTAAAAGGAAAATGTCAATGACCAATGGGAGAATGGTGCATCAAAGGTGCATGGTTGTAATAAATATGCTTTGTCTCATGAAATATGTTCCTCCTCATCTTAGGAATAACAAACTTTCTATTCAAACATATTTCTCATACCTTAAGGACAGCCTAGAATGTCTCCGTGAGATTGTAGAAGATGATAAGTTAGAGAAACCACTTGATAATGCTATTGGCGATGCATGCTTATATGCCAAACAATCTCAAGAACTTCTAGAATGCTTAATTACAATATGCCCTAAAACCTTAGGTGAGCAAGTCAATCCCTTAATACCTTGTTCTATGCCTAGTGCCAAGTATGCAAGTCATTCAATGCCCAATGTTATGAATGTGAACTATAGTATGCCTTCAAATAGTTCACATCCCAGCACATCTAAATAGGAAATGCAAAAGTAGCAAAACCAACTAATGTTCCCATTCCTCTACAGAGTAATCGGTGACATTAAAGCGGCAGGTCAAACTCTCAAGGCAATACAAGGAATGATAGGACCTTGCAAGCTAAGAATGTGCATTGGAAAAGAGTAGAAGATCACCCTAGGAACACTATGTTTGAGTTGAATAAAACGAATCGTGTTGATTCTAGTATTAGCTATAAGCGCATCGTAATTAATTCGATCGCTACTACTTGCAAAACATGTAATGAATGCTTGATTTACGGTACTAATCATGAATGTGTTGTGAATGGGTTGTCTAATGCTATCAATTGCCCAGCTAAAACCGCGATTCTAAAAATCAAGCTAAGAAGGCTAAAAGGCGAAAGAAAGTTAGAAAACAATGGAAACCCACGTAGAAGAAAATTTAGTAATATAGGTTATCAATGGATACATCTTGGCCGTAAGGTTAATGAGTTTTACCCTCAATATACTAAGACAATGCCCACTAGAAAATGGATGCCTACTGGTAGAACTATTCCTTTAAGAAGTGAACATACTTTGAATAGGTCAAATACGGACACTAGCACTACATCTATTCCTAATGATTCCATTGCTTCTATTTGTGATATGGGTGTTTCTATTTCTGATGTGAGTGTTCCAATCACTGTTACTAACCAAATGGAACCCATTCTTGCATGGGGATCCTAATTATCCGCTTATCCATTCTTGTCTATGTTCAACTGCATCATTCAAATCGCTCGTGGTACTGGACTCAGTTGCTCCAAGCATATGACCGAGACCGGTTGCGGCTCATGAACTTCGTGACTAAATTCATAAGGACAATTAGATTCGGAATGATCATTTGGTGCAATTATGGGTTATGGAGATTATGTTGTCGGTTATAGTGTTATCTCCGTGGTATACTACGTAGAAGGTCTTGGTCATAACTTATTTTCGCCGGTCAATTACGTGATTCCGATCTAGAAGTGGCATTTAGAAAACATACTTGTTTCGTTAGAGAACTTGATGGTAATGAAATTTTAAGAGGAACTCGTGGTCAAATCTATACACCATCTCTATCGTAGATATGATGAAGTCTTCTCAATTTGCTTGTTGTCAAAGGCTTCAAAACAAAGTCATGGTTATGGCATCGCTGCCTCAATCACTTGAACTTGCACCATCAATGATCTCTCCGTAAAGGACTTGGTTGTAGGTCTACCTAGACTAAAGTATGAAAATGATCATCTTTGTTCAGCTTGCCAATTGGGAAAAAGCAAGAAATATACCCACAAACCCAAGCCTACAAACTCAGTTACAGAAGTTCTTCATACAATTCACATGGACTTTGGGAAGAAATATGTATTAGTTGTGGTTGATGATTACTCTCGATTCACCTGGGTTAAGTTCTTAAGGACAAAGGATGAAACACCGGATATCATCATCAAACTTATCAAACAATGCAGTTTAGACTTAACAAAACTGCCGTAATCATCCGAATGCAGACAATGGAACCGAGTTTGTTAATAAACTTAGTGAGTTTTATGAAAGTGTTGGAATCACCATCAAAGAAGTGTTCCACGAACTCCTCAACAGAACGGTGTAGTTGAAAGATGAAATCAAGTCTTGTGGAAGCCGCAAGAACAATGCTCATTTACTCAAAGGTTCCAATGTTTCTCTGGGTCAAGCCATTGCCACCGCATGCTACACTCAAAATCGATCCCTAATTCACACCGCTTCATGGAAAAACTCCATATGTACTTGTCCATAATAGAAAACCTAATTTATCATTCCTTCGTGTGTTTGGTGCATTGTGTTATCCAACTAATGAGGTCAAGACTTAGGAAAACTTAAAGCTAAAGCGAGACATTGGAGTGTTTGTAGGATATGCACCAAACAAAAGGGATACCGAATCTACAACAAAAGAACCCGAAATATTATGGAAACAATTCACGTTCGTTCGATGAGCCGACCGGTCCAATGGCTCCAGACAACCCGCCTCGACCCGCATCATCATGTAGTCCCATCGGTTCTACTCTTGTTTACGGCTCCTCACCAAGAACTCCTTATGTACCTCCTTCAAGATGACTTGAAGAAACTATTTGATCCAATGTTTGATGAACACTATGAACCAACCGCTAATGATCATCAATCCCATCATCGAGGTCGCTTCTATCCTGCCAATGAAGTCAATCCTTCGCTTATGTCATTAAGTCGAAGCACTGCTGCCGATCAATCGATCCTCATCAACAAACCTTCAATCACCGAGTGTACATCAAGGAATTTCTTCCGATTCAAAAGATGAAGTTAATCCCTTTGCTACTCCCGAAGATGCTCCATTTGAAAATATATTTGCTCCGATTCATCATCTCGAACCATCTTCATCGCAGACATCTACTCGCTACTTGATTCCACAACAACAACCACATGAACACCTTAGAAAATAGACACATGATCACCCATTGGACAACATCACTAGAAACCCTTCTCATCCTATATCCACTCGTAAACACCTTGCTACCGATGCCTTATGGTGCTTCTTCAACTCCGTACTCTCTAAGATCGAACCTAAAGATGTTAAAGCGCTATGAATGAAGACAATTTGGTTCAATGCCATGCAAGAAGAAATTCATGAGTTTGATCGATTAGATGTATGGGAATTAGTACCGCTCCAGACTCTGCTATGATCATTGCTCTAAAGTGGATCTTCAAAGTGAAGCTTGATGAGCATGGTGATGTGTTGAAAAATAAGGCTAGGTTAGTGGCTAAAGGATATCGTCAAGAAGAAGGTATTGACTTTGAGGAATCTTTTACTCCTGTTGCTCGTATCGAAGCTATCAGAATCTTCTTGGCTAATGCGGCTAGTAAGAACATGGTCGTATATCAGATGGATGTGAAAACCGCCTTGTGGAAAACTAGAAGGGGGGGTTGAATAGTTTTGCCGATTTTAAGTTGATTTCAAAAACTTTAGATTCGATATTATGTGAAATCGTATGGATGTTGAGAACGATAGATCTAATGATAATGTAAGTAAATAAACAAAGATAAGGGATAGAAATGACACAACCGATTTATAGTGGTTCGGCTACAAGGACACCTTCCTTGCCTACTCCACTCCCGAGTCACCTACTCGAGTTCAAGCACTATGTCAACAAACTCCTTCACTTGGCGGAGAAGCCTTCACAACGTTGCTTACACTTTATCCGGTACAAAGCTAGATACCGAGTCCGTAGTACGGTGGACCAAACCAACACAACTATTACACAACAAATATGTGAAATATCAAATACAAGATCTTCGCTACGTAAATCTTGCGGAGTGACAAATCAATCAAGGACCCCTTGCTTGGATGACTTGTAGAATGCTCGTGATCTCGCCTTGAGAAGGACCTATATGAGAATCACAAATAGAAAGAAATAAGAACAACTCTCTAGATCTAGTGATCTATATGTTAGAAGAGAATGAGAGTGTATGAGAGATTTAGTAAGAAGAGGGTGAGTTAGAATGAAGAAATGGCTCTCTATTTATAGGCAAATTTCCTCACTGTTCACACGGATCCCACGGATCCTTCCACTGGGATCCGCTAGCACAAAGCTAGGGATCCGTGGAACGCTCCTCTTTGCCCATGGGTTTTTGGTTATGGGTCATGGGTTGGTCCATGGTTATATCTAGATTCAATGTATCTAAGTATATATTGTATCAAGTCTCTTTGGGTATGGGTTAAGATCCATGGGTTGTGATTTTTACCCATCCTAATTAACTATTACAACAAATGCTTTTGTTACTACATTTTGTATTTAAAAGATTATATGTAAATGCTTTACAAAATAACATGTATCCTTATAATTATATTTAAGATAACATTATATATGTTATCAACAAAACACAAAGAGATCGCAAAATATTAATAAACGCTTTTACGGTTTATTTGTATTAACAATCTCCCCTTTTGTTGATGACAAAATATAATGTTATGATGAGTAAAACTTAAGAATAGATGTAAGTTTTGAAAGCTCCTAAGTTTTACTTCTTCTCCCCTTTTGTCGAAACAAAAAGCTAACCCTTGGAGGAAAAAGTAGTCTATTTACTCCCCTTGACGGTAGCTCCCCTAGTTTGGGCGTCAAGAGAAAAAAATCTACAAAAGAAGTTAGTAACATGCTTAATTGATCTTATGGTTGTCGAGAAACAAGATATGGAGCCAAGATATGTAAACAAGGCCTTGTAATAAAACGACAAATTGTAGTGGTAGTTAAGCCACTTACAAGCATGTAAAATAAGAACAAGACTTGTTCTTGAAAATGACAAAAAGATATTAAAAGTGAAAAATAGTAGTAGAGATTCCTTCCATGCTTGCATAAGGTTATGGATGGAGGTTTTGATGAGTAATTGTATTGATGCGATCAAGGATGAGGTTGAGTATGAAACGCATTTCTTCCCTAACTTCTATTGCAATTTCCCTAGTGGATTGGCAATGTTCACAATGTAAATGATGTGGGTAATGAGTGCGGAAGTTTTCGGGTTGTTTTGATTTGAGTTATGCGGAAGTTGTGGTGGAAAAGTAGGAAAATATGGATCAAAATCCGAATGTTTGTATGTGGTGGTGGAAAGAACCTAGATGTTCTTGTAATGTGATGGGAGCTAGAGGTGGTGATGTTTCAAGATCTTGAAAAATAGTATTTGGTGATGTGGGGGGTGTGGAAAAGACTATTTCTTTTTCTTTAGGTTGGGTAGATCTTGTTGGAGTCCTAAGGAGTTCCAAAAGAGTTATTTTAGGTGGTGATGAAGTTGGTGTACTTGTTGGTGATGAGGGTGGTGCTATAATGGAAGCATCTTGTGGTGAGTTATTGGAGGATGAATCATTTGAGGTTGGTTTTGCTAAACAACAAGATCGGATACTAATCCATGCGGATATCCTAGCATTTGATTGTGGTATTTTGGATGGTGGAAGTACAAAGGTTTGGATATCATGATTATTTGTACTAGATGATTCTCCTAAAGGGTTTTTGGATGACATGATGAAGTGTGTTTGTGAGAAGGAGATGGAGTATGCAAGCATTTTGGGAGTTATATATAGAAAACAACACAATGTAATGAATGTTGACCCAAAATGTGGATTAAAATCTAATGATTAGATATGAATTCAAGGCATGTGATCATGAGAACACAAGCATTAAAGAACATACTCCCAAAAATAAAACAAATGTGGATTTTCATCCAAAATGACAAAATAGAAGTTGAAAACAACAGATACACGGATCCCACGGATCCTTCCCATGAGGATCCGTCCAGCATGAAGGCCGGGATCCGTGGGTCCGTGTTTCAGCGAAGACAAAATTCTCCTTTGGAAATATTTTTGCCTATTGTGTGCCTATATGCAAACTATTTGGAGTTGCAGTTATCTCGACCCCTAAAAGGAAATAAAAAACTAAACTAGAAGTATAAAAAGTATCCTATTGAGATAACCCGAAAACACATATTTAGTACATAGGTACGTAATCTTATGTTGTCAATGCTCCTAATTCATTGTAGTTTAAATGAATGTACCCGAAAACACATATTAGTTATGTGTCCCCTTTAGCATTCAAAAGACATGAGATGCAATGAAAACGAGTTTTTACTTTGTATTAATAATGAAAAAGCGATTTGTCCTAGACGTGAGAAATTGCTTTTGTGAAATTGATACGGGAAGGTATCATTCTTTTAGAAAACATTGTGAAAGTAGGTTTTCTTTGAAAATGTGTATATAAAAAGTAGGAGAGTTATAAGAAAAAAAAAATTATCTTTGGGTTTTGAAAATTCCCGTATTGTTTGTGAGTTGTGTGTGAAATAGAGATCCTAGACTCAGAGGGAAGAAGGCTAGTGTTTACATACCTTGTAGAGTCAAAATAAATTACGACGTGTGTTCCATTAAACCAAGACCAAGACGAAGTAGGTTGAATTGTTCCCGCTTCAACGGTTTGGTGAGGACGTCGGCTATGTTATTTTCGGATGCTACCTTCTCAATAGAAATGTTCCCTTTTGAACATTGTCTCTTAAAGTGATGACTAATCTTTATATGCTTGGTGCGAGAATGCAATACCGGATTCTTGCTTAAGTCGATGGCACCTTTGTTATCACATAGAATGGCTATGTCGCTTAGATGAATGTCGTAGTCTACTAATGCTTGTTTCATCCATAGTGCTTGTTGGCATGCTTTGCGCGTGGAGACGTGCTCGGCTTGGTTGTTGATATTGCTAGAGCCGTTTGTTTCTTAGAAAACCATGATGTTAAACAACATCCCATGAAAGTACACACCCCACTTGTACTTTTTCTATCAACGTAATCCCCCATGGTCGAATCTGCATATACAATTGTTTCTACACCCGTGCGTCTTAGGATACCATAATCCTAATTGTGTTGTACCATAATGTATCTAAAATTCTTTTTACGACTTCTAGGTGTGAAGTTTTGGGGTTTTCTTGGAACCTAGCACATAAGCGGACACTAAACATGATATCCGGCCTACTTGCCGTGAGGTAGAAGACTACCTATCATGCCACGATATTTAGTATTATCTACGGATTCACTGTCTTCATCTTTTGTGAGTTTGGTGTCGGATGACATGGGTGTCCTAATTGGTTTCGACTCTTCTAGACCAAATTTCTTTAACATCTCCTTGATGTATTTAGATTGATTGAAGAAGATACCATCTTCACTTGTTTAATTGTAGACCAAGAAAGAAACTAAGTTCTCCATCATACTCATCTCGAACTCGTCATGCATGATTTTAGAGAAATCATCACACATGTCTTGACAAATGGATCCGAATATAATATCATCTACGTATATTTGTACTATGATTATGTGTGACTCCTTTTTCTTAGTAAAAAGCGTGTTGTCAACTAACCCCATGGTATAGTTATGTTTAATTAAAAAGGACTTGAGTCTATCATACCAAGCTTTTGGAGCTTGTTTAAGACCATAAAGGGCTTTCTTTAATTTATAAACGTGTTTGGGTTTTTCAAAATCAATGAAGCCCGGAGGTTGAGCTACATATACTTCTTCATTTATGACACCATTTAGAAAAGCGCTTTTGACATCCATTTGATAAAGCTTTAGATCATTAGCACAAGCATACGCAAGAAGTATTCTTATAGACTCTAATCTAGCCACTGGGGCATAGGTCTCATCAAAGTCTCTTCCTTCTTGTTGGTTATACCCTTGGGCAACGAGTCTAGCCTTGTTCCTAGATACTACTCGTTTGCATCTAATTTGTTTTATACACCCATTTTGTTCCTATTATGGTTTGATTACTAGGTGGAGGGACAAGTGTCCAAACATCATTAGAAACAAATTGATTTAATTCTTCTTGCATAGCCATTACCCAACTTTCATCTTTTATGGCTTCTTGTGTGTTCTTAGGTTCTATAGTTGAAACAAAACAAAATAAGCTACTTTGGTTTTGAACTTTAGACCTTAATGTTCGCTCGTTTAGCTTTCCTATGACCTTATCTACGGGTGATCTTTGGACTCTTTAATGTTTGTGATTTCACTAATTGAAGGTTCTTCTTCTTCATTTATCTTTTCTTAATTACAATAGCTTCACTTTCTATGATCTCGCCATCGACAAGAGGTGGAGAGGGTTTGGGTGGACTTTCATCAAATTTTATGTTTAATGACTCTTCTACCTTCATTGTTTCTTTGTTTAATATGACGTAAGCTTTGCTATTAGGCGAGTAACCTAGAAAGATACCTTCGGTTGATTTAGGATCAAATTTTGTAAGGTAATCTTTAGTGTTAAGAATGAAGCATTTGCTTCCAAAGACTCTAAAATGATTTAAAGTAGGCTTTTGCCTCGGAGTAACTCATATGGAGTTTTACCTAAGATTGGTCTAATTAAGACTCGATTGAGTATGTATGTTGAAGTATCAACAAGATTACACCAAAATTTTGAGGTATGGATTGTTCGTTAAGCATGGTTCTACTCATTTCTTGAAGGGTTCTATTCTTTCTTTCTACTACCCCATTCGATTGTGGAGTGCGTGGGCCGAGAAGTTGTGAGTAATACCATTAGCGTCACAAAAATCTCCGAATTGCACTTCATTATCAATTCCTACCATGATCCGGCCTAATAGAAACTATGGGTTTTCCTAGTTGTCTTTGGATCTTTTGCTTAATATTTCAAAATAGTTAAAGGTTTCCGTTTTGTTCTTTAAAAATTTTGTCCAAGTATACTAGAGTAGTCATCCACTATTACCAAAGTATAGTAGTTGCCTCCATAACTTTGGATAGCGGATGGACCAAATAAATCCATATGAAGCAATTCTAGACACCTAGTTGTGGACACCATGTTTTTAGCTTTATGACTCGAATGAGCTTGTTTTCCTACATTACAAGCATCACAAAAATGATGTTCATATTTTAACTTAGGTAGATCTCTTTACTAGATCTTTGGATGATAGCGATTGAAGAAGTCGCATGTTGGCGTGACCCAATCTTCGATGTCATAAGGTCAAGTATCATCCATAGAGGTAAGACATAGTTTGTCTTTAGGTTCATTACCGATTTTAATGATATAGACTCCATGTTTCCTAATTCCTCTTCCTATGGTTATGCCATTTTTAAGTATCTTACTACCGGTTTCGGTAAAAAGTACA
This sequence comes from Chrysanthemum lavandulifolium, assembly GCA_022545495.1. Lineage (NCBI taxonomy): Eukaryota > Viridiplantae > Streptophyta > Magnoliopsida > Asterales > Asteraceae > Chrysanthemum > Chrysanthemum lavandulifolium. The sequence goes on along the minus strand of CM040242.1, from coordinate 227,904,157 downwards.
TTGCACTTTTTATCACATATTTGTCCTATACTTAAGAGATTAAAGTTTAGGTTTTCTACGTGACACACATCGTTAATGGTTAGAGATTTGTTAGAAACCGTACCTTTACCGATGATTCTACTTTTGCTATTTCCAAACACCACATTACCTCCATTAACGGATTCATATGTGGAGAATAGATCCCTATTGCCGGTCATGTGCCTCGTGCACCCGCTATCCTTGACCCATTCATCGGGGTCTAGGTCGACCTTTAAGCAACCTAAAACAATAATAAACTCAAAGTTTGGTCCCCATTTATTCATGGGTCCATTAGTGTTAAACATTCCATTCATGTTAGACATGTATGGATAAGATGAGTATGCATTCCATGGAGCAAAGTTTTGAAAAGAGAAACCGTTTGCATATTAGGGTTCCATCCCATTTGATGGTTACTTCTTGGATAAACGTTATTAGGTCTCCTAGATGCATTATGTTTTGAAAGATGGTGCTTTGTTTCTTGCAAAAGTAGGATTAATTTTGGAGGTGGATGTCTAGTGGTGACATGAGTTGGTTTCTTCCTATTTACGATAATCGAACTCGTTTCTAGATGATGAAGCTATGTTATTACCACTAGTTGTTACAGCAGATCCACGGATCCCGGTTTGTACACTAGCGGTTCCCTTTTAGGGATCCGTGGGATCCGCCACAACAATGGCTAGTTTTTCTAATTCTTTAACAAATTTTGTTTCTTTACTTTCACTAGTTGATGGATCAAGTTGTTGTATGCCTAGACCCTTTTGGTTGTTGCGGTTTTAACACCATCGAGTATTGTATCTAAGGTGTTTGTACTCATTCTAGCAATTTTAGAATCTAAATGATCAACTAGTGTTTGAAGTTGAACACAAAGTTCACATTCACCACTTGCTATTTTACCCTTTTCCAAACGTTTTAGTTTGCTTTTAATTCTATGACTTCTTTATCTAAACGTTGGTTTTGACTCTTTAAAAGCTTGTTTTGTTAATTAGTTTTAAGCTAATATTGCATAGTTTATCATATTCATTATGCAATGAGTCGTCATCAAGTGATGAACTACTATAGTATTCGTGACATACCTCGTCATTTGCCATGAGACAAATTTCTTCGTCCTCCTCGTCGCTCATTCCCACGTGCGCTCATGAATGCCTTTTGATCATCCCGTTTGGGACACTTACTAATAAAGTGGTTTGGGTCCCCACATTTAAAGCAAGTCGATCATCCTTTGGCTTCTCGTCCTCTTTGTTTTTCCGAAGCCTTTCTTATCGCCATACGGTTGTTTGACGTATCTACCGATCTGTGCCAAACCGTCAAGTTTTATCACTCGAGCCGCCACTTGTGAATGGCCGACCGTAACAAACTTAAAAGCAGTTCAAGCACAAACTCAATGAAAATCGAGAGTATAGTGTTTCCCGGTCGCTATGTCCCGGTGAGCTATCTGAAGAATCACCAAACGAATAGTGATCGAGAGATTTGAACAGAAAAGTGGATTGTGATTATTATAACTACAAAAAAGCCTATAAATTACAGAGGCTTAAATGCAAATTAAAGGAAATTTAAAAGATAAAAATATTAAATAAACGCTATCACTATTTTTAAAATGATGTTTTGATTCTATGTTTTATAAAACCGAATTTAAAACTATGTTACGTACTAAAGAAAATGTGAAACTAAAGCGAGATTAATCCTAAAAATATGAAATGATATTTTACAAACCTAATGATAAAAGAAAATTTATAGAAAAGAAAATTATTTTACAACTATTATTCTAATTATTATTAATTAAAACTAATTTTAACTATTTAATAATAGCCTAAAATACAAGAACATATGAAATGAAGCTAGAAAATAAAATTTTGACTTGGAAAAATCTAAAATGACAAAAGAGAATTTTCAAAACTATTTTTGTATTTTTACGAATATTTTTGTATTTTCTATGAATTAAAAACTATTTAAAACTACTTAAATTGCTTAAAAATACAAATTTAACTAAGAAAATCTGAAAAAATATTTTTTGACTTTTATATTTATCTTAACTTAATAAAATGAAAAATTATTTTTTGGAACTTTTCTTAATTAATTGTATTAAATGCTATTTAAAAGGATTAAAACCGATTTTAATTAAGAAAATAGTAAACTCGACCTAGAAAATCTGAAAATTCTAGTTAAGTCTAATTTAATATTTAGAATCTAGGAAAAATATAAAAGCAAGTAATGAGTGAAGGAATAAGAGGTTTGCAAGGATAAGTGCTTATTATTAAGCACTTGAAATAAGCAAAATGAAAACCAAGGACCACCACAGCAACACAGAAGCTAAAATATGATAAGAGTACCCAAATGCAACAAGTTTTCACAAGCCTTGACCTCTGATCATTAAGCTCAACAGATTTGAGGTTTTGGCTTATGAGCTAAAAACAGTGTGAGGGTACCAAGTTTAAGCTAAGAAATAAGCTACCTAATAAGCTAAGACATGAAACCAAGACTTGGATCCTACACTAGACCTGGGTGGCTATGTCTAGACCAAAGAACAGACCAAGATAAGCTTTTTTAAAGCTTGTGACAAGCTTGAAGACCTGTGCGACTCAACTAAAGCGAGTCGATTGCAGAGCATATTAAGCCCATTTGGCAAGCCTTTTGGAGCTTTTAGAAAATTCACAAAATATAGAACATTCACAATAATAAACTAGACCAGTAGAACTTTTTAAAACCACAAGTTTCATTTGATTTGGCCCAGAACTGAGCTCAAGAAAATTCACCTCAGATGAGCTCAAAATGGATTTTTCAAGCTTTTGACTTTTTGATAGAAATGGAAGATTGACCAAGATGAACTTTGCAACTGATTTTAAGGACTGAGATTGATGTTAATTGATGAAATGAGGCTAATACAAGCTTTGTCTATGAATTTAAAACACAAAACAAGTGTTTACTTTTCTAAAATCCAACAGTTAAGTGATTAAGACAAATGGATTCATGATTTTGACTTTGAAACTAATCAGATGCAAATTTTAAGGCAAACAAGGAGTCAAAAGAAGCTAAACAAGCATGAACCAACGTGACCTCTACCATGAATAAACCTTTGGGACGCTTTTAAGCAATAAATCCAAACACACCTTTATTAAATGATTTGCAATTAACACTAACCTAAGCATTAAACTAGCTTATATAATTGATTAAACTAAGTTTAATTAACTTAAATACAACTTATTAACAGATTTTAACTAGCTATAACTACAAAAACAGATTATGCTATGACCTTTGAAAATGCACTTACAATGGGTCCTAGCCACTATGGCTTGAAAATCAATGAAACCAGAACCACTACCCTATCTATATCAAACCAACTGCTTCTAAATCAACCCAATTCCAGCTCTGCATCACCCATTTTCATTTCCTTCTCAATTTTTGCCCCAAATTTGACTTTCATTGACCAATATTCAAAGTTGTTTGAAACTTAAACATCAGCTTACAGAAAGCTATAATAAGCTAGTATAAGCTTGTTTGGGTCTAAAATAAGTCGCTTAGAACTTGTACACAAGAGTTGAAACCGAAAATTTCAACAATGAGACAAGAATATGAAATTGTAACATACACTTGAATTGATGTTTGAAAATAGGTTACACTGATGAAATAGCTTGAATTTCGTTCAACAAAGCAAAAGATTACAACTTAAGAGCTTAATTTAAGACCTAATTATAAAAACGACATACATATTTTAAATAAAACTAAGTGCTATCTCTTTCTTCCTTCTCTTTGCTTCTTTTTATACTCCAAACATCTTCTCTCACCTCTCTCTTCAAATCCCAGCATTAATCTGAACCATTGGATGCTTTGGAGAGATATTGGCCAATGGATTGAATTTGGCGCCAAAGCTGTTTTTAATAAATTGGGAGGTAGAGTGTTAGGTTGAAGGTGCATTAAATGCATTCTTGGAGTGGGGTGAGGTGGAGGTAGGGTTGATGATGAAGGAGGGGTTGAGTATCAGGGGAGGAGTTGCGGGTGAGTGATGATGGTGAGTCTCGTGTTTGGAGGGAAAAGGTGAGTCGAGGATTTGATGGTGTTATTAAAGGAGGGTCCAAATTATTGACAGGGTCCAATTGGTAAAAGCGGGGTCCAATTTGGGTTTGTGACAAGGTCCAAGTGATATTAAGGGTTTAATAATCAAGGGACCAATTGTGTAAATTCAAAATTGAGGGACCGAGTGCCAAATTGCAAAGTTGTTCCAAGGGACCATAAGTGACAAGTTTAATAATACAAGGACCAAACTTGACATTTTCAAATTTTCAAGGGCCATTTTTGCCAATTTTGAAACTTGGAGGACCAAACTTGTCATTTCTCAAAACTTTTGACATTTTCACCAAAGGACTAATTTTGACAACTTATGATTTTAAAAGGACCTTTGGTGATTTTTCTTTGAAATTATGTGCTCAGGGGACTATTTCGACAATTTTTGAAACTTGGGGATGAAAGCGCCAATTATGCAAACTTAGCTCATTTTCATCGATTTTGAACATTTTGCATCCGAAACATATAAAATGCAATTTTGGAATATTTTCAGATTTTGATGCATTTCGAGCATTTTAGACGTTTTGCGTTCAGATTAACCAAAATGATGAGTATTTACACTCATCAATCCCCACACTAAACTATTGCTAGTCCCTAGCAATCTTTTGAGAAAACTTAATGGATTTGAATCTCTTTACCAAAAGCCATTACTTCGGGTAGCTAAATGTTTTAGTTCAAGTAAGAACTATGGTACACCGATAACCATGTGATTTTGAGCAAACAACCGCTTCAACTGATTTGATTTGTCTTTACCGTAAGCCGTTTGCTTCGGACTAGCCAACTCTTAGATAAATTATCAATATTATCTTTGGTGAGTCGATTACCAATTATGGTTTTTCCAACGCCTTTACCACAAGCCATAAACCCGCGGCTAGCCAACTCTTCACTAATTAAAGATATGGTGAGTGAATACCATACAATTTGGGCAAATTGCAAGCCGTCAACGGTTTTGAGATATCTTTACCAAGAGTCGTTTTCTCCTGGATTAGCCAATCCTTTAGTTTATTAGACATGGCGGACTGATAACCAATTGAGTAAGTGTAGAACACTTACTCCAAAAAAAAATTTTGGCCAAAAATGAGGGAATTGGGTGGATAATACATGATAAAATTCGTGAATTTCCCCACACTTAGAAATTAATATTGCCCTCAATATTAAAAGTACCGCGTATTATGCGAAACAAAGAACGTAAAGGGAAATACTACGGCCATTATTTTGAAAGATTTTTTTTTTTTTTTTTTTTTTTTAGAAAACTTATATACAACATGTGGGCAACTCCCCACACTGTGGTGGTACACACGGTGAAAACCCATGTTTAGCTCTTTTTTGATTACCCAGTCGCTAGCTTGACTCGACCCCAATTAATTTGTTCATGGGGAAGCAAAGTGGAAGAAACAATCTCCATCGGACTTTCATTCAAGATGTTTGGACAAACATTTGAAGCACGTGAAAGTTCCACACCGATGAGATATACATAGAACCGGCTCAAAATGATAAATGGAAATGCCGGGTCAAAGATAGTGTCTTCATTCCCAAGGAGTGAAGATGAAGAGAAATCACAAGATATTTGAGGAAAGGAAGAAAGATTTTGATAACAATCAAGACCCATTCTTCATCCTCAAATGTAGACGATCGGGAGGAAGGGTGAGGTAGTATCATTAATAAGCAAACTCGTATGATAGAGTACACCTTCCTCCGAGCCAATATCATCCTCAAGATCAAAATAGAAATGATCATGTTCGGAGGAGATATGTCATGAGAGAGTTCACCGAGAACTCTTCATGAAGAGAATCATTCACATGAAGTGAAATTGTAAACTCTTGTTCCATCGTGGGCTCATCACTATCCTCGATCCGAGTATCAAAGAGTGGATTCTCGAAATTAAAGTGAATTCAGAGTCGAATTCAAATAGAGGATTGGTGAAAGTAGCTTTGAATGTTTCGGGAACAAAGTGATCAACATTCTCAATTGACCGTTGGGATAAAAGTGAGTGAGCGATCATTACAAGGGAGACTTTCAATCTCTCCAAGATCGGCTTCAAATCAAAGAGAACATCGTTACTTTACGATGAAAGTGGATTGATGCAGTGAGTTCATCGGTGAACTCCTCAAGAAAATGATCGACATCGACAGCGGAAGTGATGTCTCAACATACTCGATGTTTCCATAGGAAGCACAATCATCGCTACGATCGTAGAAAGTTTCAAAATGATCTTTGAACACTCAAGAGGGAAGAGAATCACACATATGATCGAAGTTCCTTGTGACTCTCTCTGGATTGGGACAAGGTTCTCAACACTAGACTTTATGAATTCGTCCGATTCCTTTCCGTGAACAGTGTCAAGATGCTCGTCCCCCATGTTCGGAGAGTGAGTGGGAGCTTGGTGTGATAGCAGCTTGTTTGAGATGGAATCTCAATCGCTGGGATATCAACCGACCGAGGAGTTGAGAAATATTATCTTTAAAAGGATAAAACTCTCCTCGTCATCGTCATATGAGTCGCCTTAAGAAATTGGGAACGCCTTAGAGCCGCATGATCTAGGACTAATAATTCTTCCCTAGATTGGCGGGCCTCTCGCTCTTGACTAGAAATTCTCCCATGGTCTTTTCACCACTCACTTGATTCTTAAAGTTACTAATCATATCGCCAGTGTTTTCATTGCGGTTTCAAAATTTTGGGAGATTTCTTGAGACAACGGCTCGTGGAGTTTGAACCGTATGGTCTTTGTGGAGGTTGGAAATTGTCAAACTGTGAGAGTCATGATTGTTACAAGGAAATGGATTCCTATTTGACAATCGAGTGAAGTGGGGACCTCCACAGTACTCACAACAAAAAGCTGATTGAGTCTGGACCGGTGAATTATATGGATATTGGTCATAACCAAAATTCGAGCATCACCGAAAACTGTTCATAGACAAACGTGTTTCCGGATTGACACTCAAATCTTTGGTGATGACCTCCACAAAATTCACAAGAAGTTATGTTGATTATATGAAGATAAGTCGGTCATGGTGGGTAATTGGAAAAGTTTGAGGGTCGCTAAATGAGTTCTCGATTAGGATCATAATCAAATGAATTCCTCGAACCACAAAACAAACATTTCCGTTATGAATATCATTACCACATTGTACACACGTACACCAACGATGTGGTGAACCAAAAAGAGGCTCACCACAACCGACACAAGGAATAAACGATTTCATTTGAGAGTTATGAAAAGGAATCAGTTCATTAAAAGAATCAACAAAACCAACATGGTGATCCGAATGACTATCAAGTTTTGAAGAACATTTTGAAAAATTCGGAGGTGGGACAAGTGGTGTGTTCGAGAGCTAGCAATTTCCACCACTTCCGTTATGGTCTCTCGGTTCGGTTCTTGAGAAGCGTGAAGATTAAGCAAGTCATTCTTGCTAGTCACCGTCTAAATTCGCATGTTTGCTTTTAACCGTAAATCGTGAAAGTTTAGGATCAATTCTAGACGGCTTAGGAGCAATTGAGGTTAGATCTTTGGATAACCGTAGGTTGGACGTTTTAGCACTTCCATTATTAGAGGAAGTATCGGTCCTTTGTCACCCCGGTTTCTCGCTCCATTTCCCTACGCGAAATTAATGGATCATCACGAACAACACGAATTCTTGACATTTGTGATAAAGTCCAAGTTTTCAACTTCGTCCCGAGTCGTCATAGTCGAGAGATTCCATGAGAATAGAAGAAGTTAGAATCAAATGGATAGAGGTAAAGGATAAAGAATCAAAAAGGGTAAGAGGGTAAAGAGGAATACTTTTGGTATTTTTGAAAAACATGATGCAAAAACAAAGAATGAAAATCTTTTGGATTTTTGATTTTAAAAGAAAATATAAACACATACGATGGTATAAACAAGGATTGAATATCCAAATCACTAATCTGCTAAACGGAAGATAATCAAAGACTGACTCCAAGCAGTGGCGCCAAATTTGATCTCGCCAAACCGTCAAGTTTTCTCACGCAGTGACCACTGTGAATGGCCGATCGTAAGAAACTTAAAAGCTTTTAAGCACAAATGCAATGAAGATCGAGAGTATAGTGTTTCCCAAGTCGTTATGTCCCAATGAGCTATGCGAAGAATCACCAAACGATATAGTGATCGAGATTTGAACGGAAAGAGGATTTGAATTATTATAACTACGTAAAAGGCAACAAATTACAGAGGCTTAAATGCAAATTAAAGGAAATTTAAAAAGATAAAAAAATATTAAATAAACGCTATCACTATTTTTAAAATGATGTTTTTGATTCTATGTTTTATAAAACTGAATTTAAAACTATGTTACGTACTAAAGAAAATGTGAAACTAAAGCAGTATTAATCCTAAAAATATGAAAATGATATTTTTACAAACCTAATGATAAAAGAAAATTTATAGAAAAAGAAAATTATTTTTACAACTATTATTCTAATTATTATTAATTAAAAACTAATTTTAACTATTTAATAATAGCCTAAAATACAAGAAAATATGAAATGAAGCTAGAAAAATAAAATTTTGACTTGGAAAATCTAAAATGACAAAGAGAATTTTCAAAACTATTTTGTATTTTTCTCAATATTTTGTATTTTCTATGAATTAAAACTATTTAAAACTACTTAAATTGCTTAAAAATACAAATTTAACTAAGAAAATCTGAAAAATATTTTTTGACTTTTATATTTATCTTAACTTAAGAAAAATGAAAAATTATTTTTTTGGAACTTTTCTTAATTAATTGTATTAAATGCTATTTAAAAAGGATTAAAAACTGATTTTAATTAAGAAAAATAGTAAACTGACCTAGAAAAATCTGAAAAATTCAAGTTAAGTCTAATTTAATATTTAGAATCTAGGAAAAATATAAAAACAGTGGGCTGAGTGAAGGAATAAGAGGCTGCAAGGATAAGTGCTTATTATTAAGCACTTGAAATAAGCAAAATGAAAACCAAGGACCACCACAGCAACACAGAAGCTAAAACATGATAAGAGTACCCAAATGCAACAAGTTTTCACAAGCCTTGACCTCTGATCATTAAGCTCAACAGATTTGAGGTTTTGGCTTATGAGCTAAAAACAGTGTGAGGGTACCAAGTTTAAGCTAAGAAATAAGCTACCTAATAAGCTGAGACATGAAACCAAGACTTGGATCCTACACTAGACCTGGGTGGCTATGTCTAGACCAAAGAACAGACCAAGATAAGCTTTTTTAAAGCTTGTGACAAGTCAGAAGACTGCAGGCGAGACTCGACTAAACCGAGTCAGGTTGCACAGGGCATATTAAGCCCATTTGGCAAGCCTTTTTGGAGCTTTTAGAAAATTCACAAAAATATAGAAAATTCACAATAATAAACTAGACCAGTAGAACTTTTTAAAACCACAAGTTTCATTTGATTTGGCCCAGAACTGAGCTCAAGAAAATTCACCTCAGATGAGCTCAAAATGGATTTTTCAAGCTTTTGACTTTTTGACGGAAATGGAAGATTGACCAAGATGAACTTTGCAACTGATTTTAAGGACTGAGATTGATGTTAATGGATGAAATGAGGCTAATACAAGCTTTGTCTATGAATTTAAAACACAAAACAAGTGTTTACTTTTCTAAAAATCCAACATTAAGTGATTAAGACAGTGGATTCATGATTTTGACTTTGAGCCTTTGCAGATGCAAATTTTAAGGCAAAGAAGGAGTCAAAAGAAGCTAAACAAGCATGAACCAATGACCTCTACCATTTGAATAAACCTTTGGGACGAGTTTAAGCAATAAATCCAAACACACCTTTATTAAATGATTTGCAATTAACACTAACCTAATCATAAAACTAGCTTATATAATTGATTAAACTAAGTTTAATTAACTTAAATACAACTTAATAAAATGATTTTAACTAGCTATAACTACAAAAAGCAGTTATGCTATGACCTTTGAAAATGCATTTACAATGGGTCCTAGCCACTATGGCTTGAAAATCAATGAAACCGAACCACTACCCTATCTATATCAACCCAATCGCTTCTAAATCAACCCAATTCCAAATCTGCATCACCCATTTTCATTTCCTTCTCAATTTTTGCCCCAATTTGACTTTCATTGACCAATATTCAAAGTTGTTTGAAACTTAAACATCACCTACGAGCTATAATAAGCTAGTATAAGTTTGTTCGGGTCTAAAAATAAGTCGCTTAGAACTTGTACACAAGAGTTGGAAACCGAAAATTTCAACAATGAGACAAGAATATGAAATTGTAACATACACTTGAATTGATGTTTGAAAATAGGTTACACTGATGAAATAGCTTGAATTTCGTTCAACAAAGCAAAAGATTACAACTTAAGAGTTTAATTTAAGACCTAATTATAAAAACGACATACATATTTTAAATAAAACTAAGTGCTATCTCTTTCTTCCTTCTCTTTGCTTCTTTTTATACTCCAAACATATTCTCTCACCTCTCTCTTCAAATCCCAGCATTAATCTGAACCATTGGATGCTTTGGAGAGATATTGGCCACTGGATTGAATTTGGCGCCAAAACTGTTTTAACAGCTGGGGAGGGTAGAGTGTTAGGTTGAAGGTGCATTAAATGCATTCTTGGAGTGGGGTGAGGTGGAGGGTAGGGTTGATGATGAAGGAGGGGGTTGAGTATGCAGGAGGAGTTGCAGGGTGAGTGATGATGGTGGAGTCTCGTGACTGGAGGGAAAAGGTGAGTCAAAGGGATTTGACTGGTGTTATTAAAAGGGAGGGTCCAAATTATTGACAGGGGTCCAATTGGTAAAAGGCAGGGGTCCAATTTGGGTTTGTGACAAGGGTCCAAGTGATATTAAGGGTTTAATAATCAAGGGACCAATTGTGTAAATTCTGAAAATTGAGGGACCAGAGCTGCCAAATTGCAAAGTTGTTCCAAGGGACCATAAGTGACAAGTTTTAATAATACAAGGACCAAACTTGACATTTTCAAATTTCCAAGGGCCATTTTTGCCAATTTTGAAACTTGGAGGACCAAACTTGTCATTTCTCAAAACTTTTGACTTTTTCACCAAAGGACTAATTTTGACAACTTATGATTTTAAAAGGACCTTTGGTGATTTTTCTTTTGAAATTATGTGCTCGGGGACTATTTCGATAATTTTTGAAACTTGGGGACCTGAAAGCGCCAATTATGCAAACTTAGCTCATTTTTCATCCGATTTTGAACATTTTGCATCTGAAACATGTAAATGCAATTTTGGAATATTTTCAGATTTTGATGCATTTCGAGCATTTTAGACGCTTTGTAGTTCGATTTAACAAAAATGATGAGTATTTACACACTCATCACTACCCTTTCTTCTAAAGAACTTTTAAAGTCCTCATCACCATAGCGTACTCTTCGTCGTCACTACTCAAGATGATCTCTCCTCATCGCTCGAAACCTTTTTGGCTTTAAGGCAAGAGATTTGTGTTTCTCTTTCACCTTGAGGCTTCGGAATCTTTAGCAAGGACCATTTCGAGACTTTTAGGTTGCCATGAGTTCATCGAGGTGAGGATTGTCAAATCTTTGATTCTTTGATTGCCGTCACCTTGGATCTCCACTTGATGGAAGTGCCCTTAGATATCTCCTAACATGGTTACGGCTAGAAAAGGATTCATCAAGTGCTTGTAAAGATGTAATAATAGTATTAAAGTTAGCAAATGAATGATCTATAGTTTCCTCATCCGATATTGAAAATTGTTCATATTGTTGAACAAATAGATCAATTTTATTATTTTTAACTTGTTGGTTGCCTTGATGAGTTACAACTAAAGAATTCCAAATTTCTTTAGAGGTTTTAAGCATAGAAATTCATTCGAATTCCTTTTTCGGTAAAGCATTATATAAAACCATTTTTGCTTCACTATTTTTAGAAAGCTTTTTCTTCATTTCATCATTTAGTTTATCATGAGGTATGTGAACTAAATTTCCTTTATCATCATTTGAGGTAGTCTCAAAATCACCTTCAACAATAATGTACCAAAGATCAATATCTTTAGACTTCACATATGTTTGAATCTATTTTCCAATATATAAAACCATTAGTTTCAAGTAGTGGTGGTCGTTGCATAGATTGCCCTTCCTTATAATTTTCGAACCCATAGTGATCGAAAAGTTTTTAAAATACAATTTTATTTTAAAACTTTTATAAACTTAGCTCTTGATGCCAATTGTGGAAAACTAGAAGGGGGTTGAATAGTTTTGCCGATTTTAAGTTGATTTCAAAAACTTTAGATTCGATATTATGTGAAATTGTATGGATGTTGAGAACGATAGATCTAATGATAATGTAAGTAAATAAACAAAGATAAGGGATAGAAATGACACAACCGATTTATAGTGGTTCGCTACAAGGACACCTTCCTGCTCCTACTCCACCCCCGAGTCACCTACTCGAGTTCAAGCACTATGTCAACAAACTCCTTCACTTGGGGAAGCCTTCACAACGTTGCTTACACTTTATCCGTACAAAGCTAGATACCGAGTCCGTAGCACGGTGGACCAAACCAACACAACTATTACACAACAAATATGTGAAATATCAAATACAAGATCTTCGCTACGTAAATCTTGCGGAGTGACAAATCAATCAAGGACCCCTTGCTTGGATGACTTGTAGAATGCTCGTGATCTCACCTGAGAAGGACCTATATGAGAATCACAAATAGAAAGAAATAAGAACAACTCTCTAGATCTAGTGATCTATATGTTAGAAGAGAATGAGAGTGTATGAGAGATTTAGTAAGAAGAGGGTGAGTTAGAATGAAGAAATGACTCTCTATTTATAGGCAAATTTCCTCACTCGTTTCACACGGATCCCACGGATCCCTTCCACTTGGGATCCGGCTAGCACAAAGCTAGGGATCCGTGGAACATCCTCTTTGCCCATGGGTTTTTTGGTTATGGGTCATGGGTTGGTCCATGGGTTATATCTAGATTCAATGTATCTAAGTATACATTGTATCAAGTCTCTTTGGGTATGGGTTAAGATCCATGGGTTGTGATTTTACCCATCCTAATTAACTATTACAACAAATGCTTTTGTTACTACATTTTTGTATTTAAAAGATTATATGTAAATGCTTTACAAAAATAACATGTATCCTTATAATTATACTTAAGATAACATTATATATGTTATCAACAAAACACAAAGAGATCGCAAAATATTAATAAACGTTTTTACGGTTTATTTGTATTAACACGCCTTTCTTAATGGTGATTTGAAAGAGGTGGTTTACGTCACCACCGGAGGGTTTTGTGAATCCGAGCATCCTACTCATGTCTATCGCTTGAAAAAGGCCATTTACGGTTTGAAGCAAGCTCCTAGAGCATGGTATGATACATCACAAAGTTTCTTCTATCTACTTGGATTCACAAGGAGGCAGTTGATCCGACATTGTTCACCGAAAGTCGAGCAAACATTTAATTCATGTTGATTTATGTTGATGATATTATCTTTGCCTCGGCCGACCCCAATGAATGTGATCATTTTCAAAAGAAATGGGTTCCAAATTTCAAATGTCAATGATGGGACAAATGTCATTTTTCTTGGGATTACAAATTTCACAAAGTCCGGAGGCATTTTATAAATCAATCTAAATATGCAAATGAGATCTTAAAGAAATTTGGATTTGTTTCATGTGACACCGTTGTCACTCCCATGATTGAGCGTACCAAAGTGGATGAGGACCACTCGAGGATCATGGTAGATCAAACAAAATATCGTAGTATGATTGGATCCCCGATGTACCTCACAACTAGTAGACGGACATCTTGTTCGATGTGTGCATGTGTGTTAGATATCGAGCTAAGCCTACTAAAAAGAACTTTGAAGCGGTTAAACGGGTCTTCGGTATCTCCAAGGAACCATCAACATGGGACTTTGGTACCGAAGGACACCGGTATGTCACTATGACCTATGCGATGCCGATCATGCAGGATGTCAAGATACACGTCGAGTACGTCGGGAGGTGCTCAGGTTTTGGGTGATAAGCTTGTGAGTTGGTCTTCATAGAAGCAAATGAGTACTTCTATTTCCTCTACAGAGGCTGAATACATAGCCATGTCATCTTGTTGTGCTCAAATTCTTTGGATGAGATCCCAATTATCTGACTATGGCTTTGAATTCAACAAAATCCCTTTGTACTGTGATAATAAAAGTGCTATTGCTCTCTCATGCAACAACGTTCAACACTCAAGAGCAAAGCACATCGACATTCAACATCATTTCATCAGGGAGCAAGTGGAAAACAGTATGGTGGAACTCTATTTTGTGAAGTCAGAATTCCAGTTAGCAGACATCTTCAACAAAGCTCTTCCAAGAGAACGTTTTGAGTTTATTCTTCCACGACTTGGCTTGAAAAGCCTTCAACCAGAAACATTCAAACGTCTTCAGGAGGAAGACGAGGAGTAAAGGTCTTTCTTCATTCAATCTTTTGTATATATTTATTTAAAAAAACAAAATACAAAATTTTAAAACCAACAAAAAGCAAAGAAAAAATTATAAAACTTTAAAAAATCCATAAAAATTTGAAAAATTCAAAAATCTCAAAAAAAAAAAAAAAAAAAAAAAAATTGTCTTTTTGTCATGTTTCTTCTTGATTCGATTAATATCTACGGTCTTTGTGCTGTCAGTCAAAGAGTGACACGGGTATTTAGATGTTGGTCGAATGTACATATTCGTTTAAAAAAAATAAATAAAAAAAAATATTTTTGAGAGAAAGTGAAACAATAGTTTATTGTCATTTCAGGCAGTAACCCGCTTTTCCAAGAAAGAACAGAGCCATGCTTTATCTTGCTTTTCAAATCTCATGCTTTGATTCTAAAAAAAAAGGTTTGTCATTAACAAGACAAATGTTTCCTTTCAAATATTTTTTCTTCTAATGATTCTTCTTAAATATATTCGTCATCTAATGAAAACGCAATTGTTTTGAAAACACTCCAGACTCTAATTTTGAAAATCATCAGAGCTTTCGGATGTCAAAATCTCATTCCTTCAATCAACAACTTCGTCATTGATTGAGGGGAGAATGATTTTCAATTAAATCAAAGTGTATTTTTCAATCAATTGGCACGTAAATGAGCAAGGTCTACTCCAAATGTTTTACAATAAGGTTATACAATTGGTACAAGACCTTGATTATTATAATGTTTTCTAAAAGATACTCAAGCATGTTTAATCTTTGGAGTCTTATGTTTCAAACTTGATCCTTATCGCTAAATGTTATCATAAGAAAGTCACGAGTTCTCCTCAAAGCTTTCAAAATCAATTTAAATCAACAAGAGATCTCAAATCTCAAATGTTTTGAAAATTATGATCGGGAGAATTTGTGATTTAAATTGATTTAAAGCGATAATTCGATAAATGGGTTCATAAGTGTTTAGCAAGTTTTCCTCCCGCATGTGACAAAGCGATTTCAAATTTTCCATGCACATGTTGAGGGGAGCATCTACTTTAAACCTTAAATTATTGAAACGTGATTGAATTGTCTCTAAGTGCGGTTCCCTAATATGTGCAAAACTCTTCAAACTTGAGGCACATATTGAGGTGGAGCAAACTTTGAAAATCTCATCCTTCCTCAAAATGTTTTATCTACTCAAATTGATTGGGAAGTGATGATGATCATTTTAGAAATGTTAATCAAAAGATTGGACCTTTCATTCTTAATCTAACGATTTCAAAGATCTCTTGCCTCCATGTGCTAAACAATTTCTGATTTTTATGCATATGTTGAGGGGGAGCATTTCTAAAATATCAAAACAATTAAGATACAAAATACTTTGATTTTATATCACAAGTATCTTGATTGATTTTCAAATGGTTTTCAATTGGTTTCAAAGCGGAAGAACTATATCAAAGACCGACCAACTTTACTTTATGCATGGTGATATAAGGATGATAAGGTTAGGTTGAGGTCCATGATCCGTCGAACCGGAGGGATCTACCGGGAAAAAACCACTTGATAGTGTAGAGTCCTTGGGTGTAACACCCCAACCCGACAAGGGTAAAGATATCGCAAATACGGTTTCATATCGAACTTTAAATACTATACAATAGCAAAAGCCTTTACAAAATATTCAAAAGAAAACATAAATAGCTAAACTTCAAAATAAATCTAAGATCTCTATGGTCAAATCTTGCTCTCGCTCTACTCTCAACCCGGATCGGCTATCCCATAAGCTTATCTTGAATACTAACAACTTTGCCGGAGAAAAGAAAATGGTGAGCTTACAAAGCCCAAGGAGCGAGATATAACAAAGCGAAAACTAAACAAAGCGAAATACAAAATTAAAACAAAGAAACGAATAACAAAGTCGTAGCGGAATGAGAACAATGAGTCAATGAGGATCACTGCATACACAATTATACGGATATCCAAAAGAGCAGAGATAACAAGGAGAACGAAGCAAATCAAAGCATCGATGACATATATACAAGCACATACAAACCGAGGCATACAAGTCTTGAAACATAAGCAAACATAACAGACGTCGAATCCACACAACATATATATAGCATACCATCAGTTCAGGAAATCAGAAGACACACAAGACAAACAGAAATCTAAAGGCAAGCGGAAACACTTCCTAGAAATAATCATGGCATTCATACAAATTAATCAACCTACATTTAACACACTTAATTCAATATTGCAGCAGCGGAAATAGCATTCCAATCATGGCAGTCAAAATAGAAAACACAGTAGGAAAACTATAACTAAATAAGCAAAAGACATAGCATAGCAATTAGCAAGTTAACAGACCAGACATCATAAATTGAATCATTTCCCAGATCAAATATTAGCATAAGCAGAACTTAACATGGCAGGTCAAACATAAGCAGATAAAACCACTAACGTATAGGCAAAGTTCACAAAATTAACTAAACAAATTATAGATACTAAACTTACGAATACTCCCTTTCACACTAGCACATTCATCTCATGATCAACGAATTCACATAACGATAAACTAACATAATATCGGATGACGTCATCGAATCATGTTTAAACATATTAATCATATCCTAGCATAGCAGACGGTAGTCACATAAACATACAAAAGCATAAACACATATAATAACATATAATAAGCCGATCACATAATTATTAACACTTGAACATACCGATTCATAATCGAATACTTAACATAGAAATATGAGATAAAGATTTAGTTAACTACCACGAGGCCGAACATATCATATCAAAAACATCATAACTATATAGAAAAATCTCAAAATAATTCGGAGTAGCTAGCTCCCGATTTTTATGAAGAGCGTATTGCACACGACATCATTCACCTATAATAAATCATATCGGATAATGATCGGATCTAGGATGCATCCATCGCCCCACAAACATACATTGGTCATATAATATAACTTGAGCTCATAACGGATAACATATAAGGGACGTGGCGAACTTCACTCTCGCCCTAGAGTCATGTCGAGGTGCATCATTGACACGGACATGGAACCCCATGACTAGTTATTATTTTGGCACGGGTGTCAAACTAACTTAGGTCAAATCGTAATGTCATAAGCGATACGGATCATATTCACACAAAGTTCAACATATAACATATCAGATAACTCATATCATAAGGTTCATATTCAAATATTCAAAGGTCAGAAATTCATATCACAGTCACAAATCGTACATTCATAATTAGAAATTCATAATTAAACTTAATGAGGTTCAACAAATATGCATATCCGAGTCTTCCTAATACAAGTTCAAAACAAATATTGCATGGTTCAATAAAACATAAGTTCGGATAAACAAGCTCGAACAAACAAAATGGGGTTCATAGCAAAGGCTTAGGAAATCCTAATATAAAAGCTAACGAAAAGAAAACGTTATAGGGAACCTTCTTGAAAAGGTCGAATATCTCGTACCTTAAAGCAAATGAGAGGGAAAACAAACGAATGAGTGAATCACGAAGATGTAACGTCGCGTCTCCTTCAACAAATCTACACGGATTATGATTTATTTAATACTTATTAGCATCATTAAAGTTATAACGGATTAATCACATTAACATTCTTAGAGTTATAAGTATATTCTCAATCTATAAGCTTCTTATGCATTTGTAAGTGTGTTACTTATTGATATTATATTTTATCTTTCAGTTTCTTAAACTCATATTTCGACCAGACTTTAGCGATTTTTATAAAATACTTACTTAGCTCAAATGAAATCAAGAAAAATCCCAGGGGTTCCCATATGAGTTAAGAGACTCTCAAAAAATTGGTGGGTTCTATTTCCATGCTAAATGGCCTATGGAAAATCACAAGTCCAGACCTATCCAGAAAGTGATCAGAAAATACACCTTAAAAGTTTACGCTTATTGGACCTGTTTAGACACCTTGGAAAAATCCCCAGAACTCCAAGAAATTCATTTATGTCATAAATATCACTCCTGAAAAGGAGAGCTCCCAATTCCTTATGGTTTGAAAATGAAAATCAAACAATACAACTAAATTTCAGACCCGTTTTCTCAGCTTTGACACTTGATCTTGTAAAATTCAAAATACGACTTAGACAACTCCAAATTCGACCAAACCACTTGGAAAACTTAACTAAGACATAAAATAAACTTTTCCCACAAAACCCAGATTATTGCACTTATAAAATTGGATCTATAACACACACAAATTCGACATATGATCTTTGTCCGGTTTAGGGTTTATTAAAACCATTATAATCACATGTTTAGACCATTAGTTACAACTTAGGGTTCCATTCCAATTAGGGTTTCGAATTTATTAGGCATGATAACATTTATATATATATGTGATTCGGTTATATATATAGCTTCGACCTACTTAATAACCGGTTCATACAATACGTATTACATAACATGTTCTCTAATACTTATAAGGTTCAATTCATTATGTTGTTGTTTTGTTTTCATACGGCTCGGCCAAAAACACAAGATCCAATTCAAAACAAAACATGTTACAATATCTAATAACGTTAGGTATCAAGGTAAGACGAATAGAACACGTTATACCTTAGCTCGTTGGAACAAACTCTCGACACCAAGGGAGAGAGGCTTCGGCCGAATGAAAAAGAAAGAAAGAAGAGGCAACTAGGGTTCCAAATTGAGGTTAATGTGTTGTATATATAGGTGGTACAAATAGGTTAGGGCTTTGGGGGTGGGCTTGACAGGTCCAACCGAACAACAACACACGACCCAGGGCTCCCTTGGACTCTCGGTGGCAAAAGAAAGCAGGCCCGGCATGGTTCATCATTAAACGAAAACAAGGCCCAAAACGATTTCGCGAGGCGTTTAATCTTTCGTCATTACAATTAATGTTTTCTTAATATACTCGTTAGGTTTAGTTTTTCATAAGTTAGGTTTTAATTTAGTTAATGAGTATAAATGTATTTTACGTATTTAATAAATATTCGATTTCAAGGGTATTTTAGTCTCTTAACACGTTTACGTATTTTAGGGTTTTACATTAGGTATATTGAAAAAGGAGAAAATGAGATATGGGAAGAATGCGGATTGAAACTCGACTAATCTGGAATAAACCCAACAAGGTTCTAGTTATGAAGTTTCGGTAAGCCTGAGAAGGGTTGAAGAATGAAAAAGAAATTAAATGTGAAAAAGGGTGAAAAGAAATAGCCTCTATTTATTCAACCTTAGGGCGAAAGCAGGTTCAATTCATATGCTCTTGGTGGTTACCAAGGTAACATCGATATTGAAGACAAGGCGTCATGGACCCGTTGATTTGACTGCACTACAACTTCCCAAGCCACTCAAGTTTCTCTTAAAGGACTTGTTTCATTCTCACGGGGAACCGACATAATCTATCGACTTTCTCTTAGAGATTGTTGATATTGAAGAAGGAGACCCTCTCCCAGTCTCGGCATAGGAACCAAATATGCACAATTGAGTCTAGAGCCACAAGATCATCAATAAATCTCATTAGGACACTTTCAATGAAGACTCTCATTTCACACAATGTGGAAAGAGATTACATCTTATGAGTCCTATGCATTATCCTTGTGGTATTGCGAACATCCGGGTGATATGCAAACATATTCACAATGAAAATGGAAAGCTTACGAGCCAACATCAAACAAGCTCTGGTGGGTGGCATGTGAGATCTATTCAATAGATCAACCATGTGACAAGCGAGCAGAAACAATGGGGCGATTCAATCTTTTGAATCAATCTGGTTCAGTTATGGATTGTGATTCCTTTGAAAAACCGGTCGTTGTGTTTAATAACTCTTTTCTTTAGCATATTGACTGTGTACACATATTTCAAAATAAAAGGTGTTTATGATTGATAATTGATTTTCATTAAAACCTTCGTTGTATTGCAAAAACAATTTCTATTGAGCGATACACGATTGTTTTTCAAATCTCTTTTATCAATCGGTGAATCTCAATTATTTGGTTCACTCACTCCGTGTTGTCTTCTTTGAGGCGTTGGGTTTGAGAACGACTAGGCATTGCGAAACCCGGTCAAGGAAGCTCTTGAATTTTACACGATCACATGGCGATACTTGTCTTGATCAGCGAGAACCGTGGGCGTGTACCTCGATTCAACAAAAGTGATCAAAGACACTCTTGTGCGCTTTATTGCTAATTGTTTTGTGCGGAGCACTGACGTTCTTGTTGATCGAATGGAGCGGTCAACCATAGCCGCATGCTCACACAACATATTCATTTCCAAAGAAATCATGATTAGTGCATCAATGACTCGATATTATCACTCCATGCTTACCTTTCTGCGCCAATATCATGAATCAGCAGCTTCCACTACTCGACAAGAATATATCATGATCCGAATGTGAGCATGTCGGTCCAAATGTCAAAACATCACATAATACCAACACCACAATGGATGAGTCGATTTCTTGTGGTCGATGATCTCAAAGGCGGCTCAAAACTCGGTATCACGTGGATCAATTAAAGACCTCCACCGGATTATCCAAACATGCAAAATGAAGAATCAAAGACTATGAGCTACTGAACAAACAACATGAACAAGAATTCAAGAACTATTTCAATGAAATATCTTTTTGTATTCTATGTAATTTTAATGTGTGTTTGAGGTGACCTCCTTAGGGGAGATTGTTAGGATTTGGAAAATCCGGTAGTTAAAGTGTCGGTCACCTCAAGTATATGTATTCGTTAAAAGCTCGTAGTCGTAGTTATTTAATGTTAAGTAGTATTTAGTTAAGTAACACCGTGGAGGACGGACGGGTCTTTACCCACTGTATGCACGATCCACGACCCGTCGGTGGCGTTTTATTGTAAGACTATAAATACTCTCTACCTCCCAAGGTAGAGAGTTGGAACTCAATAAGATTTTTCTTTCTCTCACTAAAGTTCCCAACCTCTAACTTTCTCTCTCAAACTCATCTTGTCGCCTTTATGTTAGTGATTTGATGTGTATGTGAAATACCATATGTTACACACCATATCGAATGTACATCTAAGGCACCTTTCACTAATGCCTTTGATTAGATCTACAAGACACCTTTCACTAATGTCTTGTGTCTTCACTTCTAAGCACCTTTCATTAATGCTTCTAGTCTTGACTTCTAAGCACCTTTCACTAATGCTTTTTGTCTTGACTTCTAAGCACCTACCACAAGTGCTTATGCTATAGACTATAGATACCCTTCACTAATATCTTCGTCTTGACACTTGAGACATCTTTCACTAATGTCTTCAACACTACACTTCTTTGAAGAAAGAAAGGAATCATCAACAAGAGGACTTGATGTATGATGATGAGGAAGCATGGCAACTCATGGACTTGAGCTTGCTTCGACTTCAAAGGTGGTGATCTTGCCTTTAAGAGGAACCTAAAGATCACACAAAAACAAAACTACAAACATAGATCTCTTGGATCCGAGGTTAGTGAGTTTTAACTCGGGGAGAAAGTGTGTTAGAAAGGGTGAGAAATAATGAAGAAATGGCTCACTATTTATAGAATAAAAACTCTCATTCCCGGATCCACGGATCCCTTCACAAGGGATCCGTCTAGCTTTAAGCTAGGGATTAGTGGGACCTCCTTTACCCATGGGTATTTTGGTTATGGGTCATGGGTTGAACCATGGATCTTTAGCTAGATATAATGTATCTTTGAGTGCAATGCACTTGGTCACTTGGGTATGGGTTGATTCATGGGTTAGGGATATTATCCATGTATGATATAAGCATGATGTCATGCAATGGGTTATGGGTCAAGCTCCATGGGTCATGGGCTTTGGGTTGTACCCAACTACATTCAATGTATTTGCCCAATGGGTTGTGATACTTAAGTTTCTACCCATTTATATTATCCAATATACTACATACTAGTTATGTGTATATTTTACCCAAATATGTAAACACTAGTTGTTGTACATATGTATTACTAAATAATAAAATCACTTATACTTGTTTTAGGGTTTTATGCGAAAATATGAATATGTTAGAAACTATTAGTTCAAACCATTTACGTATTTTATTTGTTTCGTTAACATGATTTTACGTTTGTTATCGAGAAAACATTAGAAGATCGTAAAATATAAATAAACGTTTTTACGGCTTATTTGTATTAACACAAGGTTTTCTTGGCGCAGAAAGAAGGAAAATTCGAATATCAAAAATTTCGTATTTTTAGCAGCACTATTTTCAAAATGCGATAACTTTCTCGTTAACCGTTGGATCGTGACGAAAGTTTTGGTGGACGTTCTCTATATATTAATCTAACTTTCCACCGAAGGGATTGTCAATTCAAGCTCTTAATCAAAAGTTATTTAATGTCGAAGTCTGCTGCAGAGGAAGGTTAAGTCGGTTTGGAGCTCGAAGATTCGTTAACGATCATGTCTGATGCATGGTTGCCAAGGCTGATTTATTTTGAAAATTGGTTATTCTCGTATTGATCTAATCATTCATAGTGAGTCATTATTGCATGTGAACATGAATTGAATACCTCGTACAGATTTAATATCTTGGTCGGTGGTAATATTGTTTTATTATATGGTCACCAATTGGAGTTACTTTTGATTCTTTTAATGGGTCGGTGCTAATTGAACCTTGTACCACTGCATTTATTCGACCTCATAGTTCATGGTTTATACTGTTGCCGATTAATATTGTACGTTTTTGGTTACGGGTTTTTGGAGCATGTCATGGTAAGTAAGACAATAGACAAAGAAGGTGAAGTAATATGGATTGTTACATGTTTATGCTGCTGGTCAAGATGGTTTCTACTGCTTGTTATACTCGCGGAACTTAATGAAACGTCCTACAGCTAGTACGTAAGTGGTTTGTACCTATTTGCATGCTTGTAATATAAAGGTTGTAACATGTTCATGTTCCTACGCTTAATATTCATGCTGCTATGGAAGTTTGTAATTGCATGAGCTGTTGTTTATGTTTTACGCATAGTTTGAATGGGACACAGTATGGTGGTATTCTTTCCTGCTATTTGGTTTCTACTGATAAGTCAATTGTCATCTACTGCATGGACCATGGTTATTGGTTTTCATTATTTTTTTTATAACCCTCGTCTTGTCTCGTTTGAGGATAATTGGATAAATACTGTTCGTTTGAAGATATTGGATTTACGGTTCATGAAAGCCAAACAATGTTAAAAGCTGGGTTTTGCTACAATATGAGAATTGATTTTCCAGTGTTATATATATATCGACAAGGTATTGTTGTTCGGTTTTCTTGAACGACAAGGTAAAGCACATGGTCGATCAAAGTTTTTTAAGATGATTGGTGGTGCTGAGTTATCAATTCTGGTTGGTGCCTATTCTCTTGATCGCATCTATTGGTTTGATCACATATCTACTAGGATGATAATCATGGTTGGAGTTAGGTTCTTTGATATGTATATGCTGCTCGATCTAACCTACTGCTGCCATTCTTATTACCACTGCTAACGTTTTCTCGTTCCACTGCTAGTTATGTGAGTTACCACTGCTAGTGTTTCTCGTTACCACTGCTACTTTATCGATTACCACTACTACGCTTGCGAGTAATTACCACTGCTTTCGCTAAGGTACCACTGCTATTGTTTCATCAGTAAGTTTGCATGAGTAATATAAATTCGATCTAATGCTATTGGTAAATATTTATTGGTTGACATTATTATGGAGCATGTGTGATTCAAGATTCGCATATCATGAGTCGGTGGCTAAAGGACCAGATATCTCGTACATAATTGGTAGTTACGATTAGGGGTGTCAAAAATCCCGACCGACCGGACCCGAACCCGACTAAGCATATTCGGTCGGGTTACTCGAGTCAAAGTCTAACTCGGGTCAATCGGGTCAACCCGTTTAACCCGAGTACAATTAAGTCGGTATCGGGTTTAAATATTTTGCTTAGTCGGGTTGGGTCAACCCGACTAACCCGAGTTAGGTTTTTTTTTTTTTTTTTTTTTTTTTTTACAGATGGTCTAGTGACAATACATAATACGGACTAATGAGCGATATGTAGAACAATAGAAGGATTGATTGAGTTAACATTAAACAACGATATTTTGCAATAATGGAACTATGTTTTGAATAACAAGATAATATGAGGCTAGGGAATACGTAATGGCATTGTGGACCAATAGATTCATTTGACTCTTTGAGCATTACTCGGTTAGTGACAAAGGCATAACACGTATGTTTAGAAACGGAGGAGTGCCGTGAGCAAGTATATACTTACATGTAGTAAACATTTTCGTGAGACTAAATCTGACTGCTGCATCGCTATATAGAATAGATATGTAGAAACAAGATCAAATTGTTGCTAATGAAACACAGTTTTATCAATGCACGTCAAGATTAACATGATACAATGATACCACATTCCTCATCTTATCGAAGGTCCAGCAGCACATGATTTACACATTTAAATTCTATGATTTTGTAAATGGCATGACCGAACCCGACGACTCGACCCGACCCGACTTGACCCGACGACTTGACCGAACCCGACTAACCCGAGTTCAAATAGGGTCGGGTTCGGGTATATTATTTTTAGCCTCGACCCGATTTGGACCCGACCCGTTTGACCCGAACCCGACCAACCCGACCCGAATAGCACCCCTAGTTACGATAACAAATGCTTGTTATATTTTTTAATGCTACTCATTGAGAATCTTGTTGGTGTAATAAGGAGATGAGATATAAGATTATATGTTGATGTGGGACAGATTTATGCATGCATTTAACGTAGGATATTTGGTGTATATGGGCTTGCAAGATACTAATTAATAAGTTCGAGTTCAAGTTCATATGGAAATTGGTTTTGGATTTGAGGGGAAGTCGAGCTTGATGATTGTTATGGATTTTTGGATGATACACACACAGGAGATTGGTTCACACACATATGAAGTTTGGAATTTAATTCTTAAACGTTTTAAAAAGGCTCGTTTTTTATTTTATTGAAGAATTGATTACGAAGAGGATTATTTATCACTTGTTTGAAGATGAAGTGGAGTTTCTTGGATGCGTGTTCTTATTATATTTTTAAACGTCTTACTACGTTTAAAAGTAACTTGTTCGTGCTTAAATGATTGTGACGAAGAATTGACATAACACTTAAAGGAGTGACGTTATTGTGCTCAGTGATTATCGTCAAGAGATTGTGGTCTCCCTATACATTGGTTGGTATACGTTCAGAGTCACGTGGATAAACAAGACATAAGATACAAGTTTGGGATATTTTACTTCTTCATCAAGTTCGTTATATTTGGTTTTCTTCACAAGGAGCTTACAGATTTGAAGAATCATTTGATGTTCATGCACCACTCAAGGGGAAGTTTCTACTGATTACATTCTCTATTTGTTGATAACAAAAAGGGGAAGAGATGTTGGAGTGGCATGGCATGGATTAAAAGGAAGACAAGGAAGACAAGATTTGTTTCATTCAGGGAGATATTTACATCTCAACTTCTCTACTTCGTCTAGGGAAGTTCGTACACAACTTTGTTTGTTTTGTCATCATCAAATAGGGAAGATTGTTGGGATTCTTGATTTGATGAGACAAAGTAAATAGAAGAATGAAACAAAGGGACTTAAAGTGACAAAGATGAAACCTACAAAAAGATGGAAGGACTTGATTGAAAAAGAATATTTATTGTTTAGTCCTTCATAGAGATTTGTAAACCCTAATCCTCTAGTATATAAAAAGGACATGGGGTGTAGGTTTTATTAATTAAGTCTTCAATAATGTAGTCTAAAAGTGTGTGTGTGTAACCTAGACGTAGGGTATAAACGTCTAGGGTTTAGAGTTTATTTAGTTTAGCCTCAAGAATCTTTGATTCTTGTTACAGATTTAGTGTAACCGTATTATTCTGATCAAATAATATTTGGGGCTTGGAGTGATTATAAAGAAAAACCTTGTTCATAATAACGTTAATTCTTGTATTGAATATTCCGATTTCGTTATTGTGTGTCCTAGATAATATGAGGTCTAAACAACCTCGAGCTACAACGATTCAACATGTTGAAAATCAGAATACCGACAACCCGGATACCAGCAATCCCGCCGTTGAGAATCAGAACGTCAATGATCAATGTGGCAATGGTCACGTCTCGCCGAACCCTCCGACTATGAATCAAACACTTATCGATCAGCTCGTGATTCAGCGTGTCATTGAACTGCTAACTGAGTCAAATCACTCGAACACCTCTGCTGGAACCCCATCGCTTAACAGAACCCGAGGTTGTAACTATAAGGAGTTTTGACTCTGTGGTCCCATCGAGTTAAAAGAACCGACGGAGTGGTTTACCTAATGAGGTGGATGGAGAAAACTGAATTGGTGTTTATGATCAGCAACTGTGATGAGGATGCCAAAGTGAAGTATGTGATGTTTACCCAAAGGACGAAGCGTTGACTTGGTGGAATAATTATCACAAGTCAGTATGAAGTGAGGTAGCATATGCGATGACATGGAATAAGTTCAAGGCTTTGTTGATCAAGACTTACTGCCCTCGGAATGAAGTTAAGAAGTTAGAAATTGAGTTTTGGAACCATAAGGTGAAAGGAACTGACATGACTGTTTACAACCGTCGTTTTCAGGAATTTTCGTTGCTTTGCCCAGAGATGGTTCGTACTGAGGCTCTTAAGATTGAGAGGTACACCGATGGTTTGCCACTAGCTACTAGGAGCGACGTGATTGCTGCAAAGCCGAGTAACCTGTACTAGGCGATCACTATAGCCCAACGTCTGATGGATTCCCTTGTGTTGGAAGGAACGGACAAGGGAAGGAGTGATAAGAGGAAGATGAATGAGGACGTTAAGGGTGATAGCAACCCTAACAAACGGCAAGAGACTGCCAGGGTGTATGTTATCAGGAATGGAGAGAAGAAGGGTTACGAAGGAAGTAAGTCCTTGTGTAGATGTTGCAATCGGCACCACCATGGGCAGTGTACCGTGGTGTGTAAAATTGCTCAAAGGTTCCTACTTAGGCAGAGACTGTAGGTCTTGACTCCTTGTTGTGGGTCAAACCACACAGGGGACGGACTGGAAGGCCAATGTCACCTGTTTTGGATGTGGAAAGAAAGGGCACTATAAGACTGAGTGCCGAGAGCCCTGGATCAGAGGAAATCCCTAGAATGGAGGAAATAGGGGAACCGAGGTGCGGGAGGTAACGGGCATAACCATGGAAATCGAGGAACAGAAGGAAACCGAGGAAAGCAAGGTGCTGGAAATCAACAGAGAGACGTGGGAGCAGCACGAGTGTACATCATTGGGAAGGAGATCAAAGAGGATCCCAACGTAGTCACTGGTACGTTCCTTCTCAATAACCGTTATGCTTTCATACTGTTTGATACCGGTGTCGATATTAGTTTCGTATCTACTGACTTTATGCCATCACTAGGAATCTCCCCGACACCTTTAGGATTAGGTTATGATGTAGAGTTAGCTAATGGAAATAGAGAGAGAATAGACACTATTATTCGAGGTTGCACGTTAAACTTTTTAGACCACCCATTCAATGTAGACCTTTTACCCCGTTACCCTAGGAAGTTTCGACGTCATCATTGGTATGGATTGGTTGTCAAATAATGGTGCGCACATCATCTACAATGAGAAGATCGTGCGTGTGCCTTATGCTAGAGAGTTCCTGAGTATACAAGGAGATCGAAGCGACTGTGGATGTCCCTCCAGATTGAACATCATATCCTGTATAAAGGCACAGAAGTACATCTATAGAGGAGGATGCATTTTCTTGGCTCGAATTTCTAAAAAAAAGGCGAGGAGAAGAGTGAAAGACATCTAGAAGAGGTACCCATTGTTCGAGACTTTCCGGATGTATTTCCCGAAGACTTACAAGGAATTCCACTTGTCCGACAAGTGGAATTCCAAATCGAGTTGATACATGGTGTTGCACCTGTAGCCCGGGCCCCCTATCGACTCGCTCCAAGTGAGCAGGAGGAACTGTCAAAGCAATTGATAGAGTTGTTAGAGAAGGGATTTATAGGACCAAGTTTGTAACCATTATGTGCATCGACTATCGAGAGTTGAATAAGTTGACAGTGAAAAACCAATACCCTCTACCTAGGATAGACGACATGTTCGAGCAACTCCAAGGATCTAGTATCTAATCTAAGATCGACCTGCGATCCGGTTATCACCAACTCAGAGTTCGAGAAGAAGATATCCCAAAGAAGGCGTTCAGAACTCGTTATGGGCACTATGAATTCCAGGTGATGTCGTTTGGTTTGACCAACGCGCTCGCAGTATTCATGGATCTCATGAATCGAGTGTGTAAACCCTACCTGGATAAGTTTGTGATAGTATTCATAGAACACATCCTAATTTACTCCAAGAGTAAGGATGTTGATCCCAGTTGAGCAAACGATCTAATATAGAAACTGACTTAAACAAATACTTATTAAGTATCACGCGAAATTTAATACTTAATCTTAAGAAGAAGAACAATGAACATTCAACACCTCAATATTATTATTAATACGAATACTCTAACCAGTATTAGGGTTTTACAACCTTGAAGTGTATCGACCTTAGATATATAACATACGTCTAATCTAACCTAGGACCTCCTTTTATAGGCTAAGGAGTCCTTTACATAATACAATACGTAACCTACAAGATAAATATCTTTTCCATATTTATCTAATACAAAATACTAAACCGACTATACAAGACTAGCAGTGGTTACTTTACAATATCCGTGGTTACACAATACTACTAGCCGCGGTTTGTCTTCATCAGTGGTTCCATTCTTCTGTCCGTGATTTTATCAACTCTGTCCGTAGTTCCAACACTTAGAATAATTCTTGATCCAAGGAACCAAAAACCTAACAATCCTCCCCTAAACTTGATACATTCCAACAGAATTCTCAAGTTTCCTTTAAGCTCAAAACATCTTAATTGGAGGATGTAGCCAAACACTTACTAGATTTAAGAATTTTCTCATACTTCAGCAACAAATTTTAAGCTTGACCATCATAGGGCATCAACATCTTGATAATACCAGGCTTCATCATCTGAGTAATAAATTCTGGATACTTATTCAATTGAGGATAATAAGCTTCTACAAGCATATGAATAACTTCTCCGAAATAGTTAACACATGAACTCCACAAGTTTGATATAAAACCATTATGTAACTTGTCCATTGCGTAGTCCTTTCCATTCGTGTTCATCATGAGTAGGTTCAAATAGAATCTTCAAGTGATTATAAATCATTCTCTCATGATAATCATCGCTTGCACATCACCAAACTTATTCTTATAAAGCTCCCAAAGATGCAAGAAATCATCTCTATCAAAGTATCAAGCATCTGTGAAAATTTATTATACTCGTAAACTTCATTATTGAGTCTTTGAATTTTCCAACATCCTTTACTTCCTTTAAGCTCATACTCATAAAATATAATTTGATTACCATCTTCATTCTCTTTCGGTCTTTTAGAATCGATGTCTCCGAATCTCGATTTCTCTTTAGATTGCTTTTAATCCACTCTTCATCCTTTTCAGAACCCATAGGAGTAAAGTTCTCATTATTAATCCTCATACACCTCATATAAAGCTCATGGATTCTTTCAAATGAACATTTACTAAGATTATCAGGAATATGCATTCCTGAATTCTTAATAATCTTCATCAGTACATTCCTCATCTATGCAATTGTAGGAGGTTTCTTTCTTATAACTTGCTTCCTTTCTTTACTAATCCTCCTTGTCCATTCACCCAACAATCTAGTTCTTTCCTCATCATCTAACAATGCCCATTCTTGAGTAGTATACTCATCCTTAATTTGATTAGAATCCTGAAGATAATTTTGTGATTCATACCATGTTGCTAACCATTTCTGATTAGCCTCCTCTTCTTCTTGCTTCCTTTTCTCTAAAGCTGCTTGTTCTTCAGCTACCATCCTTTTTACATATTCTGCATCATAAGCAATCTGTTCTTCTTTACTTTTAAACTTCAATTTTTGTTCTGCAATTTCTTTACCCTTTCCAATGTCTGATTGAGCCACCTTCATCTTCAAAGGCTCACCAATAACTAAGCTTTTACTTTTGGGTTTGTTTGCAGTAGATTTAAGAGACAAAACAGGTGCAATGATTGGTGCAGAGTTAGCTAAGGTTTTGCTTAGATTGATTAATGTACTTACAGCTTCTTTCTCAACTTCTTTAGATTTAGGTGGTGATACAGAGAGAGTTGTAACAATGGTGGAAGTAGTTATGATAGCAGTGGGTACAATTGCCATTTCTGAAATTGCAGCAGTGGTTTCAACAAACTATTCATGGTTGCAAACACACTAGCAGTGGTTGTGTCCTGCATCACTTCTTCTTCTACCACAGTCTTTAGACTTTCAAGAACAGCCTCATTCCAATCTTTATCAGATACCAAAAATTCTTGATCCCCACTATCAACATCTTCTTCCATAGATACATCCACAGCCTCCCCTGAATTCATGCCTTCACTCCTCCCCTGTTTGGATACATTCTCCACATTCATAGCTGGAGAGGAGTCCACCTTCTTTTTCAACTTCCTCATGGTCCTCAAAACAACAACCCTGTGTCTTCTTACTTTCTCCAAGACAAACATCCTATGCTTCACTGCGAATTTTTTACCTCAAACACGCCCAACTCTTGAAGACTTGATATTGTATCATCCATTTTAGCACATTTAACCATCAATTCATTAAACGTTCAAGAATATCCTCCCACTTTGACTGTGTTAACCGGGTCCGAGAGGTGGTTCATTGAAAAGTCATCATGTACCGCTTAGGAACCGTCAATTGGGCCATGTTCCAAACTATCCTCATCACTTCGAAATGTGTTAACTCGCTCCGAGAGTGAATCTTTGATAAAGTAAACATAGCACCGCACCTTGCCCGATCGCCTATGCACTGTAATAGCCATTGGCTAGGGATTCCTCCACCTGTGTTAAGTTCCAAGAAACTCTCCACATTAGGAGTTGCCAAAGGTTGGGTCTTAATTATGTTCCACTATCCTGACCAGCATCTAAGCATAAATCAGTAGTGGAAGCCCTTCCAATCATGTCACCTCCACACCGTGTGACACCCTCATCAACAACACCACTAACACCAGCCTGAGGTAGCATGGTGCCCTTCTTTCTCCTAGTCCATACAATTGGTGGTACAGTTGTTTGCGTTTGACTAGAAGTAGGTTGAGTTTCACTAACAGTGGTTGCAAGTGTACTATCAGTGGGTTGAGGTGTACTAGAAGTGGGTTCAAGACTATAGGTTGTTCCTCAAAACCTGCATCAAGCTCATGAGGAAACAAAGGAACATCCCAAAGTCCCGTGATTTGAACATTTGGCTTCGATTCCTCATATGTGCAAAGACCTTAGGAAGCATATAATGCACTTCATACTCCCTAGTATGCTCAATGTGTTCCTTTATTTGACTTTCCACAATTAGTTGAACAAACCTAGGATATAAATAATATTTACCCTTCTTCCTAATGTTCTGAACAAGTTCCTCATATATCATCCTAGACCAATTAAATTTCCTTCCATCGACAAACAAATAAATAGCAGTAGCAATTTTGGAAGGAAAATCATTAAACCCAGTGGTCTTATTACTCATACACATCAACAAGGTGTGAATCAAAAACTTCCATTGTTGTGAAAACAAATTCTTAAAAAATTGTACCTTATCACCCCTGTGTGTATAGCCTAATCTTTCTAAGCCAACAACTATTTCAACATCTGAAAGATTATCAATACCATCAGCATCATCAAACTTCAAAACCCGTCTAATGATCTCCTCATTAACCAAAATAGCATTCTCATCTACAACAGTGCTAAACACTTCTACGCCATCGACCTCCTCAAGCTTAGAATTCCTACAGAACTGACGAATATAGGCTTTAAGGATGGTTGGTGTGACGGTTAAGGCATAGTGAATAGGATTGTGAATAAGAAAATCAATCATCTGATGAAAACCTTCAGATCTATTGTTCTTGATGAGATTAGCAACAAGGTTATGTGTGTGGGAGTACTGGTTCGCCATTGTGGTTGAAAATGGGTATGATATGGGATTTGTGAATTATGTAAAGAAAAGTGATTAGGGTTGATGTAGAGCGCCAAGTTGATGTGATTTGAAGATTAGTTAAATGATCCATCCCTGATTTGGGGAGATACTTTCGCCAAAAAAACAATCAGCAAAGATGCTATCGTTGGTTTGAAAACCGCTATCCGTGGTTTGAAACATACTAGCAGTGGATACAGTGTGTCACTCCAATCAGTTGACCAAGAGATACAGCAAGCAAATCTGTATCTAAATAAGAGATATGTCACAAAAATATGAAGGATTACACAATTTTTATTTATTTTTTTTTTTTTGAACACTAGCAGCTAACATCACAAGCTCCAATGTACATAAATCCTTCATACCTGAAAGACACAAACAAGAACCAAACACAGAGAAGAGAGTTAATGTTAGCAGTGGTTAGAAAAAGGTAGAAGTGATTCGAAAGACCTATCAGTGTTTAGCCAAAGCTAAAGCTAAGTCAAAATGGTCAACTTCCGGTATTAATTCTTAGTCAAAGTCAAACGACCTTATTAACTTTTCAACCACTGAAACCTTCCTCTCATTTACTCACTTATACCTTGACTCTGCCTATAAAAGAGTCTTACGCCCCAAAACCAAAACCTTAATTCCACAAAAATCCACAATCAACAACAAGCAGCATGTGGAATCCCAGTTGGAATCAACCAGAAGTAATCGATTTAACAACCTCATCCTCCTCCTCCTCATCATCATCATCATCATCAAGTGATGATACAAATCCATGGCGACTTTACCTTCCTCCACAAGAACCAAGAACTAAAAAATCCCCCTTTCTTCCTTCATCAGAAGATGATAGTGTGGTAGATCCTAGTGAGTCATCAAGAGGATCAGATGATTCCACTAAGCGTTTGGAGCCAATCTTCAATAGATTGGTTCAAGAGGAAGCAGAAAAAGCAAAACCTTCACCCTCTCATCCTCAACCAAGACCACGTGCCAAAAATCCACCACTTCCAAAGAACAGAGAGGTGGTGCTTGGTATTTCTGCACCAGGTTTTGGTGCTTCATCTCATATCATAAAGGGAATGGGTAAAAGGAAAATGGAGTGATTGCTTTATGGTGGAACGAGTAGATGGAACAACTGAAGATTATCATATCACACATCCATCTACTATATTCATCTTCATCATCTTCGTTTTCATCAATCCATCCTTCCCATTTTGATCCTTAGCTTCTTCGTCGTATTGGTCATGCATATCCAGCGTTTGGAATAGATGATACGAGCTAGGATAGGTGTAGATAATCTTGTATAGAACTAGTCTTTTAATTGCATTTGAAGTTAATTGTAAGCTGTAAGCTGTAAACTGTATCTTGAATGAATGAACAATTTAACTTCAGCACTTCTTTTGCATTTGTATTTAACTTCCTTTTGTCTGCAAATTGGTTAGTGGGAACAAAAATCAACAAGCAGTGGTTTGAACATAACTATCAGTGGTTAGAAACAAAAATAGCAATACTAAGATCACATAATAACAGTCCAATACTTATACAAACTTTTACAAAACAAGTTGAGATTTAGAGATTAATCATTCCAATACTAACAACAAGATATTGAAACCTCCCCACATCAAAAGCTTTAGTGAGAAGATCAGCAACATTGAAATCAGTATGGATTTTTACCATTTGAATCAATCTTTTCTCATTACAATCTCTAATAAAATTATGCCTTATCTCAATATGTTTAGTTCGAGAATGTAAAAGTGATTTTTAATGATGCAAATTGTAATCGTTATTATCAATATAAATCTTAGTATGCATAAAATTGTACCCAAAATCCAACAATTGATTCTAAATCCAAAGTACTTGGCACAAAGAACTAGCAAAGCCCACATATTCGCCTTCAGCTTGTAGAATTTGCCACAATAGTTTTCTCTTTACACCGCCATGAAATTAGTCTCGCTCCCCAAAACCGACATCCTCCAGTGGTAGATTTCCTATCCAAACTAGCACCAAGATAATCACTATCTCAGATAGGACACCAAATCAAAGGAGAATCCTTAGAATACCAAAGGCCCGTTTAGGATGACCTTTAAGGTATCTAAAATTTCTCTTAACAAAGATTCATGTGTGAGGTGTTGGGTGTTACTTGAAATCTTGCACACATACCGAGAACATTATATCGAGCCTAGATGCGCGAGATACATCAAAGATCCAATCATGGACTCAGTATAACTTCAAATCAACTTTGGGACTTCCATCATCCGGTAGCAATGGTTTACGAGTCTCCATTGGTGTACTAGCACTCTTCACATCCCGAAACCCGACTCTTCAAAACATATGCTACATACTTGTCTTGACTAATGAAGATACCATCGTTTCTCTCGTTGAACCAGTAGCCCCAAAAGAAAGTGAGTTCTCCATAGAACTCATTTGAAACTTATCATGCATAAGTTTCTCAAAATCCTTGCATAGCTCCTTGTTTGTTGAGCCAAAGATGATGTCATCTACATAGACCGAACCAATAAAATATCATCTTTGTGCTTCCTAATGAACAAAGTTTTATCAATCAATCCTCTTTAAACCCATTGTCCATCAAATAAGTAGATGACACTCATACCATGCCCTAGGAGCTTGATGCAACCCATACATAGCCTTCATCACCTGTAAACCTTGTCGGGATGATCAGATCTTCAAAACCCGGAGGTTGACAAACATAAACCTCCTCATCAATTGTGCCATACAAAAATGCACTTTTAACATCCATCTGATACACCACAAAATTCTTGAATGAAGCATATGCTAAAAACAATCTAATAGCTTCTATTGTTGCAACAGGAGCAAACACTTCATCATAGTCCAAACCTTCAGTTTGTGTATATCTTTGAGCTACCAACCTTGATTTGTTCCTTACCACTATACCTCTTTCATCCCTCTTATTTCTGAACACCCATTTTGTCCCAATTGCCCTCTTACTGTTAGGAAGATCAACCAATGTCCAAACCTCTTGAAGTTTGAACTGAAGAAGCACTTCTTGCATTGATTCTACCCATCCTTCTTCTGATAAAGCTTCTTCCACTCTCCACATTAGGAGTTGCCAAAGGTTGGGTCTTAATTATGTTTCCAATATCCCGACCAAAGATCTAAGCATGAATCAAGGTGGAAGCCCTTCCAATCATGTCACCCACACCGCATGACACCTCATCAACAACACCACTAACACCACCGAGGTAGCATGGTGCCCTTCTTTCTCCTAGTCCATACAATTGGTGGTACAGTTTTTTGCGTTTGACTAGAAGTAGGTTGAGTTTCACTAACAGTGGTTGCAAGTGTACTATCAGTGGGTTGAGGTGTACTAGAAGTGGGTTAAGTGACTATAGGTTGTTCCTCAAAACCTGCATCAAGCTCATGAGGAAACAAAGGAACATCCCGTATTTGAACATTTGGCTTCTGATTCCTCATATGTGCAAAGACCTTAGGAAGCATATAATGCACTTCATACTCCCTAGTATGCTCAACAGGTTCCTTTATTTGACTTTCCACAGTTAGTTGAACAAACCTAGGATATAAATAATATTTACCCTTCTTCCTAATGTTCTGAACAAGTCCTCATATATCATCCTAGACCAATTAAATTTCCTTCCATCAGACAAACAAATAATAGCAGTAGCAATTTTGGAAGGAAAATCATTAAACCCAGTGGTCTTATTACTCATACACATCAACAAGGTGTGAATCAAAAACTTCCATTGTTGTGAAAACAAATTCTTAAAAAATTGTACCTTATCACCCCTGTGTGTATAGCCTAATCTTTCTAAGCCAGCAACTATTTCAACATTTGAAAGATTATTAATACCATCAGCATCATCAAACTTCAAAACCCCGTTTAATGATCTCCTCATTAACCAAAATAGCATTCTCATCTACAACAGTGCTAAACACTTCTACGCCATCGACCTCCTCAAGCTTATAATTCCTCCAGAACTGATGAATATAGGCTTTAAGGATGGTTGGTGTGACAGTTAAGGCATAGTGAATAGGACTGTGAATAAGAAAATCAATCATCTGATGAAAACCTTCAGATCTATTGTTCTTGATGAGATTAGCAACAAGGTTATGTGTGTGGGAGTACTGGTTCACCATTGTGGTTGATAATGGGTATGATATGGGATTTGTGAATTATGCAAAGAAAAGTGATTAGGGTTGATGTAGAGCGCCAAGTTCATGTGATTTGAAGATCAGTTAAATGATCCATCCGTAATTTGGGGAGATACTTTCGCCAAAAACAAGCAGCATGCTATCAGTGGTTTGAAAACCGCTATCCGTGGTTTGAAACATACTAGTAGTGGATACAGTGTGTCACTCCAATCAGTTGACCAAGAGATACAGCAAGCAAATCTGTGTCTAAATAAGAGATATGTCACAAAAATATGAAGGATTACACAATTTTTATTATTATTTTTTTTTTGAACACTAGCAGCTAACATCACAAGCTCCAATGTACATAAATCCTTCATACCTGAAAGACACAAACAAGAACCAAACACAGAGAAGAGAGTTAATGTTAGCAGTGGTTAGAAAAAGCTAGAAGTGATTCGAAAGACCTATCAGTGTTTAGCCAAAGCTAAAGCTAAGTCAAAATGGTCAACTTCCGGTATTAATTCTTAGTCAAAGTCAAACGACCTTATTAACTTTTCAACCACTGAAACCTTCCTCTCATTTACTCACTTATACCTTGACTCTGCCTATAAAAGAGTCTTACGCCCCCAATAACACATATATCAATTAAAACCAAAACCTTAATTCCACAAAAATCCACAATCAACAACAAGCAGCATGTGGAATCCCAGTTGGAATCAACCAGAAGTAATCGATTTAACAACCTCATCCTCCTCCTCATCATCATCATCATCAAGTGATGATACAAATCCATGGCGACTTTACCTTCCTCCACAAGAACCAAGACCTAAAAAATCCCCCTTTCTTCCTTCATCAGAAGATGATAGTGTGGTAGATCCTAGTGAGTCATCAAGAGGATCAGATGATTCCACTAAGCGTTTGGAGCCAATCTTCAATAGATTGGTTCAAGAGGAAGCAGAAAAAGCAAAACCTTCACCCTCTCATCCTCAACCAAGACCACGTGGCAAAAATCCACCACTTCCAAAGAACAGAGAGGTGGTGCTTGGTCTTTCTCGCACTGTGTTTTGGTGCTTCATCTCATATCATAAAGGGAAAGGGTAAAAGTAAAATTCTTAAAAAATTGTACCTTATCACCCCTGTGTGTATAGCCTAATCTTTCTAAGCCAGCAACTATTTCAACATCTGAAAGATTATCAATACCATCAGCATCATCAAACTTCAAAACCCGTCTAATGATCTCCTCAATAACCAAAATAGCATTCTCATCTACAACAGTGCTAAACACTTCTACGCCATCGACCTCCTCAAGCTTAGAATTCCTACAGAACTGACGAATATAGGCTTTAAGGTTGGTTGGTGTGACGGTTAAGGCATAGTGAATAGGATTGTGAATAAGAAAATCAATCATCGGATGAAAACCTTCGATCTATTGTTCTTGATGAGATTAGCAACAAGGTTATGTGTGAGAGCATCGATCCCATTGTGATTGATAATGGGTATGGTATGGGATTTGTGAATTATGTAAAGAAAAGTGATTAGGGTTGATGTAGAGCGCCAAGTTGATGTGATTTGAAGATTAGTTAAATGATCCATCCGTGATTTGGGGAGATACTTTCACCAAAAACAAGCAGCATGCTATCAGTGGTTTGAAAACCGCTATCCGTGGTTTGAAACATACTAGCAGTGGATACAGTGTGTCACTCCAATCAGTTGACCAAGAGATACAGCAAGCAAATCTGTGTCTAAATAAGAGATATGTCACAAAAATATGAAGGATTACACAAATTTTTTTTTTTTTTTTGAACACTAGCAGCTAACATCACAAGCTCCAATGTACATAAATTCTTCATACCTGAAAGACATAAACAAGAACCAAACACACAGAAGAGAGTTAATGTTAGCAGTGGTTAGAAAAAGGTAGAAGTGATTCGAAAGACCTATTAGTGTTTAGCCAAAGCTAAAGCTAAGTCAAAATGGTCAACTTCCGGTATTAATTCTTAGTCAAAGTCAAACGACCTTATTAACTTTTCAACCACTGAAACCTTCCTCTCATTTACTCACTTATACCTTGACTCTGCCTATAAAAGAGTCTCACGCCCCCAATAACACATATATCAATTAAAACCAAAACCCTAATTCCACAAAAATCCACAATCAACAACAATCATCATGTGGAATCAACCAGAAGTAATCGATTTAACAACCTCATCCTCCTCCTCCTCATCATCATCATCAAGTGATGATACAAATCCATGGCGACTTTACCTTCCTCCACAAGAACCAAGACCTAAAAATTCCCCCTTTCTTCCTTCATCGAAGATGATAGTGTGGTAGATCCTAGTGAGTCATCAAGAGGATCGATGATTCCACTAAGTGTTTGGAGCCAATCTTCAATAGATTGGTTTAAGAGAAGCGAAAAAGCAAAACCTTCACCCTCTCATCCTCAACCAAGACCACGTACAAAATCCACCACTTCCAAAGAATGAGAGGTGGTGCTTGGTCTTCTCGCACTGTGTTTTGGTGCTTCATCTCATATCATAAAGGGAAAGGGTAAAAGGATAATGGAGTGATTGCTTTATGGTGGAACAGTAGATGGAACAATCAAGATTATCATATCACACATCCATCTACCGATTCATCTTCATCATCTTCGCTTTCATCAATCCATCCTTCCCATTTTGATCCTTAGCTTCTTCGTCAGATCGGTCATGAATATCCAGCTTTTGGAATAGATGATACGAGCTAGGATAGGTGTAGATAATCTTGTATAGAACTAGTCTTTTAATTGCATTTGAAGTTAATTGTAAGTCGTAAGTCGTAAACTGCTTGAATGAATGAACAATTTAACTTCAAAGACTTCTTTTGCATTCAGATTTAACTTTCTTTTGTCTCGCAAAATGGTTAGTGGGAACACAAAGCAACAAGAAGTGGTTTGAACATAACTATCAGTGGTTAGAAACAAAAATAGCAATACTAAGATCACATAATAACAGTCCAATACTTATACAAACTTTTACAAAACAAGTTGAGATTTAGAGATTAATCATTCCAATACTAACAACAAGATACTGAAACCTCCCCACATCAAAAGCTTTAGTGAGAAGATCAGCAACATTGAAATCAATATGGATTTTTACCATTTGAATCAACCTTTTCTCATTACAATCTCTAATAAAATGATGCCTTATCTCAATATGTTTAGTTCTAGAATGTAAAACAGGATTTTTAATGATGCAAATTGTACTGTTATTATCAATATAAATCTTAGTATGCATAAAGTTGTACCCAAAATCCAAAGAATTGATTCTCAATCCAAAGAACTTGACCACAAAGAACTAGCAAAGCAGCCACATATTCAAATTTTCAGTTGTAGAATTTGCCACAATAGTTTGCTTTTACACCGCCATGAAATTAGTCTCGCTTCCCAAAACCGACATCCTCCGCTTGTAGATTTCCTATCCAAACTAGCACCAAAGATAATCACTATCTCGTAGGCCACCAAATCAAAAGGAGAATCCTTAGAGTACCAAAGGCCCAATTTAGGATGACCTTTAAGGTATCTAAAATTTCTCTTAACAAAGATTCATGTGTGAGGTATTGGGTGTTACTTGAAATCTTGCACACACACATACCGAGAACATAATATCGTGCCTAGATGCGTTGAGATACATCAAAGATCCAATCATGGACCTATACAACTTCAAATCAACTTTGGGACTTCCATCATCCGGTAGCAAAGGGTTTCGAGTCTCCATTGGTGTACTAGCACTCTTTACATCTTGAAACCCAAACTTCTTCAAAACATCTGCTACATACTTGTCTTGACTAATGAAGATACCATCGCCCTCTGTTGAACTCAGAGTCTCAAAAGAAAGTGAGTTCTCCCATAGAACTCATTTGAAACTTATCATGCATAAGTTTCTCAAAATCCTTGCATAGCTCCTTGTTTGTTGAGCCAAAGATGATGTCATCTACATAGACCGAACCAATAAAATATCATCTTTGTGCTTCCTAATGAACAAAGTTTTATCAATCAATCCTCTTTAAACCCATTGTCCATCAAATAAGTAGACAGCACTCATACCATGCCCTAGAGCTTGATGCAACCCATACATAGCCTTCCTCACCTCAGAAACCTTGTCGATGATCAGATCTTCAAAACCGTGGAGGTTGACAAACATAAACCTCCTCATCAATTGTGCCATACAAAATGCACTTTTAACATCCATCCGATACACCACAAAATTCTTGAATGAAGCATATGCTAAAACAATCTAATAGCTTCTATTCTTGCAACAGAGCAAACACTTCATCATAATCCAAACCTTCGCTTTGTGTATCCTTGAGCAACCAACCTTGATTTGTTCCTTACCACTATACCTCTTTCATCCTCTTGTTTCGAACACCCATTTTGTCCCAATTGCCCTCTTACCATTAGAAGATCAACCAATGTCCAAACCTCTTGAAGTTTGAACCAAGAAGCTCCTTCTTGCATTGATTCTACCCATCCTTCTTCCGATAAAGCTTCTTCCACTCTCTTGGGCTCCTTTTGAGACAGAAAACAAGCAAACAGCAATTTTGCGATCTTTATGACTATTTCTTTTGTGAAGTGATCTTG
Source organism: Chrysanthemum lavandulifolium (assembly GCA_022545495.1). Taxonomy (NCBI): domain Eukaryota; kingdom Viridiplantae; phylum Streptophyta; class Magnoliopsida; order Asterales; family Asteraceae; genus Chrysanthemum; species Chrysanthemum lavandulifolium. The sequence continues at coordinate 227,862,832 of CM040242.1, read as the reverse complement.
CAAAGAAACCTTGCTCGTGAAAGGGTGCAGTGTTCTTAACCTTGCTTCTTGTTTGAACCGAGTATTCAAATTTCCAAGTATTTGATCCTTGGGATGAATCTTGTGAATCCTTGTGGTAGTGATTGGACTTTCATGAATGACAGCTTCCAAGTTAGTCAAATCAAGATTGAAGAAATCATCCATGTCTTCATCATCGTAGGAGTATCAATTTCTATCAAAGGTGCATGGTAGGATCATGGATACTCCTCTTCACCAAATAATGGCTTTGCATTTGGTCCAAAGAAAGTACTATCATCAAGACTTGCACCGGATTTCACTTGAACTATCGTGGTAGAAGATGGCCTAGCAAAGTTGCTTTCATTTGGCTTAGCAAAGGCTTTCTGAACGCCTTTTCTTCTTTTCAATTTCTTCTACCAACACTAAGTCATCTTTCAATAACTCATCCTTATCTTGATGATGATCAACTTTGCTTCCAAGATTCAATACATCATCGCAGTGGGACCTTGCTTATCAATGATGGGTGAGACAAACCGCCTTTCCACTTTTCAACCAAATAGAACTCCTTTGGAGAATCGCCTTCTTAGAAGTTGTTTCGATCAAGATTCTTTGTGTACCGCATTATCATTAGTGGAAGTTCCTCGCAATGATAGGCTCATAATTCATAGATTTGGTTAGCATATCAATGTTAAATGCCGGCCCGGTCCTTTGGTCTCAACACTAGGAGTCTTTTCACTAAATTGAACATGAAGATTCTCTTCAACTATTCTAGTCCTCCTATTGTACACTCTAAAGGCTTTACTATTGAAGAATAGCCTAAAAGTATCCATCATCGCCTTTTTCTTGAAACTTGCCTAGGTAGTCTATGGTATTCAAGATAGTAACAGACACCCAAAAGGTTTTAGGAATGCAATCATTGGCTTCCTATCATGTAACAACTCATAGGGGTCTTGTTATGAGGCTTCACTACCTTACTTCTATTCTCGACATAACATGCAAAGGCTCACACCTTCAAATTTCAAAAGGTAGTAGGTAACTTAGATTCGACAACATTGTCCTAGCAACCTCAATTAGTGTCCTATTTTTCCTTTCACCACACCATTCTGCTGTGGTGTTCTAGCAACACTAAACTGCCTTTCTATACCCTTAACTACACGTAACCGATTCATCACATCATTCTTAAACTCGGCCCATTATCACATCCGATTATCTTGACCTTATGATTTACTAGATTTTCTATCTTAGTAATGAAACTCTTGAGGATCTCACTAGTCTCACTCTTAGCACCAAAAAGTATACCCAAGAAAATCTACTATAATCATCATGATAACAAGGCAATATCGCTTATGGTTCAAACTTTTAACAAATGTAGGTCCAAATAAGTCCATATGAAGCATAAACAGAGGTTGTGTGATGGTGTTAATGCTTTGGTCTTACAAGAAGCTCTATGTTGTTTTCCTTTTGACAAGCCACACACAGCCCTTACACTCAAAACCTTAGAAGGTAACCTCTCACTAAGTTGCCTTTTACCGCTTTATTGATTGTTTTGAAATTTAGGTGACCTAGCCTTCTATGCCATAACTTAGACTCATCAACCCAAGCCTTAGCAAACAAACAAGTTAAGGACCTATTGGGAAGTACATCTTTAAGATCAAAACAATATATGTTTTCCTTCCTAGGTACCCTAAGTCAGATATATTTCTCATCGTGCATCTTAAAATCGTGTGACAACACCACACACCTCGGCCACCAAAAGTACCCGCTTTTTCTTATCACACATTTGAGAAACATCAATAAATTATACTTAAGTCCTCGTACTGTATAGACCTTTTCAAAGTCTAAATTTCCTGTTCTGATTGTGCCTCTGCCAAGTATCTTTCCTCCCTTTGGATCATTACCAAATGCCACATATCCTCCATCAAAAGCTTCAAAATCTTCTAGGTTGCTCCCATCCCAAGTCATGTGCCCAGAGCAACCACTATCAAAAACTCCTTTGTCTTTTAGCTCATCTTGTAGATTGCCCTGCACATGAAATTAAACAAATTAGTTCCTTTTGTGGACCCAAGCCAATATCGATTGGTCCGCCTCAGCATCAACATAATCAAATTTATTTAGGTCCATTGATGCACAGCTGACATGATGTAACACCTTGGTCTTAGGCTTCCATTGCCAACTAGTCGAGGCCTTAACAAAGATAAAATGATTTCCAACCACCGTGTCGCTTATCACCTTTGGAATTTTAAAACTTCTTTTCTATCGGGTGATATTTTGCTTAGCAAGGTTTGATTTTGCTTAGCCGTGTTTACATTTTGCTTAGCAAAGGTTGGAACCCATTTAGGTGCAAAGAAGACTATTGATTTTGTATTCCCATTCCTCATCAACACCGCCTAGGAATCATGTTTTGTTAGGATGAGGGTTTGTTTTCTTTGAAAAGTTTTGATGATTTACCCTCCTCCAATGATTCCAAACTTGTGGTCTGCTTTTATACAGCCTTCTCTAAGTGCTCAAAACTACCACACACAAACAAGCCTTTTAACACATTGAAACTCATCTCCTAACTGCTTGAAATTAGTCCATTGAAGTTTCTCCGGTTTCCTAGGTATGTATCTTTTCATCTGCTCCTAGGTACTTCCTTGTACTCTACTACTTTCTTAGCAATTTGAGCTCCAAATCTAGGTACAAGTTTGGCTTGTTCGAATCAACTTTCTTAACTTTCTATCTTTTCATGCGAGTTGATTCAGATCTATCTTCCTCATAATCGATTCCCAATCTTCAATTGTGGGAGCATCGATGACTTATCGTAACCTATCTTAGGTGATTCAATCTTGTTAGTCTCACCTACAGTGTTTATTGAAACTAAATTCACCGCTAAATGAGAGCTCTTTTGTGTGGTGCATGTTTCATAAGAGATGGTGGTGGCATATCATTGTAACCAAGGCCATTACCATCCTTGAACAATTTTTGACCTATTGGTTTATTTACTAGATCGAAGCATACCGTGTTTTAGCAACCCTAACAACATGTTTTTCTTTTTCTTTTAGGGCTTCTACTTTTACACTCTCTCCTTTTCTAGTTTCTCTTTAAGCATCTTAATCTCTATCCTTAAGATCAATTTCTCCACCTAGTATATTAATTTTATCAACATACTCAAACTCACATTTAATACAAGAATTAAGCTTTTCTTCAACACTTTCTAGACCAACTCTATAACCTAAGTTATCTAGAGACAGCCTTTCTACTTCTTTCCTTAAACTCTCAAGGATAGCTTTTGAGATTCTAAGTTATCTTGACATGATTTAAAAGAACAAGTAGAAGTTTTAGAATCATTAGATACCTCGAATCGAACCGTAAGATGAAGCATAGGCCATAAGAGCAAAGTTATGCTCTTTGAAGCTTCACTAGCAAGAAAAGTCGCATTGGGACCTTCTTCAACTGATCACCCAATATAATCACCAATCCCATCTTGAGCAACCAAAGTCAAGAAGAAGTGCTCTTCAAAGGTCTTCTTAATGCTTTCAATTCTCTTAGAGCTCGACATTCCCTAGCAAAGTGACCCTTCTTCTTGCGCTAAAGCACTCCATCTTGCTTTTGTCGAATCCACTCTCCTTTGACCATCATACTTAACCTGCCTTCCACCCTCCTCGAAACTTCCTTGCTTGGAGAGTCAACATTGCCATTTGCCATTGAAGATTAATCTCCTCAAGATCATCGTGATCAATTTGATCTAGATCTTGATTTAAAACAAGAACAATCGGTAGTTAAATCACCGTAAAAGCACAAATTGCACCATCACCGACATTATCACTAATAAAGGGTATTGTTTGCAATAGCCGTGGTTATTCCATAGGCAAAGAGTGGATACATCTTGTGAACTCTTGTGATTAGTGGAAACAAAAGCAATGTTTTGATTTGCGAAGATGCACCAAAGAACGTTATTCTCGCACTCATAAACCTTCAAGTTGTTGTAGAGATTGTCCGAGTCATCTTATCAAAGTCCTCCTTATTTCTCCACACAATTGTATGAACCGCCCATTCGTGAGATAAACTTCTAATGAACTTCAAATTTATATCTTCTTGAATAACATTGTAGTCCACCGACTTCAATTGGTCGATAAGTTTCAAGCCCGTTATAAGTGCCATCAAGTTTCTCCACTAAGAGCAAGAAGTTTTCAAGTCGATGCTTGAGCATATTCTTCCTTGATTTCTTTGTAGCTTCATTACCAAAGAAACCTTGTCTCAAGAGCATCCAAGAACTCTTTAGCGCACTCATATCTTTCAAAGTCCAAAGCATACTCATTAGGTATTCCCATGGAGAGAATACTGTGAGCTTTGATCTCTAGTTTTCTTTTTACCTTGTCAACTTCACTAACAATAGCTTTCTCTTGACCATCATCACCCTTCTTAGGAAGAGTATCACCTTTTTCAACAACATCCCAGATGGCATAGTCAATCATACGAATGTATTACCTCATTTGCATTCTCTAGATTTGATACTCACCATGTTTGAGCATGGGCACCTTTGATGCGCTACCATGTGAGTTTCACGACATCTTAGCTTTCTTGAATAGAACTTAACAAAACTTCTTCTTGGTTACAGCTTAGATCACAAGCTCGATACCACTTGTTGATCCCAGTTGAGCAAACGATCTAATATAGAAACCGACTTAAACAAATACTTATTAAGTATCACGCGAATTTAATACTTAATCTTAAGAAGAAGAACAATGAACATTCAACACCTCAATATTATTATTAATACGAATACTCTAACCAAGATTAGGGTTTTACAACCTTGAAGTGTATCGACCTTAGATATAAAACATACGATATCTAATCTAACCTAGGACCTCCTTTTATAGGCTAAGGAGTCCTTTACATAATACAATACGTAACCTACAAGATAAATATCTTTCCATATTTATCTAATACAAAATACTAAACCGACTATACAAGACTAGCAAGTGGTTACATTACAATATCCATGGTTACACAATACTACTAGCCGCGGTTTTGTCTTCATCATTGGTTCCATTCTTCTCGTCTGTGGTTTTATCAACTCGTCCGTAGTTCCAACACTTAGAATAATTCTTGATCCAAGGAACCAAAACCCAACAGTTAACCGGAGGTGCATTGAGGATTCTCTAAAATAGCTAAGTCGCGATCAAACCGACTCAGAAGAACGTCAAGTACGAATGGGGAGAAAAAGAAGAAGAAGTGTTCCAACTACTTAAGGAGAATTTGTGTAGTACGCCTATTTTAGCATTGCCTGAAGGAAGCGAATACTTTGTCATGTACTGCGATGCCTCGCATAAAGGTTTGGGAGCTGTCCTAATGCAACGGGAGAAGGTGATAGCGTATGCTGTTGTAGTGTTTTCTCTTAGGATATGGAGACATTACCTGTACGGCACTAAGTGTATAGTGTATACCGACCACAAGAGTTTGCAACACATCTTATACCAGAAGGAGTTGAACATTAGACAGCGACGCTAGTTGGAATTACTCAGTGATTATGATTGTGAGATTCGTTATCATCCGGGTAAGGCCAATGTTGTTGCAGATGCCCTTAGCCGAAAGGAGAGAATGACACCGTTACGAGTCCAATCTTAAGAATGACAATTAGTTCGCCCCTACCATCTCAGATACTAGCAACCCAAGCTGAGGCGTTGAAGGAATAAAACCATCCGACTGAGAACCTTTATGGAATGGTGAAGAACAAGAACGGCTTCTCGAAGCATTCCGATGGAACATTATGCTTTGAAGACAAAAGGTGGATACCATTTCATGGAGGAATCTGCGAGTTGATTATGCACGAGTTGCATAAATCAAAATACTCTATTCATCTCAGAGCCGAAAAGATGTATCACGACCTGAAGAAACTCTACTGGTGGCCGAACATGAAAGCCGACATAGCTATGTATGTCAGAAAGTGCTTGACATGTTCCAAGGTAAAGGCCGAACACCAGAAGCCTTCAGCATTGTTAGTACAACCTGAACTCCCTATTTGGAAATTGGATCGAATCACCATGGACTTTATCATCAAATTACCAAGATCAGTTAGCGGCTGTGACGCTATCTGGGTAATTGTGGATTGACTGGATCGACTGACTAAGTCCGCTCACTTTCTTGCTATCAGCGAAGTCGATAGTATCGACAAGCTTGCTCATCTATATGTTAAGGAGATAGTATCTCTTCATGGCATGCCTATATCTATCATTCTGACCGAGACATCTGTTTCACGTCAAAATTTTGGCAGTCACTGCACACGGCCCTGGGAACGAAGCTTGATATGAGCACTGCCTATTATCCCTAAACCGATGGTCAGAGCGAAAGGACCATCCAGACGTTAAAAGATATGCTTCGTGCCTGCATTATCGATTTTGGGAAAGGCTGGGAGAAGTATTTGCCTTGGGCCGAATTTTCCTACAACAATAGCTATCATACCGGCATTAAAGCCGCACCATTTGAGGTGTTGTACAGCCGGAAATGCCATTCTCCATCTATTGGAATGAAGTTGGTGACAGCCAATTTACATGCCCCGAACTCGTTCTGGAAACTACCGAGAAGGTAGTCCAGATTCGCAATCGTTTGCAACCCGCACGTGATAGACAAAAGAGCTATGCCGATAAGAGACGTAATCCCCTAGAGTTTCAAGTGGGAGACCGAGTCATGTTGAAGGTTTCTCCTTGGAAAGAGGTGATATGCTTCGGAAAACATGGAAAACTCAACCCCTATTATATTGGCCCCTTTCTAATCGTGGAAAGAGTTGGACCAGTAGCTTACAAACTTGAGCTACCTCAGGAGTCGAGCAGTGTACACGATGTCTTTCACGTAAGTAATCTAAAGAAATGCCTTTCTGATGAGACCCCGATCGTGCCTATGAGAGATATCTGAATCAACTAGCGTCTGAACTTCATTGAGGAGCTGATTGAGATCATGGATCGTGAAGTTAAACGACTGAAGCATAGCCGTATTCCTATCTTCAAAGTTCGTTGGAATTCCCGTCATGGACCAGAATTCACGTGGGAACGTGAGGATGAGTTTCAGAGGAAGTATCCTCAACTCTTTACGTCATCGGGTAACTCGGAATGAAACCCGGGACGGGTTTCTTCTGAGGCTGGGAGGCTGTGACAACTGGCAAATTAGGGAGTCCTTTTAAGTACCGCATTACATTAGTTAAAACAAGTAAGAGACCTTTAGAAATTATTTTGGAATTATGATTATTTGATTTTGTGAATGAGTTATGATATGATTGATTGTTCGTTATGTTAGGCACTACTCAAGTCGGCACAATAAAAACCTAAAAACGTGAGAAATAGTAAGGTTGAACTCATTAAGTGGAAATAGACGTGTTTATAATCAAATTTAAGAAAATATAATTAAGAGCGATGGTGCATATTATAAAAATTATCGGTAACAACTAACAAAATTTACGAGCTATTAAGTGGTAATTTGGGAAAGTTAATAAAAATTACGACGTTGGTCCCCATAGTTTTAGCTAGTCGCCCCCATTACCAATAAATTACACCTATCATCCAACTTAAAAATATAAAAGCCCTCCCCTTCACTTCATCTCCCTCAAACAAACCTTAGCCCCAAAAACACTTTCTCTCTCTACCCCCACCGTCGCCGCCTGCCACCTCCGGTCACCGCTTCGTCGTCGCGCGTGCATTACCACCTCCACCACCAAAATGTCTCTCCACTCTCCATTTCTATGTACTCCAAGCACCCTAACACACCACCACCACCACCCAATTAACCCAAACGCGCCACTTTTTTAGAGTTTTGTCGTTTCTAGCCTAGATCGAGAAGAAAGAAGGTCAGATAAACGAGTTGTACACTCGTTTGGTGACCCCGAGTCACGTTTGAATTAATTTGGTTCAGATTAAGTGGGAAAAATGAAAGGAAACATGGTTTAAACAAATAAAAATGAAAAATAAATTAGTTGGTATTATGTGTGTGTCGTGTCGTGTCATGTTCATTTTTATTGTTATGTTTGTGTGATGTTTGTTCCAGATTTGAGGTTGTAAATGGATATTGTTGGCGTTGGTAACCAACCGCGACCACTAGGGTCCAGTTTGGTCGTGTTGGGTTTGAGTCAAGAGCACCAAGGACCAAAAGGGTCCGGGTTTTGGTTGTTTTGGGATTGATTATTGATGTTGTTATTATTGTTGGAGATGACCGGGACCAAGAGGTCCGGTTTTGTTGTCGTGGTGGAAGCCGAGGGAGAACCAAGGACAATTAGGGTCCGTTTGGTTCGTTTGGTGTAGCCGTGGGTTACACAGAGACCATTAGGGTCTCGGCATTGGTTTTGGTTGAAGTGTGATGTTGAGTTGATGTCGGGATTCATGTTCAGTTGATATGGAGATTGATTAGAGTTGTGGTTAAGTTTACGAGCCATAGGTTTAGGGCCGGTAATGAGCGAGAATTATTATTTAGACTTGATTTATTATATATGTGAACTTTGTGCAACGTCGGTGTTACAGTGACTTTTTAGTCTCGGTTGACCCTGACAACGCCGTAACATGGACTTTAATTTATTACTGGACAATACGACATATAAAACCCGAGATTCATGACTCGAACTTGTGAACTCGAGACGGATAATAACTCGAAACATAAATTGGAAACTTAACACGATATATATAAACATATATAAACTAGAAAAGAAAACTATTAATAAGTTCTTGTATTAAGTATTTAATAACAAGACATAACTTGTTATTCGATATTTAAAAAGGGAACTAACGACTTAAAAATAGAAAGGTTTTATAATAACGAGTTATTAAATATTTCGAGGGCACGCTTACCTAAATATGTCATTATTGAGTATTAAATCATCATTTTGGAATATGCGTGGGTTAAGGATGACTTGACATTAATATGTTTAACCCACGTATATAATGGACTTATTGGGTTGACGAATCCAATAAGAGCCCGTTACGTACGTCGGCCAAATCTATTAATGAACAACTTATACTTATGACTCATTAGGTTTGTTATTAGTTTTGAAATAATAAGTTAAATAAATAAATGATTGTGTTTATTGAGTTGACGAACTCGATAAGTCTTAACAATTTATTTTGAAACTTATTAAACTATAAAGCTTATCACATATAGGTTGTGTTGAATTGTTATGTTGTGCATTTGTCTTTAATATAGTGCATTCATTTGAGTCTCATTGACTCGACACCACACACGATGATACCAAACGCTTATAACTAAATTGAGAATGAGATATTTTTGGAAATAGAAATGGAATATATTCGGGCGTAGAAAATATTGAACTGGAAAATGTATTAAAGATGGATCCATATTAATAGGTTGTGCCGACGCAGTAGTTTCCGAGCAATGTTAGCTGCTTATCTACTTTCTACTATTGGTTATTTGTGCTTTGCTTGACCGAGGTGAGTTTCATAGCCCCACTTTTTAACTATATTTTATTTAAATTATGGTGAGAAAGCATGCAACTATTTTCTTGGACCTGCCAATACTTTTTGATTTGCTTATGTGTTGACTAGTGAAGGATAGATATGTGGTAGATTTTGACTTAGACTAGGGTAGCAATCCTTTGCTATAGAATCGATACCTAGCTAAGAATAGATATCTACTTCCGACCTAGACCATGGTAGCTTTGATTATGCATTTGGCTAGAGTCGCTTGGGGCCCTGCTGAGATCTCGTTGCATTATTGTAAGGAATATTGTTGGAATATAGTTAGTTGGAATGTTTGTTGTATATCTTCCTTAGTCTCAGATAGCAAATAAAATATATCAGGTCCACTACTGAATTTATGATTAAACCTATGAACTCATCAGAGTTAGCTCACCTTTTTAGCATGTTTTCTCATGTAACTAAGATAATGTTCGAATTGCTTGTTTCTTGGAGGCTTGGCAGAAGGGGCATGGTTGGAGGATCATTCCAAAACTCTGATAATAATTGTGGACCTACCTTATGATTTCTTTTGGGCCTTAGTTTTAGTATTTTGAATAAATGTAACCAAATAACTAAATAAGGGATTCGTTTATGAAACGTTTTATACTATCTTGTTTTCCTATGCTGGTGTTGTGTACCAATCCAGTAGCACCCCGAAAGCTTGATTAAGACTTCCGATGTACCAAATTTTGGGGGTGTTACACTTGTCTACTACGACTTTCAACTAAACGACATCTCTATTTTTTACGACAACAAAGAAGCTATCGTCCTTAGTAAAAATACAGTTCAACATGCTCGCACTAAACATATTGAAATCCGTCATCACTTTCTTCGCGACAATGTTAAAAAATAAAACATCTCAATTGAGAAAGTCTCCTCATAAGACAACATTGCTGACATCTTAACGAAACCTCTTAAACGAGAACCCTTTAAGCTTCTCAGACTTGGACTAGGACTAATGGAACCCAATCCGTAGTTATATGAAAACAGAAACTTAGTTTAAACCAAAACAACAAAACTTGACCAAATCAAAATCGGGCCCATGGTACCTTGCGATAACACGGATGGAACCCAAAATTTGGTTTCGCCCAATTCGCAGGTTCTTGGTCAAAATTTTGATAGTTTAAAACAAACACCCCCTTCTCAATAATTAAATATAGTCGACCTAAACTCCCTCCTAGCTAAATAGAACTCACAATTTGGCAAATTACTCCACCAAATCTCTGCTCCAAACACCATTGTAAGTACATTCACTAATTTCTTCTTCTAATTCTGAGTCTAGGATTTCTAGTTTACATACAAAACCAAAACTTGTGGATTATGCATTATGAAGTATATTTGTTAATTATACAACTAATCATGTTTCCCTTATTTAGGAATTGCATTAGGAAATACATAAAACTAATTTACTAAAAACCCCATGTCAAATTTTTGTAACAAGTTCTCACAATTAGGATAAAATTTTTCCGACATATTGTTCATACAAATAAAAATGTTATGTTTAAACATCACTTGCATAATGTCTCTTGAATGCTAAAGGAAGTACATAATTATATGTATTTTCGGGTACATTCAATCGAATCTACATTGAGTTAGGAGCGTTTGGGCTATCTCTCATTTTGTTACAAATTACTAAAGAGAATTTATTTTATGCATTAAAAGAGTCGAGATAACCGCATCTCCATATCGTCCCCATGTAGGCACACACTAGAACATCACAACATGATTTTCGGGTATTTTAACTAAGTGTTAATTATTTATATTTAGGAACAAAAATGCCTCCAGCCAATACTTATGACCATAAGGACACTCTCGCTTACATACCTCCTCATCATAGGACTAAGGGACTTAATAAAACACAAGTCGAAATCTTTAAAGCTCTGGAAGAATGTTATTTTCATTAGGGTAGAACCATACACCAATCCTTTTTAGAAGCCACAAACATTCCTCAAGAACTTGCAACAATCAACTTTGATTGTCTCCTAAACATTGACGAACAAATTTGTCCTAGATTCGTCCTCGATTTCTATGCTAGCATAGTTCTCGCAAGTAAATATAACGGATTAATGACAATTCACTTCAGAGCAAACCAACATGAGTTTCACTTACCTCTCTGTCAATTTGCCAAAATCCTTGGACTCCCCTGTAAAGGTACACGCCTTTACTCGAAAAATGGTCACTCACAATACTTGTTCCATCCTCGAGTTTCGGGTACTAGAACTACTCGTTCGGGTGAAGAAATCAACCGAGATGCATTTGAAATGGAACTCAATAAACTCAAACCTTAATACAAAAAATAGGAAGAAATCATTCGGGCAAATGTCTTGTGTACCATTGGAAATCGTGATCACATCAATGCTTGTCTATGTTACATGCTCTATAGTTTATCAACTCGTCAACCTTTCAACCTAACTTACTATGTTGCCAAAAGGATGGCCGACATACCTACTCTAGGAACCACTGCTCTTCCATATGGGATGCTTCTCACTCGCCTTTTTAAAGCCTTTTCACCAATTCCACCAAATTCTAAGGGAATACATATTGATTACTTCCTTGTTGATCATGTTATGGTGCCATTAAGTGATAAAAGGGTAGCTAAGACCAAGTCCAAAGGAAAGCGTCCTCATCCTCCAACTTCCTCATCATCATCCAATAGCTCGGATGATGGACTTCCTAACTCGAAGCTTCCTCCTCTTGACCACCCCAGACAACTTCCAGAGATTGAACAACCATCGGAAGAATTCAAGAAAAATAAAGGAATAATTAAATATCTAGGAAGGTTTCTCATCAAGATAAACAAGAAATTAGATAAACCATGAAAGTTTCATGATTGTTTGGTACAATGCTTTGAAAACAATGATGTATGATCTGTGTTACTATTTCTAGGATATTAACTTGTTAACGCTTATCTAAACTAACCAAGTGTCATGCAGGTAGATAACACTTTTATGTTATCAATTTTTAGTTTTCATGTTTTCATGAAATTTCTATCAAATTGCCTGTTATATATCTCTACATATGTGTATATTTGTTTTATTCCTGTTTCTTTATCACAATTAATTAAATACACATACTCCAGGAAAAATTATAGGATTATTTCGAGGGTAACAAATGCCCTCTGTAAAGAAAACAGTCACCCACGGATGGGGCGGAACCAAAAATTTGGTACCGCCCTTTGAAATTTTTGGCAACCCCAAAAATTGAACCACGGTTTGGACGGTACCAAAATTTTGGGTCCACCCATTATAATTTTTGGTACCGCTAGAAAGATTAGTAAACAATTTATTTTTAATTTTAATTCCCGACTTTAGATCACTCATATATTTTCATTAGAACTATTCTGACTTATATTTACACATATTAGGATCATAATACTATATTTGCACCTATAGAATAAGAATTTCTCATCAAAATTTGAAAATTCACAAAAATCACTCAAGGTACCTTTTTCTATAAAGGAATGAACCCTTTATTTGGTACCTTGCAATCCATGCATCACTGACTTTAATGATTTAGCAATCATTACACCGCATTTACTGCATATCTTTTTCACTTTCTTCATTAGCTTGACTTTTATTTGATTAGACACCTGATTAACACCTCTCAATCATTAGAAATAATAAATTCTAAGTGGATTCATATTAAATCAAGTCACACAAATCTACAGTTCTTGACCATTATAAATTAGAAACTCCAGGATCTTCACTTTCCATCACCTTTACCACAACTTCCTGTGAATCTTAGCAACATTCAAGTTAATTCACAATGACAAAATCTACAAACTCATCACCATCCAATAGGGCTTCTAGAAGAACTGCTAGAATCAGTTTGCGGCCTTGTTGTTTTGTTAACCTAAACTCTTCATCCTCTGATGAATCTCCCATTAACATATCATCACCTATTCATGATCACAATGCCATCAACTTAAGAACTCCAATACCTCAACAAAGATCACCAATCATTGTGACAACTCCACCTCTCACCAAAACTCCAGTGGCAACTACACCACCTCCTGCTCCATCACAACCACCAAAATCAAAATCACCAAAGTCTTCAAAACTTGAACCTATTGAACTATTCACTACTCCAATAACATCTCCTCGTCCATTTATGGAAACCTTGGAAGACTTGCCACCAAGTATATCCAATCCACCACCTTTACCATCGTTTGCATCCATTGAGCATATTGCTCATGAACCACCTCGTGCATCATTCATGCCAAATGAAATGCTTCTTGTTCAAACTCAACCATCTTTCCCTACCTATAGGGATATTGATGAACCCATATGGATAGAACCTCTACAATCTCAACAACAAATCACTCAAGAGCTCAATGATCTCTATGCATTCTCAAACATGGTGGAATCCTACCTTCAAGAGGCCATGAATCTCTAAACCGTCCTACTATCCTCAACCATGGAACCACCACCAAATTCGAGCTCTCAACCAACCAATGTACAATTACCACCTACTGATCAGGCTCTACCACCTGACTTTACTCATCATGGATGTACACATTGTGAAAGGACTGCTAGGATTAGTGAGAGAACCCGTATCATGGTTCACGACCTTCAAGATGAAATGAGGTTCATTCTCACTCACATCCTTAAGCGTCTCAATGCTCTCTCCCATCCTCTACCACAATAGATTACAATATATTGGATGATGTAATAAATCCAACTATATTAGGAATATCTTTATTTCTCTAGGATTTTTCTTTCTAAGTTCTTTTTATTTTTCGCATTTTCTTTAATCATCATTATTATTGTATCCTTATTGTGATATTAATCATAATGAAATTTTACATAATGTATGATGTTTTATTACTTTTTTGGGTTGGTTGTTATCTTATTTATTTATTTTATATATTGTATGAATGGTGAATTACTTCACAGACTTGTTTTGGATTAATTTTCATCAACCTTTGTTTTGTAGCTTTCAAAATCCATGCATCTCATACTTGGCACCCCAACAAGGGGGAGTACTGGCCAAGGGGGAGCACACAAGCTTAGACTCATTTTTCATTTTCGCTTCGCTTCTCTTTTTGTTTCGACAAAAAGGAGGAGAAAAATAATCTTCATATTTTTATATAAAATTTTGCATAAAAACAAGTTTAAATCCACATTTTTAAAATACTTGCATATTTTTATCTCATTGCTTAAAAATAAACTTTATGTTTTGTCCTCTACAAAATGGGGGAGATTGTTAATACAAATATCTCCTAAAAACATTATTTATATTTTACGATCTTTGCTATATTTTGTTGATAACAATAATAAACTTCATTTAAGCAAAGTATAAATTTAGTAAAGTCTTTTATTTATATAGATATAAGTTTTACTTAACATCACTAAAAGGCTCAACCATATATTACACGCTATTGATTTTTATCACATGTACACTATGCTTCATGTGTTGTACATTTCTCCAAAGTAATGATCATTACATATTCATCTAAGTCATACACTAGCATAAGTAATCAAACATTTTTAGTAACTCATAAACCAACATTGTACAATCTGTTAAACACACTTTAGCTAGTTACATTTTACACTTTACAAGTTAACTTTGTTAAACGTTTTTGTCAAAATAAAATTGAATTATAACATCACTACTGGGATCATCCTATACTAGCATAATCTGAGATAACAAAATCTAGTAGGATCATAGAGAATATTTTGGAAAGATTTGAACTAGATTTGGGAGATTTGCAAGATTTGAAAAATCTTGTGTCAGGACTGGCGGAACCAAAAAAATACAAGGGCGAACCCCTTTTTTTGGTTCCGTCCAATCCGTGGGTTACTGAGCCAAATCGCTATAAATAGCAGCCCAAATTCAATTGTTTCACTCATCACTTATATACATAAATATTGTACATTCCTCTCACTCATAATTCCCTATATCTAACTCATTCATATTCATTTTAGTGAACTTCTTAAATAGCAAGAAGATCAAAGCATTATTGAAGACTTACAAGCTTCAACAAGTGTTGCAAGTCTTGTGTGTTCATCACAGTGTATATTGTAATTATTCATACATCATTGTTTGTACCAAACTATCATAAACCTCTGTAGTGATCAATTAGTATTTTAGTCCTCAAAGTATGTAGTGTGATGGGAGTGGTTGTGCCGTTGTAAAAAAACTCGACATCTAGCTTTGTGTCGAAAATATTGTGTAAGCAACGTGTAAAGGTTTTCTTCGCCGAATAAAGGAGCTTGTTGACTAGTGAAGGATACTCTCGAGTTAGATACTCGGGGAGTGGAGTAGGGCAAGGAAAAAGATTCCTTGTAGACCTAACCACTATAAATCCTCGTGTTGCGGTTTGATCATTTCTATCCTTCTTGTATTTTACTTACTATCATAAATTGTTAGAATACATCTGCAAACTTCACATAAACTTAACAAAGAAAAGAAATTAAAGACGGTAAAAATATTCAACCCCCCTTCTAGTTTTCCACAGACTAAATTAAGCCAAATATTTTCACAAACTTTGGTTAAAAATAGACCACCATGTTCATAACTCGAATCAAACCAAACTATTCCTAACTTGGTAATGTCATGAATCAAACCAAATCACTCCTTTAAGTGATACCCATTTCAAACTATGACTTTGTATACAATGGGTAACAATGGACATCAACCCAAAGCACATAAGTATTATTGACTCGTTATTGTCGAATACTTCAACCAAATCAAATGCTTGCCCCTCAAAATGGATCACATTATTATTGACTTTCTTAAGTCAAGATGGATTGTTGACTTTCCTAAGCCAAACAAATAAACCTTAAACATCCAAACACTGTGACTAACACGCATTCTTATACGAAAACAATATGAAAACATATACTTGCAAACCAAAATGTTAGCTACATTTTCATTCATCACCCAATATTACATTAACAATCATCACTAAATTTTCACCAAAATACTAAACCGATACATCCAAAACCATTACCAACTAACAAAAACCATTAGCAACTAACAACAACTACCCAAAAGATGTTTGCTCATGAAACATGTCACACTATAAAGTACAGATAAAACCCAAATACAAGCCAGCTGATGATGAGATATTTCTTCAACTTGATACGTTGGTCTTCAACCATATCAAGGACGTCTTCAAGATCATTATGTGACCTCAACAAACCAGAGATAATCTCAAATGACTTGGACACATTGGTGGATCCACCCACCCAAAAATGTTACAGCTTGAATTTTGATAACCCACAATTGTGTAAATAAACGAAGACATGCATATTAACAAAACTTGATATATATTTTTCTAACTAACCAAACTTATAAATTTAGGACACCCATAGAAACTCCAACCCGAATTCTGTCAGTCCAGGATGTCTTGATCATGGCTTACCTATCACAAGTACACACCACCATTTTTGTTTTGTATGTGCTTTATTGGAAGTTTTGAATATGGAAAAGAACAAAAGTATACATGTGAGATGTAGAGGTGGAGTATTAATAAGGAAATAAGAAAATGTAACTGTGTGGAAGAAAGAGCTAACTCAAACAATGCCAATTAGTACCAAATCTTGTAATTACCAAAAACCCCATCGTGAGTAAGCCACGTGGGTGAGTTAAAGAGGACACCTAACACCAGTTAGGGTTTTGGACTGAAAGGGAGTGAAAATGGCCATGTGGGGGACTAAACATGCGAAACCCCTAGATTTGAGGACCAAAAGCGCAATCTGCCCTGACCTTGGAGACCAACTGTAATTTATCCAATCAAAATGAGCAAATTATGATATGTATTATTAATGCAAGTTTTGAATGGTAAACAATCAATTTTACCCTAACTACAATTTAAACAAGATCAATTAATGCAAGTTTTGATTTAGAACAACAAAATAGATTAAAGAGAAATAATCTATGGGATCCTTATATAAAACTGAATTTTTAAAGGCATTTTTCCAGAAGAACTAACTTTTTAAAACAACCCAGTAGTTGATAACATCAAATAATACTGATTTTTAAGTGTCAATTTTCCCGATTATACTCATATCTTATATTGTTTATTTGGATATATGCTCTTATTTTTTTATATTTTGTTATCAGGTTATATATGACCATAGGAGCTGAAGAGACGCGGTATTGGATATGCACTTTGATGATTTATACCATAGTATGCTCACATGGAAGAAGCTACGGCGTAACTCACACTCTCATTTACACCGTAGCTATGAATTCAAATATGAAGACCAAGTCAACACTAGTTACAGCGTAACTATCAACTCAAGTTACGCCGTAACCATCTAGGTCAAGATGAAGTTCGCGCCTCCAAGAGTTACGTTGTAACCCACAAATCTAGTTACGGCGTAATCATGTTTAAGAATGTTCAGATAAGATCTAATTAGATTACGGCGTAGCCACATTGAAGATTATGACGGAGCTGAAGAGGTTACGGCGTAACCATTTATGAGATTACGCCGTAACCACAACTACGAACATCGATCAAGGAGGATATATTAGTTACTACGTAACCAATTCATAAGGTTACACCGTAGCTAGATCGGTCCTATAAATACCAGTCCTAGTTTTTGCATTTTATATAATTCACACAACACCAAAAGTCAAAGAACGTGAAGGGGTTCCACAAGGCCGATCTTACACAGCATACGGAGCCATTTCAAAAGGAAAAGTCACAACATTTCACTCATAAGCTTTAGAATTTCTTATTTCATTTACATTTTGATTCATGTCTTCATTTACTATGTCAAACATTGAATTGAGTGTTCATTTTAATATAATAGGCTAAGCACCTTTGGTGCTAGACAAGTTATGATTCCTTAATTGTTTTGTTTATGTTTCTCACTTCATTTATTGCTTCTATTGTATGCATGCATAGTTCGTTGGTAGCCACCCTTGCTTTGGTAGTTTTTAAGCCCGATTGTACTTGCTTGTCTGGGAGAATTGACCAAAGGACCCTAGGGAAGTAGGTTGCGAGGGTTGATAAGATATGACCAAAGGACTATCAGTCTCTCTCATACGAATTGACCAAAGGATCACCTTCCGGAAGGAGGAACTTAAAAAGTTAGGGATGTGTGTTTAAGATCCTAGCAGTCGGGCACACATTGTTATGAATCTTGCATGTAAGGCACTTAATGACTTAGCATAGATTACCAGGGACATCGTCAATCCGAAGGGTAATACCTTTGATATCGGGTAGGAATCTATGTGTAATAGGCCAGACGAATTGACCAAAGGAGTCTTGCAAATTTAAACCCCACTTGAAGTGATAGGAAGTAATAATTAGAAAACATAGACATAACATGATAGGATGAATAGTTAGGCTAGTACACTTTTTTCCCTACTGTTTACAACTTCATTTCATTTCCGTAATTTTTTTTCTTGTTTATTAGTTTAATTAATCTTTCAACTATTATTCTATTTTAAAACCGTGACACTAGACTTAAATAGGATCCAAAACTATATAGCTCTTAGGAACGACCTCGGCTTTACCACATTCTATACTAAGCACGACCGGGTTCACTGCTCGTTAGTGCAATAGCTAGACCTAGGTACACGAGACTTTATAAATTTAAATCCTGGTCAGAAATCATGCATCAGAATTTTGGCACCATTGCCGAGGAGCTATATTAGGATTTTGTTTAGGTCTTTTATTTTTGTTTTATTGTTTTTTGTTTTTCTCACGATTTACTTTTAGTTTCAGATAATATGGCAATTGTGGATATCGAAAACTTCACTCTAGAGGAATACTTGGTAATGACCAGAGATGAGTAACGGCTGGGGCTTGTTAGGCCGACTATTGGAGCGGATATACAGTTCGAGATAAAGCCACAGTTCATGAGGGAGCTACGAGCAAATCCCTTTTCTGGATGCATGACCAATGATGCTTATGAGCATGTGGAAAATGTGGAATATATTGTTAGCCTCTTTAATATTTCAGGAGTCTCGAATGATGCTATTATGCTCTGAGTGTTTCCAATGACACTCACTGGAGCTGCAAAAGGGTGGATCGATAGATTGCCCGCCGGGGCAGTTGATACATGGGCCTTCCTCTAGTGACATTTCATTCAACGATATTGCCCTCCTTCAAAGACGGCAAAACAACTCGAGGAGATCCATAACTTCAAAAAAGAAGGTGATGAGATGTTGTACCAAGCTTGGGAAAGGTACAACGATCTCTTTTATAAAGGTACAACTTCTTTTATAAATTCCCAACTCATGACCTTAACAGCCAGCAAAAGGTCAATATCTTCTACAAAGGCATCAACATTGTAGCTAGTCAGATGCTCCACTCTCAGGGGCCGATCCCTGGGATGACTCCTACTCAAGCCCTTGAGGCTATCCAAATATGGCTGACCCCTCTCAAAAGTGGCATGATGGAGGGAGCAGTAGAAGCATGGGTGGAAACATGGATGGCATTGCGGCTATAACTAATAAAATTGAAACCCTTGGCAGAGAAATGAAGAAACTTAAAGAGAATGTGCATGCTATACAAGTAGGATACAACACATGTAGAGGAGCTCACCTGGCCAAGGACTGCCCTTTGAAAAATGATGATCGACAGGTCAAAAAGGTCAAGTATGGGGATGGTAGACCTTTCCAAGGAAATAACAGTGAGGGTAGATATCAGGATGGACACCCAGGATACTACTCTCGGGTAGACAACCGACCTCCTTATGGGGAAAAGAGATCTACCCTTGAGGAGTCAATCAATAAATACTTGGAAGAAGATGCCAAACGGCAGACCAAGAGGAACAATTGGTTTAAAAGCTTTCAAGAAGGAATGAATGCTAATCTCTTAGCCCATGACGAGACCTTGAAGAACCTTAGAGCAAAACTTAGGCTTTTAGCAAATGACATTCAGGAGAGTAATATGAGGAATGATGCTGGATCCTGCAAGGCTATTTTCTCTGATGATGAAAGACTTCTTTACACACCTTTCAGGTATTCGAAAGAGGAAATTGCATACTTCTCCAACCAGTCAAAGCAGGAAGAAGAGGATGAAGAAGCTCGGGTAACTGAATACCACACCATAGATGTTAGCTCTATCGTGAAGCAACCTACCGTTATGGGAGAAAAAATCAAGCTGAACACCCGATGTTCAGCCATTTTCCTAAATCAAATTCCTCCCAAGGAGAAGGACCCAGGCAGTTTTATTCTTCCTTGTTCTATTAATGATTTATATAATATTAATGCTTTGACTAACCTATGAGCTAGTACAAGTATCATGCCATTTTCTATATGCAAAAGACTTAATCTTGGACCTATCAAACCCCTTTGCATGACTATAGAAATGGCGGATAAAACGGTTAGCATACCTCGGGGGGTTGTGGAAAATGTTCTAATCAAGATTGATAAGTTTATCCTTCCAGCTGATTTTGTCATACTAGACATGGAGGAAGACCTAGACATCCCGTTGATTTTAGGAAGACCGCTTCTTGCAACTGTACGAGCTAAAATAGATGTATTTAAAAAGGTCATAACTTTAAAGATCAATGATAGGAAACTTATTATCAATATGGATGAATTAGGAAAATTTCATCATATTGAAACGGTATGTGTAGTTAAGAAGAGTAGGATAATGAAGCTGGAATGTGCAACGGTAATGAGTTACGCCGTAACTCTAGAATTGAGCTACGGCGTAACCATGAAACAGAAGAAGAGCCAAAGTTTGAGATCTCAGAAAATAGAGCCAATGCTCCTAGTACAGCTCTACATCAGCAAAGTTTGAAAGGTAACCCAGAAATGATTAAGCCGAAGTACCATTGGTGTGAGGCATTCCGGTCGACAATGATAAATGGTACGACTTATGGGCATCTTGTGACCCAAATGTCAACCTTTGTGATGGTGGGGGAAATGAAGATCGGTTGCGAGAAAACAGGCATTTGTGGACTTCCATCAATGATAGTGAAAGAAAGAACCTTCAATGCATTGGAACTTACCCATTTGATGAGTGGGTACGAGTAGTTTATTTAAAGGTTGATAGCGACACGAAGGGGAAAATTTGGGCTGAAGTTAGCCGTGTTCCCGATGACTATGGGACACATGATGATGATGTGGTAGACCAATATGATGAAAAGGAACATTGGTGCGAAAGAATTGAAATTGGGGATAATACTTGGGATTCTTGTGATTCGAACTATGATGAATGTGATGGGGGAAGTAGAAAATGGAGGATCAGGCACCAAGATCACTTTTGGATTTTGATGAAAGACAAGGAAATAGGAGAATTGCCATGGGTCAACAACCTTAGTTTTAACAATTGGATAAAGATAAGGTATGGGAATATAGATGCCTTAACTAAGGAGAAGATTTAGTAAGAGTGTATAAAAGAAGACCTTCTTGTCAAGGACCCCGACCCAATAAAAGAATGCAATGAAGATAAAAGTGAGTATGCAATGAAGTGGGGAGAAGAGAAAGATCATTGTAAATTATAGCTTATCGAAGATAAATTGGATGATGATTGGTTCAAGGGTACAGAATATGATGATGATGACTTAAAGGGAATTCTAGACTACCTTGATATAAAAGGGTATGATGGATGTACCGATCTAGATGATGAAGCTTACGAACAAAGGAGATGCAAGCTCTTAGGTATACAATACAAAAGACCACCTCCTATTGTCGCGGAAACATTTGAAATCACTAGGTAACATCTAGGGCCCGTTGAAAAGCTCTCTAAAGTCTGGAAGATTGAGAGGAAAGACTTCCCACGCACCTCATTGAATGTCGCATAAGTACGAGAGAATTTGATGAAAGAGATGGATGAGATTGGGCAAGTCCGCCGACCTCCATGAAGCCCCGTGGCTTTGAGTCTAACTTAAAGACTTGTTAATAAACAAAAGTGCTCTTTTGGAAGACAACCCAAACTATCCCTTTCCTTTTTGTTTTATTAGTATAGTTTGTTTTTGTGCATTTGTTTTAAACTTTTTCAAGGAAATGGAAGAATGAATTTTAGGCTCACATGGATTCCATTTCGTAAAGCCATTTATGGCATAACTTATCTCATTGGTTACACCGTAACCTTTCTTCCAATATCAGCTTACTCCAGGTTTCATCCATTTACGGCGTAACCTATCTCTATTGTTACCCTGTAACCTTTCTTTTGTTTAGAAGGTTTCTAGATTCAACCAATTACGGCGTAACTCATTTATTTGATTACGTCGTAACTTATCCTGCAGCTTAAATTTTATTTCAAACATTTACAATAACTTTGTATTAGTTCTAAATAAACTTTGTGGGTGTATTCACTGTAAACCCTCACGAGACTTCACTCGTCCACTTGGGACACCATGTGGTTTAAAAGGCTTGTTGCATATGATGGATCTGGACACTCTCCTTGTGTCAATGATAGTTTGTATGATATTATCAAGCAAGCGGAATTTACTTAAGTAATACTTAGAAGACGAATTATATGATGTATGAGAATAAACACAAGTTAACACAAAACTCAAGCTCTAATATTATTAATGAATAATACGAGTGATCTTAACTTATCACTAGGGTTACACCTTGAAGCTTTCGTAGGTAATATTGTAATGTTATATGTACCTAAGACAATGACCTAGGATCTCCTTTTATACAACAAGGAGTCCTTTACAAGATAAGTATAAAGCTAACATAATAGAATATACACAAGATCTATTCTATACTTATCTAGGCAGCGTTAAAACTTATCATAAACCGATAGCAAGTGGTAATGAAGAACTTGCGGTGGGAATACATTTCCACCGCTAGTATCCATCTTGCCGTGTAAACCACAACTATCCGTGGTAATGATTATTCCCAACAATCCTCCCTAAACTTATGATTTCTCTGCAAATCAATAAGTTTCTTCAATATGCATTAACTTCAAGGATTTGGAGAATTCAATCAAACACTTCACTTCTTTTCTCTTAACTTTTGTATAGCTCTTGAACATTGATCTTGAAGCCTTTGTAACAATGCAATGACCTTCTCATTGTCTTCATTGACTCTTATGTGTAAGCTTAACATTACTGTAAGAGCTCCAGCTCTGAGTGGATATTCTTCCTCAACAAACATGAAAAAGTCTTCTCCATTAGTTGTAGAGACATGATGAACTTCACATGAATCATAATAAAACCATTTAGTACCAAAACATGTGAATAAGGTTTTCCAGTAGTCATCATCAGCATTTGGTTCAAAAAGCCTTCTAAGATTTACCCATAACTGCATCTCCTTAGTATCTTTGAGATCTTGAACATTAAACCTTTCTTGAACTAATTTGCATAGTGTATTAAGGTCATCTATATCAAAAGCTTTAATAAGATCTTCAAATGTCATGAATGATGAAGTTTCACCTCCCAGCCTTGTGATCTTCCATATTGAAGCAAAATTGCTAGCAGTGTAAACTTCCCAATCAATAATAGGATGTCGAATTTGCGGTGGTTCCGGATAAAAATCTCATCTTCAATCACAATCATTCCAGTCATTTGTTCTTCATGAACTTCTCGGTAGAATCTCCTTCTCGAGAGACTTTGTATGATCTTCATCAACCTTAGTCTTCTTAACACTTTGAGAATAACTTACTTTGGCCTTTCTCTTCACTCTAGAAACCTTCTTTCTTCTTCTTCGAACCCATTGGAATAAAGATTTATCTTGTTTTACGCTCGTAGTAAGCCTTTTCAACTTGATCATCGTGCATTCCTTAAATTGATGCTTTTCCGCTAGCAACATGACAACAATAAGTCTTCATATATGCAAGTATTTGTGCCTTGGTTGGTTGTCTTTGTTTTTCGAACATTTTGATGAATTAATCACATCTTCAAGTGCTTGATTGTTCTTCATTATAATAAAATCCTTCAATCGAAATGTTCTTTGTTCCTCGCTTAAGGATGCATCGACAACAAGGTCAATTGCCTTTTTCTTGATTTCGGATTATTAGCCACGAAACCGAATATCTTCTTGATGGGAACATACCTAAACTCCGGAGCTTTCTCTTTCATAATTGTAGGTTGAATAGTGGAAATTGAATCTTCATTATCTTCCATTCTATCTAATCTTTTAGCTTCCAAAAGCTTGCAACTTCTATTTCTTTCAATCTTTTCTTTTTAGCAACTTTTGACAATTTGATCTTCGCTATCTTCTTAGCAAGTTCTCTATCAAGATCAATCGAACTTGTCTTTTCTTTGAAATCTTACTTTCGAGTTGTCATACATCTTCCATAACTATTTTACCCTTGCATCTTTAATTTATCAAATTCTTCACTTGCGGTGGTAATATTTGGCTCTGCGGTGGAAATAAAATCGATGGTAAAATCGATTGCGCTTTGGAAAATGTCTTGATCTTCAAGTTGCTCTCCATGAGTTTCAGCTTCCTTTGCTCCTTTACTTGTATCTCCTTCATCTTCAAAATCAATTGTCCTCCCTCGGTGTCGAATCTGTTTTCCTCCCTGTTTGGAAGAATTTCCCAAATCATGATTAGTGAATCACCATCAAAAGGTGAGGATGAAGATGAAATCACCAACTGCGATCGTGCTTGTGCTTTTTCAACCTCTCGCATCTCTCCTTTAAAGTCTCAATCTCGTCGTTAAATGTTGAACATCCTTGGCATCTCGCTTCTTGACACTAGCCAAGTCCTTTGTAGAGACTCAACTGCTTTGCTAATTTGGTACACAAAACCATCAATTCCATTTGGTTTCCACGCCTCAAGACTTCCAACTGTGTTACACATTGGAGAGGTGAATCATGGGTCAAAGGTCCAGTTCCTCCATAGTAGGACTAGGTGGAAGTCTAGAACCACCAACGCTTGTTCCTAGACCATAAGGTTCGAAACTTGTTGTGTTGTCATGAGAGGAGTTGTCGATTAGACCTTCTCTCATAGGTTCTTGAAATCGGTGAGTATAATCAATGTTGGGAACATTAATTATGGGTGTGTTTTGTTCGGATGAAAGTTTAGCAAGCATTTGGGGTAGGAGAGGTGTAAAATCATATTGCCATCTTTATTCAAATTTTGAAAAACTTTAGGCTTTAGGCAACCGATTTGATAAGCAGTAGTATGAGGTTGCGTTGAAATTCATTAAGCACAACTTGCACAAACCTTGGATACATTAAAAATTTAGTTTTACTCGTACATTGCCTTTCATACTTGTAAAATATAGTTGGACCAGGTTGAAAATCTTATCGGTGACAAGACAAACCAAAGGATAAGCCATGGTTGAACTAAATTGCTCATAAGATTTTTCTTAGGACTAAGGCAATGTAACAAAGTATGAATCAAAAATTCCATTGGGGACAAAAACCACTCTTTTGAAAGTAGCCTTTTTGTCGGTGGTATCATACCCCATGGATGATAAAGTATCATGAATTTTACGAGAGGTAATGTGATGAGACCATTTAGATCATCCAAGTGAAGTACTCTCCTCGGGGATGCCTCAATAACATCAATAGTTACCCCATCTACAGTGGCTCTTGAGCATCCACTAGTTCATGTGTATCTCCAATCTCAAGTGTTATGGACCGAGCGTAAGTCCAAAACTGCTTGATTTGAGAGATATAGATTGTGGGTTTTAAAAGCAATGCATACCTTACATGAGTGGAATGAAGAAAGTCCACAATCGATGAAAACAGGCCACTCTTCTCGTTAGACTTTGTAGGTAGGCCACTAGGTTGTGCTCATCTGCAAATTTCAAAGAGGCCATAGAAACTTTGATGAAAATATTATTATGTCAAGAAGAATTGAAGTAATGATTAGCCAATTGAGAGAAAAGATATATAGGGTTAGGGTTTAGAATTGATGCGCAAGTAAAATTATCTTTAGAAAGTAGTTATAATATAGAAAGAAGATAATTTACTTAAAATTTTAACCCTATATATATAACTATCGATGGTTACTTTCAGCGGCTAGTAAAAATAAACTCATGACACAATCGGTTGTAACGGCTAGAACAACAAAGTGGTAAAATAACACCATCGTGGAAAGCGTGAACTAGCGATGGTAATTTTCAAAAAAAAATCTCAAAGAGCGTTGGAAAATAAAAGCATTAGAAAACAAGACTTCTCCCATTATAGTTTTTAGCAAACTATCACTATCAACGGATTTGATATGTCTTTACCATGAGCCATTTGCTATGGAATAGCCAACTCTTAATCATAAAGAATATGGTGAGTTGATAACCATATAGTTTTGGTAAACTATCAACCATAAGCGGATTTGTCAAGTCTTTACCATGAGTCGTTTGCTCCGGACTAGTTGATTCTTATGTGTATTAGACATGGTGAATCAATAACCATTTGTTGTGTATCTCGGACATACACCTTTTAACTCCAACTCCTCATCAAAACTTGATTATTTATTAGTGAAAGACGAGAATAACCAACTTGATATTAACCAAAGTTACCTTTAAACAAACTATTACCCAAGCAAAATATCTTCCAAAGTCAACTCAATAATATCTATATTTACTCCTTGACCTACCAAAATAAGAAAAAGGTAAATATCTTCATTAAATAACCCTTCAACCGACTTTGTCTATATAAGGAGACTTGGCTTAAGATAAACTTCATCAATTTATTTTCAAACACAATATTCCCAAAACCATAAGCATGACCACTCCCACCAACACTATCAACATCTCTTCTAACTCAGAAGAAGAGTATGTAATCGAATCAGAATCATCTTCAGAAGCATCAGGATGGTTTGGATACTTCCCACCGGAGGGGCTGGCTCTTCATCCAAAAGATATACCAAAGCGCTAAGCGAAGCACGCGGCTAAGCACGCAAAATCTCTTGAGTTCTACTCCGATTCATCGATGATGATGATGCAAATGATGAAACCTATTCTATGGCTAAAGAGTTGCCAAAATCTCTTTCAATAGCAATCGAAACAGCTATCTCCAATATGAAGCGATATCCATTCCAACAAGGCCTGTAATGCTACCAAGACCTCCTCCATGATTCTTGGGCTTCCATGTCCAATAATGCAATCCACTTTTGAGAACAAGAGAAAGAGAGCCGGAAGAATAAACATGATTATGTGGGCAAGGGCAAGAGACCAATGGAATAGTCGAAGATAGGTGTAGGATGTGCTAGGTTTCAGTCTTTTGTGTTTAGTTAACTAGGAGTACTCTTGATTGTAATGAATTATGTGTTAGTAATGATGTTCCTCTATTTTCCTTTTTCCACTTTGAAAGCATGTTACCACGGTTGCAATAGGTTCCTCAGTAACCTAATGTCGTGAGAATCATCGTTGGATAACTTAGATAGGATCTAAACAACCTAGAGCAACGATTCATAAAAGAGTAACTATTTAATTGTAAACAAAGAATCCTCAAACCGCAATTCACTAACATAAACCAAATAGTGGAATCACTATTTCGATTGGCAATGGTTAATATATTGAAAGAATTAAGCATAGCGATGACTATACTCAATAAAGTCAACACATAAGCATTGATACACTTTTCAAGAGCACGGTGCTCAATTTACTCCTCAACTACTTGCACCTTCCCTCATTAACTTCTTGAATCCAACAACATATAATAAATAAACCATTTAACACAAATCACTCAAATCACATACTCCAAAACTTTCACTCTCAAAGAAACACCATGAGTCAATCTAGTCCAATCAATCTTTCTTCAAGCGGTTCATCGATAGTTCACAGGATGATTTTATTTTGAAAAACCACAGGAGAGTTGAAAAAGAGGAGTATGAGAAGGTTGTTTCGAGTGAAAGCATTCACTTGCTTTCAAATCCTTTTTCTTTGGACCTTCATTACTACAACGAGCCTCGGGATGCAATAATCAAAGAAGATAGCTCGAGATCGGCTCCTATGTCTCCATCGTTACGGATGATGAGACCTCGGAAGAGTCCCAGTGTTCCTCCTCTTGCGACAATAGCTCCTTACGAAGAACTCCAATCATCACCTTCTCTACCATTGCTACCAAAGCACCACCATCGCTAGTTCCTTCATCATCCTCACCACCCACTGGTATAGTGGTGATGGGTTTATCAAGCCCTAGGGTGTATGACTAGATTAACATGCGTGGGGCTCCTAAGGTGATGCCAAGCTGGGGCTTTCCTAAGAAGCCATAAAGGATTGATGATGGGTATGAAGGGGATGGGTTAGAAAACTTGTGTTTGGGCTAGGTTGTTGGTAGTTGTTTTCAGTTGATGTAGTGATGTTTGTACTATGTACTTCATGGATGTAGTTTTACTACACTCTCAGTGCAGTTTTGTAATAATACTAATAATCCATGTTTTCCTTTATCTTTAATGTTCCTACATCACACATCTCAATCCACTAACTTCATTATCAAAACTGACATACTATCCATCATAATGCTCAAAATCAGAAAGATAGGACTTGTTGCCAGTCATGTGCCTTGAACACCCACTATCTGTATAACCAACTTGATATTAACCAAAGTTACCTTTAACCAAACTATTACCCAAGCAAAATATCTTCCAAAGTCAACTCAATAATATCTATATTTACTCCTTGACCTACCAAAATAAGAAAAAGGTAAATATCTTCATTAAATAACCCTTCAACCGACTTTGTCTATATAAGGAGACTTGGATTAAGATAAACTTCATCAATTTATTTTCAAACACAATATTCCCAAAACCATAAGCATGACCACTCCCACCAACACTATCAACATCTCTTGACTCGGAAGAAGAGTATGTAATCGAATCGAATCATCTTGAAGCATCGGGATGGTTTGGATACTTCCCACCGGTGGCTCTTCATCCAAAAGATATACCAAAGAAATCGCTAAGCGAAGCCTGCAGCCTAAGCACTCGCAAAATCTCTTGAGTTCTACTCCGATTCATCGATGATGATGATGCAAATGATGAAACCTATTCTATGGCTAAAGAGTTGCCAAAAGCTCTTTCAATAGCACCGGAAGCATTATCTCCAATATGAAGCGGATATCCATTCCAACAAGGCCTGCAATGCTACCAAGACCTCCTCCACAGATTCTTGGGCTTCCATGTCCAATAATGCAATCTATTTTTGATAACAAGAGGAAGAGAGCCTAGAAGAATAAACATGATTATGTGGGCAAGGGCAAGAGACCAATGGAATAGCTGAAGATAGGTGTAGGATGTGCTAGGTTTCAGTCTTTTGTGTTTAGTTAACTAGGAGTACTCTTGATTGTAATGAATTATGTGTTAGTAATGAAGTTCCTCTGTTTTTCCTTTTTCCACTGAAAGCATGTTAGCACTGGTTGCAATAGAGTTCCCACTGTAACCTAATGTTAGCAAAATCATCAGTGGATAACTTAGATAGGATCTAAACAACCTAGAGCAACGATTCATCAAAGAGTAACTATTTAATTGTAAACAAAGAATCCTTCAAACTGCAATTCACTAACATAAACCAAATAGTGGAATCACTATTTCGTTGGCAATGGTTAATATATTGAAAGAATTAAGCATAGCAGTGGCTATACTCAATAAAGTCAACACATAAGCATTGATACACTTTTCAAGAGCACAGTACTCCAATTTACTCCTCAACTACTTGCACCTTCCCCTCATTAACTTCTTGAATCCAACTTAACATATAATAAACAAACCATTTAACACAAATCACTCAAATCACATACTCCAAAACTTTCACTCTCAAAGCAACAACATGAGTCAATCTAGTCCAATCAATCTTTCTTCAAGCAGTTCATCTGATAGTTCCTGGGATGATTTTGTTTTGAAAAACCCTGGGAGAGTTGAAAAAGAGGAGTATGAGAAGGTTGTTTCCAGGAAGTGAAAGCATTCACTTGCTCTTTCAAATCATTTTTCTGCTGGACCTTCATTACTACAACCAGAGCCTCAGGATGCAATAATCAAAGAAGATAGCTCAAAGATCAGCTCCTATGTGTCTCCATATGTTACAGATGATGAGACCTTTGGAAGAGTCATGAGTGTTCCTCCTTTTGTAGTAATAGCTCCTTCTAAAGCTCGCAATCATCACCTTCTACCATTGCTACCAAAGACCACCATCGCCAGTTCCTTCATCATCCTCACTACCCATCTTGGTATAGTGGTGATGGGTTTATCAAGCCCTAGGGTGTATGACTAGATTAACATGCGTGGGGCTCCTAAGGTGATGCCAAGCTGGGGCATTCCCAAGAAGCCATAAAGGATTGATGATGGGTAGGAAGGGGATGGGTTAGAAAACTTGTGTTCGGGGTAGGTTGTTGGTAGTTGTTTTCAGTTGATGTAGTGATGTTTGTACTCTGTACTTTATGGATGTAGTTTTAATGCACTCTCAGTGCAGTTTTGTAATAATACTAATAATCCATGTTTTCCTTTATCTTTAGTGTTCCTGCATCACACATCTCAATCCACTAACTTCATTATCAAAACTGACATATTATCCATCATAATGCTCAAAATCAGAAAGATAGGACTTGTTGCCAGTCATGTGCCTTGAACACCCACTATTTGTATAACCTTGATCTGACCTTTTTGTTCTTGGATGTTCCTGCACATATAAGTAAAGAGTTGGTTTCTTTTGGGGACCCAAGCCATGATTGACTTGGATCTACCTCGTGTATCAATATTGTTAAATCTATCAAAGGTCATTGATACACCATTGGGATTGGTTGTAGAGGTATTTCCTTTAGGTTTCCATTCTCAACGTCTTGAGGCCTTCACAAAGATTGCCCACGTCCCCTTTTTCATATTTAAAACCCTTGCAGTGGTAACTTTTGAATGAGCAGTGGTAACTGCTGGTTTCTTTTTAGGTACCCACTGTTGATTATTATTAACCTTTTTAGCTTGAAAGGTTCTTTTTCCTGTTTGTGCAGATTTTGTTAAACTTGTTTTGAAGTTTGCACTTTTAACAGGTGACTTAGGGTGAGCAGTGTTAACAGTTTTGCAGTGGCAAACATTTTGAGGCCACTTCTAAGTTGAGCTGCTCTTGGGACCATTTTGCAATGAGAATTAGGGTGTACTTTATGTTGATACTGTTAGACTCCACCTTTTATACCCATAGACTTCCTTCTCCCAACATGATAGTCACAATAACCATGTAAATGATCAAAACTACCACAGATATAGCATGCCTTATTGTTCATAACAAAATCACTACCTATTTGTTGAGATTTAACATGATTCCAACTCCTCTGTTACCCCTAGGAGTCAGAGGCTTGTTCTATACATCTCGATACCTTCTGAGTTGGTCTAGGTTTATTCTTGGTTTCCTAGGTTCCTCCAGTAATGAGATTAACAACTTTTGGGATAATAGTCTCTACATTCTTTTAACACTCTCATCTACAACAGGATGAGTCACTAGCACTCTCAAAACATCATTATCAAGCTTACTTTCTTCCTCACTCTTCAAATCGTGTCTTTTAAAGGACCATATTCTCTTTCAAGATCCTTAAAATCCTCTATGCTGTATGAGCTAAATCTATACCAGGTGAATGAACACCCCTTAGTGGTATAGGCGCGATATTATAACCCATACCGACTTAGCTTTATTATATATTTGAGCATTCCAAATTTTATCAATTGACTTAGGCGATGATAACATGTGTCTCATGATTAAATTGACATTTTCAATTTTCTTTTGAAGTTTTCAAGCTCCTTTTGGTATGCTTCATTCACAGCAGATTGTATGTTCTACCTCTCTCTAAGAAGAATCATATCATCATTATAATTTGACTCATTTGCACGATAGTGCTCTATTTGTTTTTCTAAAGCGCCATGGCTCTCCTAAGATTAGACACATTATAATTAGCGATGTATAACTCTTGTCTTTCATTAGAATATAAATCATTAAGCCTTTCAACTTCTCTAGCACCCTACATGTTTTAGAGCAACATTCCGAGTTTTGTACACGAGAGTCGAGAAAGCCATAAGAGCAACTTCACAGAAACAAGAGCGACATCTCGTGTTCTTCTTCAAGATCATCGACCATGAAACTCCAATCATAGCTCACACCATCTATAGCCAACATTGCCTTTGGTTCTTCCACAGTTGGTCCTTCTTTGCTTGTACCATGTAGATCTGTTGTCCTTGGTCTTTGGTCTTCTACATTCTCTAGCAAAATGTCCAAACTTGTGGCGATTAAAGCCTCCACTTTCTTCTTATCAAAGCCCGCAGATCATCACCATTAATGTGGATAGGCTTGCGATCTTCTTGTAGAATTTCTTAGCCCTCATGCTAAGAAGAGCTATCGCCATTTTATATCCATCTCCTCCAAGTCATCTTCATCGATTTGCTCTATGTCTTCATGAGTTAAGAGAGCCATCAACTTGTGTGGAGATAAAAGCATAAAAGGTAGGATCTCCAATACTAGCAACCTTCTTCTTTGATCCTGCGGTGGCAATATTCACATTGCCGTGGAAACTTTAGAACCTCGGTTGGCAATATCATCATCACTTTCATCTTCGAATCATCACTTTGTCAGCGAATTTGACAACAATGCCAAGCTACTAGAGCTTGTACCAAGTTTCCTGCTTCTTCAACCTTTGCTCAATAAGTTTGAAGTTGTTGTAAAGATCATTGAGCTTCATTGTTTCTATGTCATTTTGTTTTCCTGAAACGGTAACATTGGTTTGAAACTACGAAGGCAAACTTCTTAGAAACTTCAAATTGAGGTCTTCCTTTTCACCTCAATGCCAAACACGATCGGTTGTGTAACAATCTTACGAAGTTTGGTGAAAATGCTATCAAGAGAGTCATTGCTTGAAGCGGAAGTTTTCATAACTTTGCTTTAACAATGTCTTTTGAGTCTTCTTTGTAGCATCATTACCACAAACACCGAGCAAATCTCTTCAAGCAGTTCTTTAGCGGTCTTAAACTTCTTTGAATGCAATAATCGGTCTCTAGGAAGAGTCATCGACCATGAGACTTCTAGCTTTAAGATCATTCTTCTTTAAGCTTTTTCAAAGATTTGATTCGAGCACGAAACTTTCACAACATCTCGTGTCACCAACTTTTGAAGTAGTGGTCACAGATTTGAAAGAATCAACAAGTTGAATGATCTCCCAAAGAGCATAGTCTGTATGAGGAAGTATTGCTCAATCGGTATCCTCCACATCTCAAACTCATTAAGCTTAAGCTAGTGAGTCGGGGTGTAGAAGAAGAGTTTGATTGGTTGTTTTCCATCTCCATTGAATTGAGTGAGTGAGTCAAGCTAATTCCTTGGATCTTCTAAAACAAAATATCGTAACCTTCGCTCGATACCACTTGATGGATCTGGACACTCTCCTTGTGTCAATGATATTTTGTATGATATTATCAAGCAAGCGAATTTACTTAAGTAATACTTAGAAGGCGAATTATATGATGTATGAGAATAAACACAAGTTAACATAAAACTCAAGCTCCAATATTATTAATGAATAATCTGGTGATCTTAATTATCACTAGGGTTACACCTTGAAGCTTTCGTATGTAATATTGTAATGTTATATGTACCTAAGACAATGACCTAGGATCTCCTTTTATACAACAAGGAGTCCTTTACAAGATAAGTATAAAGCTAACATAATAGAATATACACAAGATCTATTCTATACTTATCGGACGCGTTAAACCTTATCATAAAGCGATAGCGGTGGTAATGAAGAACTTGCGGTGAATACGTTTCCCCGCTAGTATTAATCCATGCGTGTAAACCACAACTATCCGTGGTAATGATTATTCCCAACAACATATGCTAAATACAACCGTGATTCCTACGAAGAGTTAGGTTTTAATTTTTTTTTGTTTTTCCTTTTTATTTTTAGAATTATTCTTGTCGATAGTGTGTGATTTCATGGATTGAAGTTTGCTCAAAGATATAAGACGAAAGCACGATTCTACAATGTGGGCCTTCTTTCATTTTAGGAGCAAATTTCAGGGAAGTTCTCGCTCTAATTCTACTTTCACTTCACCTATATTTCATGTTTAGTACAAAAGAGACTTTGTACATTTCAAGTGAGGGACAGGAGTAGAATTATTACTTGAACTTATTTTCCCACTTTTTTCTAGTTTATTCTGAAAAATTATGCCATTTTTATAATTTTGACATGTTTTTCTTAACCTAACTATATTAGACGTTAGCCGAGCACACTACAACACTTGAATTCCATGGTGAGATTTAGCCTATCCATTTCCACTTATTTACCCCAAATCCACCAAATTATGAGTGTGTCGGTAGTATGTAAACTTTAGAACTTGACCTTTACATCATTTCGAGACCATAGACGAGGTGTGTCGAGTTAGCTTGATACATATGGAAATATCAATTCGAGAAGGCAATATTTTAGGATTATCACCCAAATAGCCTATATGTGTGTGTTTATCGATTAGTCACATTGACTATTCGACCCCCGTGTTAAACCCTTTTCTTGCACTCACCTTTAGTGCAAGATACCCCTAGATACACCCTTCTGAGCCATTATTTTCATTTCATACCCTTAACATGATTTTTTCGTTACACCTATTTGCCTTAGCCTACCGTGTAGTCTTAGTTTATGGTCGGGAAGTCACTATTTGCCCAAGTTCGAGGTTTGAGTATAAAGATTTGGAAATCACGCCTACGTCGAAGACATACATTAGAAGATCATTGAAGACCCCTATATTCTCCATATATGTTCATCTTAAGTGGGGGATGTTTTATCTTTTATTGTAATAGTTATGATTCCTTAATATATATATATATATATATATATATATATATATATATATATATATATATATATATATATATATATATATATATATATATATATATATAGATTTGGGATCAAATGAGATCATTGTTAAAGTTCTAAAAATAAGATCCATCCAATAACCAATAAAAGGAGGACACATGGCATTTAAGATTTTAATTTAAGCAAAATAATTAATTAAATAAAAAGGGCATTAAAGGTATTTTGAAACTCTAATTTTTCAATAACCCTACCCCTTAATAAACTCATATTCCTCCTCATACACAATATAGTCAGCCGTTTGTTTTTTTCTCTCTCACATTCAGTTTACAAAATCCACGAAATCCGGCTGATCACCATCAACCTTCAATCTTGTCTCACTAAATCAGGCCGACCATTGTGATGGTTAAGTTAATGATACCCGTCGTTACCGAATCACCGCCGTCGCCGTATCCAGTCATCGCCTCCAACAGAACACATAAGGGAATCATTTTCTTATGAACTGATTAGGTTTTGTTTATTTGATATGACCGATCCTTTTTATTTTACGGCGACGACGTCTATATATCAGATAATATCAGACCACCCACGACGTCTGTATATCAGATAACACCTCTAAATTTGCCACATGTTTCAGATCACCGAGTATCAGGTGTTGCTCGTGTATTCAAACCACCAGATCTAGTCGCTAAACCATATCGGATCTGTGACCACAACTCTAGCAGGTGATATCCGGTACACCAGATACATCGGCGGTACACCGGATACATCGCCGCTACAAGGGGTGACCACACCATGGACATGTTTATATTCGTTTGTCATGGTTGTGTTTAGATTCGTTGTTTGCCACGCGTGAGTTTACCACATCATCGGAAAGCATGGACGTGTTTAGATCCGCAATTTTTTGTTGTGCTGCTGTTGTCGCCGGTACACCAGATACATCGGGGTATGTGCTGCAAGACAAAGCCGATACGCCGGTACACCAGATACATCATGGTATCTGACACCGGTACACCGGATACATCATGGCATGTCACAGCCGTCACCATTGCCGCTGCTGTGTTGATGTATCGAGTGTAAGTGAGAGTTGGTGATTTTGGTTTCAGATCCGGAAAGCCTGATACATGATTATCAGGTGGGTTTTTGGGTTTGTGTAACATGTTTTGATACTCAAGAAACTGATAAATGATTATCAATTTGTGTTTGATTATTACAGTAGTTGGGTTATCAATTTTGTGGGACGTTTTGGTACTCAAGAAGGGATGTATCTCAGTTGTGTTTGTGATAAATGATTATCAAGAAACTGATAAATGATTATCAATGATTATCAATTTTGTGATTATCAATGTTTTGGTACTCAAAGTATCTCAGTTGTTTATATAAAAAATAGATGAAAATTTGAAAAACCATTGACCACACTATATTTGTTTTGTATTAATTTATCCAGCTGTGTACTCGCGCTATATCAGTAATTTATCCAGTTGTGTACTCGCTGTATCATATAAAAAGAGTGATAAAAAAAAGTTGTGTACTTGATGTATCAAATAAAAAATGAGAATCAATTTTTTGTATAAATAATAGACGAAAATTCAAAAATGATTGACCACATTTAGATTTAAATTCTCCAAAATACCCTTGAAACCATATTTAATTACTATAAAGACCCTCATTTAATGTTAATCAAATCTAACACAAATAAAAATATCAACGGTATAGATTGGGTCTTACTTTTAGAACTTTAAGCATGGTCTCACAATAGCCCTCCCGTATATATATATATATATATATATATATATATATATATATATATATATATATATATATATATATATATATATATATATAGGAAAGGATCAATAAGAAGAATAATTAAAATGAGAAAGGTAAGAAGTAATTCTAGCCACACATTTTAATATGGGAGGAAAATTTGAATGAAGATGCATCCATTTTGTAGGTGCATCTAGAATGAGTGGTTGTGGTTACTTCCTATCCTTCTTATTTTTATTATTCTTCTTATTTGATCCTAACTCTATATATATATATATATATATATATACATATATATTGTTAGTTTATGTTATTAAAGTGCAACGTTATAAGCACTATGTTATGAGCTTATTTGATATTAGCATCGAGGAGGCCACCTCGGTTACATTTGGAGATTTGAGTTGGTGACGTCGTTACACCAACACTTTGAAGAACATGTAATGTGCTCATCATGAGTCCACTAATGGTACATTTACTTGATACATCATGATCAGGTTTATTCGTCTTGAAGCTTGAACTTTGGATGGACGGTGCGAGGTGAAAACTTGGTTATAGGTTAAGACTATTTGTTTATTATTTTTCATTTTACACCATTTATGTGCATCCCATGTCTTATCCTACCCTTGGAAACAGCTCCGTATGCTCCTCTAGACCTGCCTTGAGCTTTTTCCCACGTTCTCAGAGTGTTGTGTGTGGAATAGGATGATTAGAAATCTTTGGAATTCGAGGGGTATTTATAGGCGGATCAGGTTACAACAGTAACCCATATAGGAGTTCGCCAGTAACCTTCTATTTCTTCGTAAAATGCACTAGATCTGCTGGTTTACGACATAACCTAATGAGTGGTTATGCCGTAGTCTTCAATAAACTTCGGTTACGTCGTAAGAGATGCGATGAGTTACTGGCGTAAGTATCATTGCGTGGAACCTCTTTTGACCTAATGTAGTTACGTCGTAACCTTTGGGAGGAGTTACGCCGTAACTTTCGATAAGTTGGCATCTTGAGTCACGCAATAGTTACGGCGTAATGTGAGAGATGAGTTCGCCGTAACTTCTTCAAAATAACATCTTGTGATAAATCTTTAGATATGTTTCCGGTTCGCGTCTCTTGACTCAATGCTCGTAATTTACACGAAAGTGGAAAACAATGGAAAACAAGCGTAAATCCATATAAATGATATAAATAACGAGCATTATCGGAAATTGACACTTAATATTCAGGACTATTTGATGTTATCACTTTTATATATCTATCTATCAACGTCCAACATACACATCTAAATAGATTGACATAAATCGATCTAAATATTTAAAAGGAAGTTTTAAATTAGTAAAACTATTCAACCCCCCCTTCTAGTTTTCCACAAAAACAAAAAGAAATCTAACTCACTTTCGTAGGAATCACGGTTGCCTTTAGCATATGCAACAAGCCTTTTAAACCACTTGATGCCCCAAGTGGATGAGTGTAGTCTCGTGAGGGCTTACAGAGAACATACCCACAAAGTTCATTTAAAAACTAATACAAGGTCATTGTGTTAATATAGGAAAAATTAGAGCTGCAGGGTAATAACGACGTAACCCTAAAGAGGAGTTACGCCATAATTGAGGTAAAACCTGGCAATTGGCTACTGGAGAATAGCTACGGCATAACCATAGAATTGGATTACGTCGTAATGGTTTATGCCTTGGAGAGAATCGCTATCGAGGATACGTTACGGGCGTAACCATGTGTTGGAATCACTCCTAAGCAGTATTTCAAGTATTTATATTTCATATGTAATAGGTAGCTTTATTATGGCCTTTATGTTTGTTTAAGGTCAAGCTTATGTAGAAGGCCCATAAGCTTAGGCCCAAGCCCACATAAGAAAGGATGGGAACTAGGGTG
The DNA here is from genome assembly GCA_022545495.1 of Chrysanthemum lavandulifolium. NCBI lineage: Eukaryota > Viridiplantae > Streptophyta > Magnoliopsida > Asterales > Asteraceae > Chrysanthemum > Chrysanthemum lavandulifolium. The sequence continues at coordinate 227,824,155 of CM040242.1, read as the reverse complement.
TTGCCCTAGCTTCCTCCTATAAATAATCTTGTAAACCCTCATTTGAGGTTGGTTGTTCAAGTTTTCTTTTCACATACTCTACGCCTAACCGTCTACTATTATCGTGTGTGTGTGTGTGTACTTGTTCATCCGCCTTATCTCTTTCTCTATAACTTGTGTTTGTAAAACTAGTGACCTAACGATGGTATCAATCGCCAAATAGTTGGGTGTACTCGTTTGTTTTGAAGTTTTGGTTTTGGGTCTTCTGGCGTAAAGATAACATGATCTTTGGTTATCTTAAAACTCGTTTTTACACTTTTTAATCCAAGATTCTTGTACTTTCAATGTTTTGAGGTGTTAAAATACTTGTTTTTGGCAAAAGTTTCAAACTTCTGGCGTGGATTCGTTTTAAGCTTGTTTTTGTTCGTGGGTGTCGTTCTACGCGTAACCCGTTTAGCGATTTTGGTACATCAAAATTCACACTTTTGTGTTCTTTTGGTACTATTGAAGCTATTCCATAACAAAAATCGGTTTAGAAACACATTTGGGCAAAATCAAAATTACGAGTAATCCTCGTATCAAAACCCTAAAATTACGCGTAAGATTTTCCTTGGTTTGATCTTCATTTTACGGTTTATTCCGTGTTTTCTTACTTGGATAAGTGCGAAAATCGTCGACTTTGGATATCTTTTGCCTTTGTGAAGTGTAAAAGATCATTTGAGCAAAAACCCTAAAATTACGCATAAGCATAAGCTTACGGCGTAGAAATTCTCGCATAAGATTCACTTTACGCGTAAACTTAGGTCTCGCATAAGGTAATCCTCGCCTAACTTTCTCGCCTAACTTTTGTCTCGCATAACTTTAGTGCTTTTATCCTACTTACGCGTAAGCTAAATCCTCTGCGTAACTCCTCATTATTACAGCGTAACTTTTGGTGTTTTACGCATAAGTGCTACTTGGTTCTTGTCTTTTCTCGCCTAAGGACACTTCATCAACAAAGGTTCATTCGACTACAAAGATCCATTTTACCACACAAGTTTATCATCATGTCTCAACCACCATACTCTAACTATTTCCCTCACACTTATAATCATCAACAACAACAACAATTAACTCCACAACATCAACAATGGAATCAACAACAAGCTATTTATCAACAACAATTTAATCGACAACATACTCCACAACTTGGTGCAATTCCACAACCACAAATGGTTCAACCACCACCAAGTCTTCAAGCTCTACCCTACACAAGCGATTTCAATCAACATCCATCACGAAGCACTATGAAGGAACCCACTTGGTTTGCAAAGATGTGTGAAGCTTTAAGCGACCAACAATCAATTCATGAAGTGGATCACTTGATAGACCTCCAATGCTCACTCCGAAACTACGATCAATGGGTGATAAGGTTCTTTAGGTTTTGTGATCTAAAGAAGCCACATGGAAAGTTCTTAAAGAAGGTTATCTTGGAAGGTCCATTTGAGATGCCTCTTGTCATTGTGCAGGAGATCCAGCTGCTTTGTTCCACGAGATGAACAAACCAACATTGCTCTTTTGCGATTTAAATCCTCTGAAACTTCTACACTATGAAGGCGATGAACTTGCAATGGAATACATCCTCTTAGGATTACCAAACCCAATTCTTCGTAGTGTTGATGCTCAAAAGCGCACAAAAATGTGGGATCATATTAGTCTTCTTATGGAAGGATCATGCTCAATCGGGAGGATTTGGAATCCAAAATTTACTTGGCTTATGAACACTTCATGATTGAACACGGAGAGACACTAGAGTCCTATCATCATCGATTTTCGGACATCATCAATGATTTGGATAAACACAACATCATCATGCCAAGAATTGCGGTGAATACTAAGTTCTGAGTAGTCTTGGTCGAGAATGGGAGAAGTATGTCATTTTTCTCCGTCAGCGAAGAATATGCATCATTCTACTTATGGATTGTTGTACGATTACTTGAAGCCTCATGAAAAGGAAGTTGATCGGGAAAGGATTCTCCGTGCTCAAATTGCTAAGCAGATCACAACGGACAATCAACAACTTGCCTTGTATGCTCAGCGAATTATCCTCTCGACCGACAACTCAACCAAGCGCTTCAAACACACCTTCACGGCAACAACCTCAACCTCAACAAAATCAATTGGTTCCATACGGCAACAATGCTCAAGCATATGTCGATGAAGCGGCGAGAAATCGATCCGTTCGAAGCATTGCAACAAGGATTTGTGATGATTGCTAATGCTTTTGGCGTTACACCAACAAATCCAACAATCGTATTCGTTCCTCATCTAACACACGGACTCAAGTTGTTGTGAACAATGGGCGTGTTGAAGTTCGAAATCGTGATTATGGTCGTCGGATGGGCGGTGGTCAAGGGTTTAATCTTGTGGGTAGGAATAACAACGAGCTCAAGTGGTGGAGCAGAAATGCTCGAGAATCGGTTAAATGGTCTTAGATGCTACAAGCGCAATGAGAAGGACACACAGCTAATGCATGCCCAAAGCCAAGGACTAGGGGCGGTGCTTATTTCAAAGAGGCTTTACTTTTGGCTCTTAAGGATGAAGTGGTGGATCTCTCACGGACAAAACGAGCTTTATGGCGGATCTGAGACTCGAGATGATGATATGGAGGACTTGCGAGGCTAATCATTTTTGTTATGTTGATGGCTAATATGCATGAGTGCACATGGTGTCTGAGCCCGAGTGTATGACAACGATGGCTTGTCTCGGTACCGAACAAACCATCATCATATCTGAACTAATATCTCCGCCAATATCACGAATCAAGCGCGGATCGGGCTGTTCAAAATGAGTCTTCTACATCTCTTTCGATGATTTTCAAGTTAACCACAGTAGTTACATTTGACGATCAAGATGACCTTATGGTTTCCTTTGATAATCAAATTGACTCCGTGGTCGTGCTTGAGGATCTAAAGAATGATCATGTTGAGACTCGCGTTGAACAAGATGATCTGTTGCCTCATCCGGATTTTGCTCGGTTAATTCAAGACCATAAAATCAAAATGGAGGAATGTTATGCATTAAATCGGTCCTTAAAAAGTAAAAATGCCTTTGTTAACCAAGGATTTTGAATGCTTACAAATGCAACTCAACTTTTCAAAACTCAAGAAAACCGTGAAAAAGGTTTTGAAGCCGCTTTGCAAAATCTCATCAAAATGAAAAATATTTAGAGACGGATCGTGATCTAGCCGCCTCGAAGAATGCTTTGTTGTCGAATTAGAACAAGCGAAACATGAACATAAAAAGCAAATTAACGCTCTCACCTTGGAAAATCAAAAAGCTAAAATGAGTTGTTAAATTGTCAAAAGCAGTTCTCCGCATACAAAAGCATTCAACGAATCGGGTAGATGACCTTCTTGAAGAAATTCTCGGTTTGCAAAACAAACTTAAAGAGTTTAAAGCATTGTTTACAAACATGGTGAATCGATATGACTATTGAAAAGTTTACCTTAAAACCCAATCAAAAGGATATGGAAAAATCTAGGCGATTACAAACCAAAGCTTTCACTAAAACATTCAAACCAACTCACGAAGTTTCGGTCACGAATACAAAATTGATAATCTTGTCATGAGTGTTGTTGAATATCATCGTCAAGAGGAATTAGATGCGAGAAGGCGAGTCGATCAAAATTAAAAATGTTGTTTACAACAAACCTTTTAATTATAAAAGCGGTCACTTCGTCACACCAGCGGATTCTTCTAACACACCAAGGGTTATCATCAAAACACACGAGTCTTCTAATGTTAATCCCAAAGCAGACTTTGCACAAACTTATGGTCCTTTACCTTCCATTAGTGAAGTAAACTCAAAACACGAAAATCGAAAAATTCTTTGATATTTTGACATTTTCATGGTGACCTCAAAATTTTACAACATGAGATAGAATATCGATCACGAAATCAAAGTTGAACATTTTCAATCGCCTCTGGCGCGAGAACAAAGAGACATTTTTCGGAAAAATCTTTTACCTAATGTTAAAAACTTGAAAAGTTGTGCAATTGCACAGGAAAAGGATTTTCATAAGGAACTTGGGGTAATGAAAAGCGTTTTCGAGAAAGCGAAACATCTATTTCTAACACAAAGCATAAAAAACTATTGAGAAAAGATGTTGATCGACTCTTGGAAGATGTTATCGTCTTGATATCCATAATGTTGTGTTACTTCATGCCTTGCCATTTGCATCGATTATATCTCTGCGATATTGTTGAAGCTGTTGTTCTGTTGAGAACACCGATAATGTGCTTGGATCGAGTCTTTAAAAGCGAAAATAAGCGATTACACGGAAATTTACAATGCAAAGCGTCGTCTTCATTGGTGTGAAAAGATATTCACAACCATCAACTCGGTTTTCAAAGAAAATCGCTCAATTGAGTGCAAAATCTTGATCCTAAAATTGAGCAATGGATGATCAAAGCGTGTCTTTGAAAAGTCAAATCTCAAAATATGAACAAGAACTTTTAAAAGTTAAGCAGAATATGGTGTCATATTTGATTTACTCAAAAGACTCGACTTGAAGCATCAAGCGAACTTGATCACTATCTTGCTCACACTAGAGAGTCATGAATTTTCTTTGGTAATATTAGTTACGAAAATCAAGATCGATTCACACCATCTCTAAGTTACGGAAATGTTAGGAAAGTATGAACAACTTCCGCCTCTTGTGATTAAGAGATTAGCACCGTCACACTTAGTAATCGTGAACCTAGAATTCCCACTGCCAAATCACAAGTTGCTAATGTGTTTCCCTCTCTTGAAGCAGAATAGTTGCATCTTTTCCAAGCGTCCGCACTTCACGACCTAGGAGCACTCAATCGAAGAATAGGAAGTTGCGACCTAAGAAAAGATCAATAAGGAATGCTAAAGTAGAAGAACACCCTAGGACTACGAATAAAAATCATGTTGCTTCCACTATAGATGTTACGTCGGCAAATGTAATAGAAATAGTGATGTAACGAATGCTAAACCGTTAAGTACTTTTGATATTGATCGATGCACCTTGTGTTATTTGTCGAAAGAGTATGAATTCGATTGTCATGACAAATGTGTTGCTAAAGCTATAATCTCTAGATTACGGAATCCTAAGAATCGGAATACCTCTAGGCCCACTAATCATTCTAAGTGCGTGCTTGGTAAACCACCTTCTTTAGATTCTAAGGCAACCATTGCTATCACGGTAGCTCCCGCTTCACCTCCTAAGAATGTAGTACCACCTAGTGCTTTCACTAAGACTAAAGCAAAGAGTAGTTATAGATGGCGAAATGGATATATAACACACTAGGATTTAAATGGATGCCTAAAATTCTCAATGTGTGTATGTCTAACATACACTTGGAACCCTCTAACATTTGGGTTCCACATCTACTTCTATTCCATCGTGTAAAATGCATGTGTAATGCGGTGTCTGAGATCATTCTCTGGATTGTTGATAGCGGATGTTCCCGACACATGACGAGCAACCTTAAGCATTATCAAACTTTATTGCAAAGTTCATTGGCCTTTGTCGATTCGGGAGCGATCACTTGCGACCATCATGGGCTACGGAGATTATGTTAATGGGAACATCGAAATCGGCGGGGTTTACTATGTGGAAGGCCTCGGTCACAATCTGTTTTCGATGGGTCAATTTTGTGATGGAGATTTGGAGGTTGCTTTCGGGGAGAAAACTTGTTTCATTCGTGATCTACAAGGAAATGACCTTATGTCGGCTCGCGTAATTCTAGTCTCTACACTATCTCTATGCAAGACATGGTTGCTTCCTCTCCCATTTGCTTACTTTCAAAGGCAACATCTACAAAATCCACGGCTATGGCACCGTCGTCTCTCACATCTAAACTTTCAAACCATCACCAACCTTGCTCGACACAAACTAGTTGAAGGACTCCCGATTCCGGTATTCAAAAGATCACCTTTGCTCGACTGTGAACAAGGGAAAAGCACTCGTGCTCATTTTCCTTCAAAGGTGGAACACGACTCTCGACATGTGCTTCATCTTCTTCACATGGATTTGTGTGGCCCGATCGTGTGCAAGCGATCAATGGCAAGCGCTACATCTTAGTAATTGTTGATGACTACTCACGATGGACTTGGGTCTACTTCGCTTCGTAGCAAAGACCAAGCTCCACAAATGATCATCACCTTTCTCACAAAAATACGAGTTCGACTCCATGACACCGTCGGAATAATCGAGCAGACAAAGGCCGAATTTGTTAACAAAACCCTTCGTGAATTTTATGAGAAAGTGGAATTGACATCAAACATCTATTGCACGTACACACGAACAAAGCGGAGTTGTTGAAAGAGCGAAACCGAGCGTTAGTGGGCTGCAGAACAATGTTAATCAATGCTAAACTTCCGGATTACTTATGGGCGGTATATCTCTGCATGCTATACTCAAAACCGTTCTATGATCACAAAGCATACAACAAAACACCTTTCGAGCTTGTCCACAACTATAAACCGAACCTCAAACACTTTCATGTATTTGGATCCCTTTGCTATCCGAATAATGATCGTGATGATTTTGGAAAGCTCAAAGCCAAAGGCGATATTGGAGTCTTTATTGGATCTTGTGACAATTCTAAAGGTTTCGAATGCGGAATCGTCGAACTAAGGAGGTAATGGAAGCGATTCATGCTCATTTCGATGAACTCACGGAAATGGCTTACGAGTATAACGACTTAGAACCGGTCACAACCGTTTAAACTTCCTCAACCCCATCATCGGTGAAGAAAGCCCTCGGCTAACTCGTCAACAAATGGAAAGGTTATTTGCTCCTACGTTACGTGCGATATTGATGAGCGTGCTCTGGTGTATCCATTGTTTCCATTGCACAACGATAATATTCCTATACGATACACTGCTACAACAACTCTTGTTGAAGATGCACCTACACGATTGACTCCAACACAGCATTGAACACACCGCTTCCAACAATGATGAACCGGTGATGATATTACGAATGAAGTACCCCGCTGCGATTTTGATCCAAATCGTTCTTGAATCCGTTTGCTAATGAGGCTGCGCACGGATGTCGCGGAATCTTCAACAAACCATTTGAATCCTCGAATCGCACAATGTATACCAACATCAACCCTCTACACATAGATGGACAAAAGACCATCCTCGGCTAACATTATTGGCAACCCGAATCAACCGATCGTTCTGAGACAACGTCTTCACTCGAGACGGTGAACATTGCATTTATGCACTCACATGTCTGCCAATCGAACCTAAAAACATTAAAGGCGCAATGACAAAAGACAAGCTGGATTGAATCCATGCGGGAAGAACTCAACCAATTCAAGCGTCTTGAAGTATGGGAGCGGTTGAAAGACCAGCGAGGGTCTCGTCATTGGTCTAAAATGGATTGGAAAAACAAATTGGATCTTTGAAGGGCGTCATCCGAAACAAGTCACGTCTAGTTGCTAAGGGTTATCGTCGGGAAGAGGAATAGACTTTGAAGAATCTTTTGCTCGGTTGCTCGTCTTGAGGTTTTTCGGATATTTCTCGCGTTCGCGACTCATATGAATATGACGGTCTATCGGATGGATGTCAAAGCAGCGTTTCTCAATGGACAACTTAAAAGCGGTCTATGTCGACCAACGGATGGATTCGTTGATCACGAGTTCCCGAACCATGTCTACAAAGCGAACAAAGCTCTTTATGGTCTCAAACAAGCCCCTCGGGCATGATGCGATAAGCTATCATCTTTCCTCATTGCCAATAATTTCACCAAAGGCTCGGTTGACCCAACTCTTTTTATACAATATCACGGGCACATATCTTAATTGTTCAAATTCGTGGATGACATCATTTTGGGTCTACACATAAAAAGTTTTCAATCGCTTTTGCAAAACTAATGAAGAAAAATTTTGAAATGTCCATGATGGGTGAACTTACGTTCTTTCTAGGGCTGCAAGTTCATCAATCACCCGTGGTATTTTCTTGAGTCGATCAAATATGCCCTTGAGCTGTTAAACAAATTTGGAATGACAACTGTGATACTTATGCCACACCAATGGCTCATACCAAGAAGTTAGATCTTTGATTTACATGGGAAATTGGTTGACCCTACCAAATACCAAAGTATTATTGGGTCCTCATGTATCTAACGACTAGCGACACTGATATTGTCTTTGCCGTTTATCTATGCTCCGTTATCGATCGCGACCAAGCTGAAACCCACCTCTACGAGGCTAAAAGAATCCTCCGATACATCAAGGAACCATTAACTTGGGGATCGGTATCAGAAGGATTACGGTTTTGAACTAATCGCTTTTTGAGGCGATCACGCGGGATGCTTAGACTCGAGAAAAGTACTTGAGGAGCTCTACAATTTCTCGGTGATAAGCGGTGTCTTGGCAATCAAAGCGAGGATTGTACATCGTTGTCATCAACGAGCGAGCGAATATGTAGCCATGTCCGCGTGTTGTGCTCAAGTCATTTGGATGAGAACACAACTCAAAGACTATGGTTACGTGTTTGTGAGAATCCGATGTCTTTGCGACAATCGGTGCCATTGCAATCTCGTGCAACTCGATTCGACACTTTCGAAATCAAAGCACATCGATCTCGCTATCATTTCATCAAGGACCACGTGGAGCAGTGCCGTTGAATTATACTTTGTGGTCTTGAATACCAATTGGCGGATCTTCTCACCAAAGCCTTGCCTCCCGCTAGGTTTAATGAGTTGGTCCACGAATTGGTATGAGGTGTTTGACTCAAGAGGAATTGGATGACCTCTTAAAAGCAGTCTTAAAACACATCAAACACCAAAACATCTTTTGTAAATAAATTTTCAAAAACAAAATACAAAAATATAAAATCCGATAAAACAACAAAAATATTCTCCTAATCTATCTTTCTTTCAACATGGCAAGTACATTTCTTCCGTCAACACTTTTATCTTTCAAAATTCGGTATTTTTCGATCAAGTGTTGAGGGAAAAATAATCTATTAAGCTTGTTTCAAAACATCGTGTACTTGCATGTTATCATATCTCGGTTGATTCTTTTACAAATGGTGGTACATTTTACGGTTCAAAGACACTCCTCGGACTTAAATTAATAACCTTTCATTATTTTCTCAAGTCGGGGGGTGTCGTCAAGTTTCTTTCTAAAATCTTCGTTTGGTAACCAAAATGGAAGTTAAAAAGCTTTGGATGAAAATGGAAAAGGTGGAGGGACTAAAACTGCCAAAAGCTTAAAGTTACTTTTAATAAAAACACCTCCACCTAACCTAATCCTCACATTTATTACTCATAACCATACAAATCCTACGCTCAAAAATCATTCTTCAAATCCGGTTATCTGATCTTCAATTTGTAAGTGGTTTTGTGTTCTTAACAAGATTTTAAACAATGGTTTTAAATTTCATGAAAATCCAACGGCTAAAACTTAAGATTCAATGATTTTTGTGTTTTACGCATAAGGGTTAGAACACATGATCATATTTTGTGTGTTTGTGGCTAAAACGATAGTGTCAAAATGTTTTAACAACATCAACGATACTTTTCTATCCTCAAAGCGAACCCGAAACACGAATTGATGATTTTTGAAAATTAGGGTTTATGAGTCGAATTGGGTATTTTCGAATGTGAAGTGATTTGGTCAAAAGATTGTTGTGTAATGCTTATGTGATGATGAATTGATGATATCCATGCCTTATAACCACCGAAACCTTAATTGATTCGAATTGGGAATTAGGGTTTAATGTTCTAAAATTGGGTATTTTTGATTCACTTTGCATAAAAGTGTTAAAACTTGGTCTACATGCTCTCACAACTTCTATGATATACGGAAAAACTTTGGTGCATAATCCATGGCTAGATTTCATACAGCGTAGAATTAGGGTTTAGTCTACGCGTAAGATTTTCTCTGGCGTGGCGATCAAGCGTGTAAATGTGGTTTGATTTGTCTTAAGCAGAATGTTATGTGTTTAACTTTGATGATATGATGCTTTATTTCGGGCTTGCAACACGTAAATTTCGAATCAAGGTTGTTGTTAATCTCGCATAAGGATCACCTTACGCGTAGCTTGTTATCGTAAGATTAGTCTTCTGGCGTAGCTTCTACGCATAAGGTTCTACAATGGACTACGGCGTATCACGTGAAGGATATGCGTGTGATGACCTCTGCGCATAAGGTCAACTCTTACGGTAGCCTTACGCGTAAGGTTAATATATGCCTCGCATAAGCTCTCGCATAAGGTCTCCTTTTCCTCGCGTAACATTTCTTACGCGTAAGTTAGGATTCTGGCGTAAGTTTACGCCTAAGCATATATCATTCACATCTCGCATAACTTTGCCAAAACTACGCAACCTGGATTGACCTTCATGATGAATTGTTACGTGTACAAACTTGTAAATAAACTAATCATATCATCACGAATCCAAAAATGTCACTAATAAACTTAAATCGTCTAATATGTTGTGAACAATAAGTGATAAAATAAACTTTAAAACTTAAAGTTAACTAACTCACGAAACATTTCACGACATCATTGAACTATTGAACATACAAGTGACTTAGGACTCGTAACAATCATTATCCTTGTACATTCAATAACTAGACAATAAGACCTTACATTGACTAACATTATGTCTTTCGATATGTTGGTTCTTTTGGCTAATGTTATTTGAGATCACGACATGGTGAACAAATGAATGTGGATGCACGAAGTTCTCTCCATTCTTGATATCTATCCTCATGGCTATCCAATGAAGATAGGAAAGAACAATCTCCGTGTTGACTTTGACACCTCACTTGCTCGAATCTTCGTGTTTAATTGCTATTGACATTACGAGGACTCATCCGTATCGAACATGCTTACTCGCTCTGCAAGCTGTTCACGAGATCTACATCCAGCAGTTACGGAACACTATGGAAAGGGTCAAAGGACAAGCTAGCATGTGCGGTGACTCGAATCACAAACAAGTCACCATTACACTGCGAGACTTAAGAACATTCTCCTAATTCACGATGTCGATCCAACCAAACTATATGCCACACTCTTTGAAGAGCTCACTCTCGATTCTTAATCAATATCGGTTATGGCGAGGCTACGGGAATAATCACCAAGCATTCTCACGTAGAGCTTAAGAGTATTCCTCAACCACGGAGAACTCTCTACATGATCATCACCAAGTCATTTACGGTGGTGACGGTGACTATGAGCACCTAAGCTCATGGAGCGCAAATATTACGGGCATTGGTCAACAAGAAACACATCGCTATCGAAGCTCGATTTGGGATGACATGATGTCATTTCTCAACAAACTTGGCTCAAAGATTCCCTACATCGGATATACTAAATTGTTGATCCGAGAGCACTTGGACTTCATCGACATTCCCAAGAGGCTCAATGACCCGACAATCACGACATGTTGGCGGAACCTATTCTATCTGTCGAGAATCAAGGAAGCGTCTACAAAGAAACAAGGTCTTTGTCTTTGCCGATTTCCTTCTAGCGAAGATGTCGAGCTCGAATCGTACAAAAGGTATCTGGAAGCGGTCGAGACAAGGCAAAGTTGGTCATCTCGACGAAAAATCTTACGGAACACACATAAGGAGAACCGAGAAAAGGAAGTCTTGGAAGTGTCACAAGTACGAGATAGTCAAAGGAATGTTCCAAAGAAGAAACCTATTCCAAAGAAACCCCCTAAGAAGAAAGTTCCTTCTCGGAAGCCACTCCGATCCTTTCACTTGAACCGCAAAGGCGGCTCGGGGCGAGGACTGCGAGGCTCTTGACACGAGATGAAGAGATCACATACTACGAAGCGCAAGGATGAAAATCCTCGGTGCCAAAACCTCCAAGTCCTCAAACTATTAAAGGAAAGGAAGACTCACACTTGTGCCTCGGGATGAAAGCTACGAAGATGAAGAAGAGCAATTGGATCAATCATACGGGAAGAAGTTTCACAAAGTCGAGACACCTTCAAAAGGCGAAGAATTTGCTAAAGATCAAATGGGTGGCCGGAGGATCAAGTGGTCTTGCCCACTCCTCTCCGGATCTGATGCGGTTAATCGACCCGATAAGGGATGCGGTGCCACCACTCTTGCAACAACAACGACTGTGGAGGACACTATTGTGTATGATTTTGAGAAGCAGTGGCGAGAAAGAAAAGTCTAAGGATGGCGAGGATGATTATACAAAGTTTCTTCTCGGCAGGTCCAACACACTCAAAGGAAAACCTCGAAACTCCTAAGGACATGAAGTCTCCTCATGTCTCCTCATCATCGGATTCTTCGTCTCATTCATCACAACCACCATCAACAAAGACAACGGATCATCATCCAAATCGGTGAAGAAACCACCTAAATCTTGGATTTCTCGGACTCATAAAAGATTGTGAAAATTGTCAACAAGTCGAGAAAGAAGGACATACTACGGAAAAATGAATTGGTTTCTTGACCAAATTCGATACTTAAATGATGAGAAAGACAAGATGGAGAAAAAGGAATTTGTTCGAAGTTCATGAAGAGTCATCGAAAAGAGGCTGAGCGAAATGATCGAAGGTTACACTAACAAGTACCTTGGGATATCGTTCCTAAAGTCCAAAAGGCTGGAGAAGGCGACAAGAGATCATACCCACAAGTTTCTTCTCGACCTTTGTCCCGGTGTGACTAGAAGTATTTTCGGACAACTCACCCCTAACATCGTAGCATTGGTTAAACATACAATGGCCAAAGAAGGCGATCTCTCGAATACGGGTTAATCGCTAAACTTGTGATGCAAATGTCAAAGCGATGCGGGCGTTTACTTGGATGAAGCTAAATTTTTGAAAATCTACTTGATTTTCAACTCGGATCATCATGCAAGTCGGTGATCAACCCAACGACCAAGAGATGGCGATGATAAGGATAAGGACTCGCACCTAAGCGTCGAAGCGATGCGGTAAATCTACATCTATGCCACCTCCTCCACCACGGACTTCTTCTCAACAAAGTCTCCTCCACCTCGGTCTTCTCTTGATAAACCTCGGGACGATTCCGAGTTACCACCCGACTCATAAAGCGGTGATTACTTTGAGTATACGGGTGGTGGCGATGAAGAGGTCCTTGAGCCCGACAACAACCCCCCTCACCCAAACAAGTGCGAAACCGGTATCATCATCAAGGCCTTCCAAAAGAAGAAGAAGGCGACTCGGCTGGAGTCGTATCATGGCTAGATGACGATAAAACCGAAGAGTTTGAATGGTTCTCCACACTTGTCAATCAAACTCCTACGATGAAGGTCAAGAATTGGTGAGCGGTTCTACATTGGAGCACGCAAAACTTTTGCAAGAAAAGTTCCATGTGAAGAAAATGGCGAAATCGAGTTGAAGCGAATCAAGAATGAAGCGTTTCAACTTCTACAAAGACGACTCGAAAGCGCCCTCGGTCGAATATCATCTTGAGAACATCGCTCGAGCTATGTCTAACAACATGGATTGGCTCAATCCGGAAGCAAACATTGACTTCACACAAAGGGACAACCCTCCATACTACACCGTGGACCAAACCTCTACCGACCATTGGCCAAGCAGACGAACCAAGGATTCCCTTCGATACTTCTTCAACAAAGACACGGATTTTCTCTTACATGGTGGCGATGGTTCGCGAAAATCGCTACATCATTGACTCTTCCATTCCAGTGACTATTTACTCAAGCGCATAGCTATCGAGGCGTGCAAATCACTTGTTTTCGACAGCGTGCAAGCATCGACCAAGATGCATTGTATGGGATTCATCATTGGCACGAGCGCGAAGAATCTACTCTGATGCACGGTTGAAGTCTCAACATGCGGTGTATAGTTCTAAGGACATCGTGGCCATCAAACACATTGATCTCAAGTCTAAGTGGGACTACACATTCTTAAAGAATATCATAGTCAAGCGACAAGATGAGCAGGACTATGGATTCTCCGGGCGACTTTGAGAACTTGTCCTCAGCGACATCGAAGACATGTATCTTGCCAAAGTGCGGTCGTATGAGACAATTCTCGTGAAGTTCAACGTGAATTTATCAAGTCGGTTCTCATCTTCATTAGGCGCATCGTGATCAAAGAGCGTGTCGAAGATATCCGGATGGTTGTTGAATCATATCGAAGCGTGTAAACTTCACTCCACCACGACTTGATCTTCCGACATCAACCGACTTACACAACTTACGCTCATCGACAAACCTTTGGCGTTGTTTACGCGGTGAACTTCAAAGCGCTTAATGGCGTGTAGTGAGCTCCACAAATTCGGGATCATACCTTGAAGGCGGTTAGGGATGGATTGGCGTCTGATTGAAGGATATCGCTGAAAGTTGGGAATCTAAGCGGCTGGAATTCTCGGGAAAGGAGGGATGTGAGGCGTATCATCACCATGATTGATGAGCGGTTGTTCGAAGGGATCGATTCGAGACGATTGGAGAGCTATGTTGGTGGTCGACCGGGAGAAACATCACCGGCTTTCAGCATACATGCGCACTCACAGGAACATCACTGCACTTCACGGTACCCTTGAATTGTTTCCTTCATATAATTTTGGATGTGTGATTATATATGTCAATGGCTTGTGCACACATAACGATGTACAACCCGTAATTGTCAAGAAAGGACCACGTAGTGCGCCTCGGTGCCACAATCCTTATAAAAGGAGCAGCTTCTTATTTTGAGTAAAACCTATCAAACCTTTCATTTTTCAAGGTTTTGCTCAAAAGACAAGTACTTCCCATATGATTTTCAAAACCTCAACCGTTTATATCACTAGTTGAGGGGTATTTGATTTAAAACTTTGTTCACAAATTGTTCATAGTGGTCATCTTCCCATGACACTCGAAATGGTCATATTTATTCTCAAGCGTTTCAAAAATAACATTTTATATGCCATTTTGAGGGAGAAAATTTGTGTGATAAGAAATATGTTGTGAAAATGCAAATGAATCATGTACCTCGGACTTAAACAACGAATTGGCGGTACTAAAGCTGTTAGTAACTCGAAAAGACTTGTCTGGGACGGGTAATAATTTCAAGCTAGTTCGCTAGTGATGTAAGCGTGTCTCATGAAAGGACTTGTCCAAGTAGAAAGTACCATTCGAGAAACTTTTGATAGACATGAACTCGCGGGTTTGACAACCTTCCAGGTTTGTCTACACCTTCAAGGTAGTTATTAGAGCTAGTTGTCACCTAAAAGGCGACAATGTATCTCTTTAACTATTCAACGTAACCGTGTCTCGCGGAGATTGTCTATCTTTAGTGGATCAATTCAAAAGTCGCGCTCTTTCCTCATTGTGCATTTAACCATTAAAACTATTAAGCACATGTGGAGGGGAGTATTTATGCAAAACTTCATCTCTCACTGTGGTTCAAACATGTTTTCATTAACAAACCCTTTGAGAGATATTTTAACATCTGATGGTTTTAATGGCAAACATAGGTTAGTCATGGAGTTATAAGGTGACTAAGGTTAGGAATAACAGTCCTATGATCCGCCGAGCGGAGGATCTACCCAAGGACACTACCATTAGTTAGTGTTAGAAGTCCTTAGGAATGATTGTAAAAGGAGAAAATGAGAATCGGAGAAAGAAGGAGTTGAAGAATCAAAAGAAATGTAAAGTAAAGGGTGAAAAGAAATAGCCCTCAGTTATTCAACTTAGGGCGGACACGGGTTCAATTCATATACTCTTGGTTGTCACTTAGTGACACCGGTATTGAAGATTAAAAGTCGTCATGGACCCGGTGGCGCATGCACTAAACCTTCTTAGCCACTCAAGTTTTCTCAGCGAAGCTTGTTTCATTCTCACGGGGAACCCTACGTAAACTATTGGCTTTCTCTTGAGATCGTTGGTATTGAAGAAGGAGACCCTCTCCTAGTCTCCGCTCGGGAAAACCAAAACACTATTGAGTCTAGAGCCACGAGATTCATCAAAAGATCTCTTAGGAACACTTGACATTTAATCACTTGATGATCAACAAATAAGATCATCGATGGTTCATATCGAGTCCTTCACGGATCTTAGCAATCATCGAGAACATTTATGAGAGGTTCACATCATGATCCTCGGTGATTGAATGGAAACTCTGCCGGGGTCAACATCAAACGACCGGCGGCGGTCACTTCGGTAACTCCCGTGGATTACGCGGTGTGTCTCAAGCGGTCTGATCGTGAGGTGATGCTTGGTGTACCTCGGCGACTCATCTGAGCTGTAGATGTACTTGGTACATCGCGTTATCTCACTTGTGGGACTCCGGTTCGAGAGCGGCCTTTGTAAAATTAGAGTTGTGTTTTCACACTATCTTTGTTAACACTCTCGAAGTTCAAACTTGTAAGTCTGGAAACCGCTTATTACTAACCGTTTGAAATGTTTTCTTCTTATGGAAGCTCGGGGCGGGATGATCGTCTTGATTCTTCTCATGCTCACGCCAACATCATCACTAATGGAAGTTCTATTCAAAAGCAACACAACCGTCGAATGATTCTTCGTCAAACCAAAGAATCTACAAAGTTAAAGACTTAAAGAACTTCATCGATATTGAATTCCAACGTCAAAGGCGTGTGAGCATGTTGAAGAATGACGTGGAACCTTTGGGCGTGAAAGCGACACGAAGCGGTGATGCGAGACAACAACATACTATCACTTTCACCACAAAGAACAATGATCAAAGAACAAAGTTAAAGATGACGTCAAAGCATAAGCGTTCAAAGATAACTATCTCTCTACTTTGGGAGATTGTTCGAATCAAGGCAATTCCTCTCACAAGAAGAAGAATGTCGGAAGGCGTCACGACTACTATTACATCAACGCCTTCACCGTTTACATTCATATATACTTGAGGGAGATTGTTGGAATCACTCTAAACAGATATTTCAAGTATTTATATTTCATATGTAATAGGTAGCTTTATTATGGCCTTTATGTTTGTTTAAGGTCAAGCTTATGTAGAAGGCCCATAAGCTTAGGCCCAAGCCCACATAAGAAAGGATGGGAACTAGGGTGTTGCCTAGCTTCCTCCTATAAATAATCTTGTTGTAAACCCTCATTTGAGGGTTGGTTGTTCAAGTTTTCTTTTCACACATATCTCTCTACGCCTAACCGTCTTTACTATATTAACGTGTGTGTGTGTGTGTGTTACTTGTTCAATCGCCTTATCTCTTTCTCTATAACTTGTGTTTGTAAAACTAGTGACCTAACATGCGGCATCCACGGTTCCGTAGGTTCATATATGTGTCCTTTTCACCTTGACCATCCATTCTTTGAATTTGACATTTTTTCTAGTAGATTCCTCGATGTGTTTATGCACCAACTCTTCAAGGCTCGGTTTAGAAGGGTTATTATTGATTCTCGTATAGTATCCCGGGGGTCCTTCATGATATTTAGCTCCGTTACCATTATATCCGTTAAACATCCTACCATTCCCATATTTTACCTCTTTAATCCTCTTGACTTCTTCTTTAAATGGGCATTCCTTGGCAAGGTGAGTGCCATTGCATTTATTGCAACCAACTTGTATAGAGTGCACTTTTCTTTTAGTTTCTTCATGTCTCTACCAAGACTCTCAAGTTTGTTATTTATTGCAAGGCCTTCCGTACTCCCACTTATACCTCTACTGCTTCCTCTGTTGTGCCACTTATGAGAGTGGTCAGCCATCTTTTGAATAGTCTCTAAAGCCCTTGTAGGATTCATTCCAGAAATTGGTCCCTGCGAATCGAGCATTTGTCTTGAGGATATGTTTAAACCCTTGTAGAAGACATTTACCTTTTGCTAGCTATTAAGGTCACGAGTAGGGCATTTGTACATGAGTTTGTTGTATCTTTCCTAGGCCTGGTACAACGTTTCATCGCCCTCATGCTTGAAATTATAGATTTCCTCGAGTTGCTTTGCTGTCCTAGATGGAGGACGGTACTTTTGAATGAAGTACTTTTATAGGAGAGCCCATGTATTAACGGTCCCGGCGGGCAATCTATCGACCCATCTTTTAGCAGCTCCAGTGAGTGAAATAGGGAACACACGTAACATGACAACATCGTTGGAGACTCTTGAAATTTTAAATAAGCTGAAAATGTATTCCACGTTATCCACGTGCTCGTAAGCATCATTAGTAATGCTTTCGGAGAAGGGATTCGCACGAAGCTCCCTCATGAATTGTGGCTTGATTTCCAACTGAGCGTCGTCAGCAATGGCCGGCCTAACAAGTCCCGGCCCCTGTTCATCTCGAGTCATAGCAAGATATTCTTCGAGGGTGAGGTTATCAATGTCCACAACCTCCATAGTACCTGAAACTTAAAAGAAATTGTGAGAAAACAAGAATTCAAAATAAAACAAAAATAAAAGACTTAATAAAAATCCTAATATAACTCCCCGGCAGCGGCGCCAAAAACATGATGCAGGCTTTCTGACCAGGTTTTAATATAAAGTCTCGTTTACCTATGGTCCACCTTATGCACTCACGGGCAGTGTACCCGGTCGTGTGTAGTGTAGTAATCGGTAAAATCGAGGTCGTCCCAAGAGCTATGTGAGCGGATTCTAATAAAGTCTAGATGTCACTGGTTTTTAACTGGTTTGTAGTAGAAATAATTATTAAACTAATTAACAAAAAATAGATGCGAGTAAAGAAAATAGAGTTGTGATAAATAGAGGTAAAGTGTGCTAACCTAATTACTCATCCTATCGTGTAATGTTCATGTTTTACTACTTCCAATTGATTCAAGTGGGGGTTTAAGTCGCTAGGACAACATTGGGTCAATTCGTCCTAACCTATAAACAAAGGCTTCCACCCGAGGTCAAGATTCTACCCTTGATAGTTGAGTTGTTTTTAGTCACCTAAGCTAAGTCATTAAGTACCCTACATGCAAGATTTGAAATAATTAGTGCCCGGGAGCTAGCATCTTAGACACTCATCCCTAACTTCTTAAGTTCATCCAAACTACCGGTGATCATTTGGTTAGTTCGCACAAGCGAGGAAGGGTCGTCAGTTGGTCAATTCTTACCCTCCCTAACTATACCTAACTACTTAGGGTTAGTTGGTCAATTTTCCTAAGCTACTAGATACGACCGCCATTCAAAACTACCGAAGCTAGGGTAACTAACAACGAACTATGCATGCATACACTAGAAACAATTATACGGAAGCATGAAAACATAAACAAAACATTTAAGGAATCATAAATAGGCTAGCACCAAAGGTTCTTAGCCAATCATATTAAAAGAAACAAAGAATTCAATGTCTAACATAATGAAATACATGAATCGAAAGTAAAAGATAAAATGATCGCTAATGCTTATCGTTAGGGAGTGATTTCTCCTTTGGAGATGGCTCTGTATGCTCCGAATGATCTGCCTTTGGAACCCTCTACACGTTCTCTGCCTTTGAGTTGTGAGTGAATGATGTGAAATGCAGAAATTAGGGCTGGTATTTATAGGAACGATCTAGTTACGACGTAACTTGAGTTGAGAGTTACGCCGTAACTTCAATAATTCTTCAAATAATGCTCTCGTTAAGCAGGTTATGGTGTAACACTTGGGAAAGGTTATGCCGTATCTACAATACAGTTTACTTTTGCTAAGATTACACCGTAATCCTTGTGAGGAGTTACGGAGTAGTTGATGGAGGCGCAAGAAATTTCTTGACCTAGTTGATTACGGCGTAATCTTAGTTGGGAGTTACGCCGTAATTGCCTTTAAGTTGGTCTTCTGAGTCAAAGCACTAGCTACGGCATAACGAGAGAGAGAGTGAGTTACGCCGTAGCTTCTTCACAGCTGGCATACTATCATAAATCTTTAAGAAAATCTCCAAATCCGCATCTCATAAGCTCTAATGCTCGTAATTTACCTGAAAGTGAAATATAAAAGAATAAAAGCGTAAATCCATATAAATGATATAAAATACGAGCATTATCAGGGGAAATTGACACTTAAAATTCATGACTATTTGATGTTATCTGATATCTTTTTAGAAATTATTTTAATAAGGTCTATTTTAGGGCAAGTAGAGTTCAAGTGGGGGGATATTTGATAACATCAAATAATCTTGATTTTTAAGTGTCAATTTCCTCCGATTATGCTCATATTTTATATTGTATATTTGGATGCTCTTATTTCTTTATATTTTTTTTCAGGTTATATATGAGCATAGGAGCTGAAGAGACGCGGTATTGGAGATGCACTTTGAGGATTTATACCTTAGTATGCTCACATGGAAGAAGCTACAACGTAACTCACACTCTCATTTATGCTGTAGCTATGAATTCAAATATGAAGACCAAGTTAACACTAGTTACGGCATAACTATCAACTCAAATTACGCTGTAACCATCTAGGTCAAGATGAAGTTCGCGCCTCTAAGAGTTATGCCGTAACCCACAACTCTAGTTACGGCGTAATCATGTTTACGAATATTCGTTTAAGATCTAATTATATTAAGGCGTAGCCACATTGAAGATTACGACGGAGCTGAAGAGGTTACGGCGTAACCATCTATGAGACTACGCCGTAACCACAACTACTACCATGGATCAAGGAGGATATATTAGTAACGGTGTAACCAATTCATAAGGTTACGCCGTAGCTAGATCGGGCCTATAAATACCAGCCCTAGTTTCTGCATTTTATATAATTCACACAACACCAAAGGTCAGAGAACGTGAAGGGGTTACACAAGGCCGATCTTACACAGCATACAGAGCCATTTCCAAGGAATAAGTCACAAAATTTCATCGAATAGCTTTAGCATTTTCATTTACATTTCGATTCATGTCTTAGTTTACTATGTCAAACATTGAATTGAGTGTTCATTTTAATATGATCGGCTAAGCACCTTTGGTGCTAGCCTAGTTATGATTTCTTAATTGTTTTGTTTATGTTTTCACACTTCTATTATTGCTTCTAGTGTATGCATGCATAGTTCATTGGTAGCCACCCTTTCTTGGGTAGTTTTTAAGCCCGGTTGTACTTGCTTGTATAGGAGAATTAACCAAATGACCCTAGGGAAGTAGGTTGCGAGGGTTGATAATAATTGACCAAAGGACTATCAATCCATCTCGTGCGAATTGACCAAAGGATCACCTTTCGGAGGGAGAAACTTAAGAAGTTAGGGATGTGTGTCTAAGATCCTAGCGGCCAACCAAACATTGTTATGAATCTTGCATGTAGGGAACTTAATGACTTAGCATAGATTACCGGGGACCTCGTCAATCCGAAGGGTAATACATTTGATATCGGGTAGGGATCTATGTGTAATAGGCCAGAAGAATTGACCAAAGGAGTATGGCGAATTTAAACCCCACTTGAAGCGATAGGAAGTATTAATTAGGAAACATAGACATAACATGATAGGATGAATTACTAGGCTAGCATACTTTCTCCCTACTGTTTACAACTTCATTTCATTTTCTTAATTTTATTTCTTGCTTATTAGTTTAATTAATCTTTCAAACTATTATTATCTTTTAAAACCGTGATACTAGACTTAAATAGGATTCAAAACTACATAGCTCTTAGGAACGACCTCGGCTTTACCACATTCTATACTACGCACGACCCGGTTCACTGCTCGTTAGTGCAATAGGTAGACGATACTTTATAAATTTAAATCCTGGTCAGAAATCCTGCATCAGTAGTACTAGTAAGCTACCTGCACATTGCGGCGGCAAGTACCCTGTAATCAATTTTTTTTGCGAAAAATATTTTTCGATGACATGTTTTCCATGATAATAGCTTTACGCATGGCGATATCTTTGGGAATTACTTTATTGCACAGTGTTTCATACTAAAATATCAAGTATCTATGCATCACGATGCAATGACGATACAGAAATGATAGTCAGTAGTATTACAAGGTTGTGATGATTGACGGTGAAATGTACTTGCTAATCAGTAAATGTTGTTTAATATTCACCAAAATATAATATAACGTGTGAACATAGAGAAGTATAAATAAGTTCTTGCAACATATGATTAATAATATATATGACATTAGTTATATAAATTGCGGTATTCAAAAATTATACATTTTCATGCTTTATAAATCACATGAAATTTTCGTACTTTGACATGTACAATTCTTTTCAGCCGGTTTTATTATCAAAATGGTTGGAAAAAAAAAGAAAAAAAATAAATAAATGACATTAAACTTACACTAATAAATGTTTTAAATAATTATATGTAGAAAAATTGTTGCTTAATGTATTATACATAAAATTAACCATTTATACATATTGCATACTAATTTATATTCTTTAAAATTTAAAATACATTTAATGGAGGAAAAACCTTCCTTCATTAGGGCATCCACTAGGGTATCTACTAGGGTAGAACTATAGAAAGGTTTATCTAATTAACACTTCATCAATTTATAAACTTTTTCATATCATAAACTTATTTACACTACGAATAAACTATGCATGAATTTTAATATCATAAAACATACTTAACACGTTTAAAATACTTAAACTTTAAACTTTTTCAAAATTCTAGACCTATTCATTCCATATAGGATTGAAATACATATCCGGTTTATATAATTTTGGACCTCTTCATATTTATTAAAGCTTTTCACAAACCATCATTGTAGATGCCCTACACATAGTATCGGTATTAAAATTTAGGAAGAATTACATATATATCCTTACAAAACTTTAAAATTACACAAATATCCTTGCAAATTTCATAATTACGTCAATATCCTTATATAACTTAAAAATACTCATTAATATCCAAATAACCATTTTGATCTTTATTAAATGATAGCGAGTCCGCGTGCGATCTTGTGTGGATGCTGCAATGGGTTAATTTTTCTATGAACAACGTTATTTTGTTTTGAATTCTTTGGATTTCGATTTATGTTTTGGAAGCTTAATTATATTATATATTGTGGTTAAATAGTTGTATAATTTGGTGAAGGGGTGTTTTTAATAGTGTATTAATTGTATGTGTTGAATAGTGTTTTTTTTAGTTTACTTTTGCTTTAAATACTTGTAAATTATACTTATTTACTTGTATTTGCTTAAAAATCTATTTTTAGTTTATTCATGTGTGAAAGCTTAATTATATTGTACTTTGTGGTTAAAAAGTTGTATTTTTGGATGAGTGGGTGTTTTTAATAGTGTATTAATTGTATTATATGAGTAGTATGTTTTAGTTTAATGTGTGCTTTATATCTTGTAAATAATCTTTATAAGTAGATTCTTAAAATTTTATTTATGGTCTCTTAAAATAATAAATAGGAGGAAGTGTCTTATAATTATAAGTAGTATAGATATAGATTATAATATCTAAACCTATTTTCTGATTATTAATTGAAGAGTTATTTTACGCTTTTGCCCTTGAAAATAGTCAAATAAAAAGTCATATTACTTCAATCTTCTTCACCTTAATAGCCTATGCGTATTTACTCGGATTAAACTAAAGCTGTCAAATCTATAGTCACCAAACAATAATAATGATACCATTATTTAGATCTTCAAAATCTGTAGAATATTATAATCTTCTTTTGAGTAGTTACCGTGTCTGTCTACATCCTTAGAAACGGATCGGGTTTAACCGATAAATGTTACAGCGATAATATTTTTGAATGAAATCAAGCAAAATACAATGGAATCTCTTAAAACCAACTTCAAGAAAAAGAAAGTCTGAGAAAAGATATGTGGGTAACATAGCGAATGAGTTATGAGTATATGTGGGTGGTCCCTTTTATTAACAACAATCTTGATTAAATGAGGGGAAAAAGATGCTCATTTTCTTTATACTTAGTTCACATATTCACTTATAAAAAAGCTTAAAAAATGTAAGGAAAAAGACAATGTAGTGACTTTGTCTTGTTTACTTATGGTAGAAGGGCAAAATGGTAAAATAACTATTTAATTAAGAATCAGAGAATATATTTAAATATAACAGTAATTTAATAAAAATTATAATGGTTTTTTGGATATTAACGAGTATTTTTAAGTTTTGTAAAGATATTAACGTAATTACAAAATTTGCAACAATATTGATGTAATTTTAAAGTTTTGCAGAGATATAGATTGAAATTCTCTTTAAATTTAATGAAGAAAAAAATATTTCCTAAATAAGTACACTATTTTAACAAATGGGCATCATTAAATCTATCACTATCACTAGTTACTTAAAAAGGTTTAAAAAGCAGCTGTTGGCAATCAAACGAACATTCAAACGTATACAACTACATTAGATCTCTCTCTACCCCACACTCTTCAATAACCACCTTACGTTTGCTTTTTTATACAAAAACATTTCATTTGTTAAATGAATGTGATATCTTTTAAGAAATGAGAAGATCAAGGCAAGAGTTTAGGAGGCCAGTTAAGAAAAAATGGTTTCAAAATGTGTTTTGGCTGACATTGTTGTTATTGTTTTGTGGGTTTCTTGTTTTGTTTGTGATCTTGTTTTTTTGTGGAGATAGCGTGAAACCTGGTTCAAGATCGGTGTTGTCTAAGGTAATGATCAATGATTCATTTTGTTTTCATGTTGTGTATTGTTATGTTATGTTTGTGTGGATTATGTGAAATGTAGGTGATGATATGTTTGTTTAAGCTTGTGGGCTTATAAACTTATGTGATTTATTGGCTTATTTTTCATAAGCTCTTAATTTTAAGGCTTATGGGTTTATGTGAGCTTATTATTATATAGTAAGCTTGTATTAGCTCATATGTCTCAAAAGAAGCTGGAAAATTAGAGCTTTTGAAAAATAAGTCGAAATCACATAAGCTCATAAGCCCACAAATAAGCTTGTAAAATATGTCATTATGATTTTTGGAACTTCCAAGAGGGTGTTTGACATACCTTATTTAAAGGGTCTTTGGGAAGTTAATAAGCAGTTTGGAGTGTTTACTGTTTAGGTATACAAAGTTGTTTATTCTTAAATGTTAAGATAAGCTATTAGTAAAGACTCGTCATTTTAAATGTTTATTTGAGATGTAAGTAAGTTTACTCTTTAACCCTTATATGAAAGCAAAAATCCTTGATTTTGATACGACTGACACTTGCAAAATACTTATTTTCAGGTTTATTGCGTTTTTTTTTTTCTTCCATACACTATTTCCTAAATTGCTTATTTAAAGAATGTCTGTGCATTTGCTTCTGTCAATATCCAGAAGCATATGCAGAAGAAATAAGAAATCCAAACACCCTCTTAAGAGTTTATCTGCGTATTGCAATATAGACAAGTAGTTTGGATTATTTATGAAACTGGTTATCTGCTCATTTTATATTAAACAAGCACTATAATATAAGCAAGTAGATGCCTTTTTCAAAAAACAAAATTAGTTTGAAATAAGTAATCCCAAACACCCCTTAGAGCTGCCTATCTGCATATCGCGTTTTGATAGAATGAAGAAAGCGTTTCGTGTATGTTTTGGATTGCTTATCCCAACTGTTTATTATATTATATATTCCAATCTGCATCAAAAAGCAAGCAGCGCTATGAATAGCACTCAAAAAACGGTTTGTTATTGCATTATACTAGTCATATGCCATCGATGTTCTATAATGGCACAATTTATAGCACTCGTAATAAATAACAATGCAATAATGGCAAAACAGGTGACGGAACAATTCAACAAGTAGTTATTGGTATGTTTGAAACATATTCCTAAGAATTATTAACAATGCAATAGGCATACGCAGATTCTTGTTCATGATGAGAATACGTTGACTAGACATATGAGAGTGATTCCTTTTGTTCAAATACTCCCAAGATAACTTGAAAACATGAGCACTTCGTTCGTGCTCTCACAAATGTCAATTTTAACACATGGCTTGTTATTTTTGTCGCTTCTGCCTGTGTGAATTACATAATTAGAGCTAGAAGTTTTGTCCCCTTTATGGCTAAACGGGTCTTTCGTTCTGTTGTGTCTTTAACAGGTCAGTTGGACCCAATTTGCCTAAAAAAGGCTAAACGTTAAACAGGTTGATCAAGTCAAATAAGTGGAGAGTCACCCAAGGTGTATTAAATTTTGATAAAACCTTGTGTGTCGTTTAATTTTAAGATCTAGGCTATCATTATAATAGGATCTCATAATTATAATCAACACATTACTTATTTACAGAACTCACGACAAGAAAAAAAACCTGTTGCTACTCTATGACCTGACCCATTTTGACCCATACTAAATTTTACCCATTTTGATCTGTTACCAAACCTGTCCATTTTACCAGATGTATGTGATATTGTCAGTTAACTATTTCTTTCTTAGGCGCAGTTACACAGTTTACTCATAATGTTACACATTTACAATTTTACATTTTTAAATTGTGTTTTGCAGATATCTTACAGGGGTGATATAGACTTTGAAAGCCTTAATGTTACAGACGAAATGCTAAATCCTAACTCAATCACACGCCAACTCACTGATCAAATATCACTAGCAAAAGCATTTGTTGTAATTGCTAAAAGCAACAACCACCAATTCGCATGGAATTAAGTGCACAAATTACGCAACTCTCAGATCCTTCTTTCAAGCGCTGCATCAACACGATCACCATTAACACTTAAAGAATCCAATACTGCTGTCAGAGACATGGCACTCTTGCTTTTCAAGCCCAGCAGCTTCACTACGATAGTGCAACGATGATCATGAGACTTAAAGCCAGAATCCAAGATCTTGAAGAACAAATGGGTTCTGTAACCGAAAAAAGTAGCAAGTATAGCCAAATCGCAGCTGAAGAAGTCCCGAAAAGCCTTTTTTGTCTTGGAGTCCGTTTGACAACCGAATGGTTTAATCAATCAAAGGTACATCAAAAGGCACCTGATATGATCCAAAAAGACAATAAGCTGACAGACAATAGTCTCTATCATTTCTGTGTCTTTTCTGATAACATTCTTGCAACTTCAGTTGTGATAAACTCGACGTTTATAAATTCACAAAACCCTTACAGGATAGTCTTCCATTTAGTAACTGATGAAGTGAACTATGCTGCAATGAAGGCATTCTTTACCATGAACACGTATCATGGGGTGACTGTTGATGTGCAGAAGTTTGAGGATTTCACTTGGTTGAATGCTTCATCGTTCCTGTTCTCAAACAGCTTCAAGATTCTAACACAAAAGCTACTACTTTTCAGGAAACAACGATGGGGAAAACTCCAATTAAATTTAGAAACCGAAATATTTATCTATGTTGAATCATTTAAGGTTTTACATCCGGAAGTTTTTCCTGAATTAAAGAAGGTGGTGTTTCTTGATGATGATATTGTAGTTCAAAAAGATCTCTCGGGCCTTTTTACATTAGATTTGAATGGAAATGTGAATGGTGCGGTTGAAACATGTATGGAGACGTTTCATAGATACCATAAGTACTTAAACTACTCTCACCCGCTCATAAGATCACATTTTGATCCTGATGCCTGTGGATGGGCGTTTGGTATGAATGTATTTGATTTAGTCGAGTGGCGTAAAAGAAACGTTACTGGGATTTATCATTATTGGCAAGAAAAGAACATTGACAGGACGTTATGGAAATTGGGCACATTGCCTCCTGGACTCCTTACGTTCTATGGACTAACTGAGCCTCTGGATCCCACGTGGCATGTGCTTGGTTTGGGCTACACAAATGTCGATCCACAGGTGATAGAGAATGGAGCTGTTTTGCATTTTAATGGCAACTCAAAGCCTTGGCTGAAGATCGGAATGGAAAAATACAAGCCTTTATGGGAGAAATATGTTGATTATAGTCATCCAATGTTGGAGCAATGCAATTTTCATTGACTTTGTTTGTAGAAAGTCAAAGTAAGTTTTCTTATATATTCATGTTCATGTCTCTTTCTTATTGTCATTGAGATATGTTAATTATCAGTCTTATAACCCCTACTAGAGGGCATATAGCATATTTCTTATAGATAAAATGAATCCATCCCACATAATGTATAACGTTTATTGCACGAGTATAAATTCTGTACTTAGAAACAAATGTTTTTCTGCAGTAGTCCTTCATTTTCTTTTCGTCACTGTCAGCTTGTCGTCAAGGCGGACCATCTTGAAAGCTAGCATACTTGTTAAGCTCATGATGAGTAATTAATCGCGCTTATTAGTTGGTGTTTCTTAGGAGACCAAAAAAAAGGAGAAATATTTGACTTGTTCACAGAGAGATATTAGCATAAAGTATATGGGTAATTGTATTGAACGGTTTTTTTTTTTTTTACAGAATGGGTACTACACAAATAGATATGCACCCTTTAAATAGTGTTCCATTTAAATCTTGTTTGACCTTTAAATAGCTAAATTATTTTGATCGTTAAACAAAATGGTTAAAAGGTCTATAAAAATGAGGCACAAAAGGAAACATTTAACAAAAATAAATATGTTAAAAACAAATAAAAAAGAATAACGAAGTTTTGATGGTGCAAAAACCACAAATAGAGGAGAGGTAGAGATATTAAATTTGCCCTAAGTTAACGACTAACCCTTCAAAGGTTTGTTGACCCTTCAATATAACTTCAATTCTCCATTGCATATATTTGTTGACAAACATTAACTTTGCTCAACTTTTCTTCACCTTCTTCTTCCTCAAATAAATATCCATTAGGAAGAAGAAGGGAAGATCTGTCCATATTTACGCGTATTTTTATTAGGATTTTGACTGTCTATTTAGAATAAAGTGTATCATATAACCTCAAGATGAATGATTTGTTCTCCCAATCTTTTAAGCAATATCAAGATAATGACTTGGAGGCAGGTAATGGTGGTGGCGGAGGAAATGACTCACCCGAGCTTGAAAAATTCTTTCAAGATGTTGAGAATGTCAAGGAAGACATGTCTGGGATAGAGAAAATATACAAAAGGTTGCAAGAGGCAAATGAGGAAAGCAAAACGGTCCATAATGCGAATGCCGTGAAGAAACTTCGATCCAAGATGGACTCTGACGTCGAGCAAGTTTTAAAGCGTGTGAGAGTCATCAAAGGAAAGATTGAGGCGCTTGATAAGGCTAATATAAGCCAACCGCAAGCTACCTGGTTGTGGGCCTGGCTCGTCAGCTGACAGAACACGTACATCCGTTGTTAGTGGTCTAGGAAAACTCAAATCCATGATGGACAACTTTCAATCCTTGAGAACCCGCATGAATGATGAGTACAAGGAAACTGTCGCGAAGATACTTTACCATTACTGGTGAGAAAGCAAATGATGAATTGATTGAAAACTTGATCTCTAATGGAGAAGGTGAAGATTTCATGCAAAAGCTATCCAAGATCAAGGTCGTGGTCAGATTATGGACACTATCTCTGAAATTCAAGAAAGGCACGATTCCGTGAAGGAAATAGAAAAGAACTTGATGGAACTCCATCAGATTTTCTTGGACATGGCCGCGCTAGTTGAGGCCCAAGGCCAACAACTGAATGATATTGAGAGCCACGTATCTCATGCTAGTTCCTTTGTGCATCGTGGGACTGAACAACTAGTCGAAGCTCGAGAGTTGCAAAAAAACTCGCGGAAATGCACCATGATCGCCTTATTCCTTGTTATCCTTCTTATTATCGTCGTACTTTACCCAATTTGGTTCCCAATGTTGATAAATAGCATCTAAAGATGAATTGAAAAACAAAAATAAGGGTAGAAGAAGTCAATTATGTTTTCCTGATTATTGTGCCTTGAAAACAATTCTGTTTATGTTTTCATTACTACAGAGATGTATGATAGTACATATGAAATTTTATTCATTCTGAAATAAAGGACAGAGTAAAATTATATATTTACCCTGAACAACTATAGTCGAGGCTTTTTTGCCTAATCCATTTATTTTTGTATAGAAAAGCTAAAGATATCTCAAATCTGTGTAAAATTATCATATATGTACATAGTGAGAGTGTAGGCATAGACTGTAACTTATCGTATATGTATCATCGTATGAATAGAAATGATGAGAAAGATATTCTCCTAGTTGACGTTCATGGGCTTAAACGGGGGGCATGGAACATTGCTTTCTGTACTAAATAAGCTGATATCTAAATGCATCATGAAGCACTTCGTGATGGTCTTCGTATATCACCTACTGAACAAGAGAGTATTTTACAACATATGATCCTCGCCATTTTTTTGAAGTGATCACCGAGCTTTTCTTTCTCAAATGCAACATAAATTATTTGGATCCTTTCCCTTTCTTGAAGCTTGTATCAACATAATAATGCCTGCCATTTTATTGGAGAAGTTTTTTTAATAGTATTGATTTGTAATTTGTGAAATTACTTACAAGGAACTTCTTACTTGATGCATCCTCAGCCATATATTTGGCATCCAAGGAATCCCATAGTAATTTGGAAGATTCAAAGTTCTGATAAATATCAAACAGAGAATCAGACATACCATTGAGGATTAAACCTCTGCAAATGTAGTCATCATTCTCCCATTTGCTCCTCCTCGTGATCTGCTCCACAGTAGCATCATCCTCATGATAGAAGTGGTAAGCACATAAACCACACTCATGCTTGACAGCAAGAAGTGCATCTTCTTCTGCCATCTCCTGAAGTCCACCCCTTCAAACTTGTCAAGCTTGACAAAGTTTGAAGCCATGTGTTTCATTGCAACAGTGACCATTGATTATCACAAATAGTTTACTTTGATTGTTGGTGTGTTTTCCCGAGCAGGTAAGATAATCAATGTCGTGAAACAAGTATCAAGTCGTGAAACAAATACCACTAGGTGGTTCTGGATATCACTTGGAATCGTGTGATCACTTTCCAAAGTAAACTATTCGACCCTAATGCCTGAGTTACACGAATATCTACTTGGGATAAGACCAAATGTTTGTTATTGAATTAGGCACAAATCAATAACCCTTTGCTTAGAAGTATTAATCGTTTTCTGTGTGTATTTCATGCATAATCAGATCTCCTATTTATAGGAGGTTACTCTGAGCTAGTCAAATGGAATTATGAGAATTAATTGGCCTATTAATTACCTCATAATTGTCCCCATTATAGCCGTTAGTGGTTACATGACCAATTAAACGTAGTCATTATGCGCTTATAATCGCCACTGAATAGGTCAAAGCCCGTTACAAGCGGTACTTTCATCGATGCTTTCATAGCACTATCGGTGGATACACTCGCCGATTAGAAACTTCGCTTGATGGAAACATCGCTTGGAGGAAACATCGCTTGATGGAAACACGCTTATCGCTGGAAACCACAAGCGATACTTTCCACCAGTGACTTTCTACTAGCACTACCAATACAAACCACTATTAGAGTCGGGATGTTCATGGACCTTATGGGTGTACACTCGTGCCTCCTAACCCATTGCCGGTGTGAACTAATCCCACAAGTGCACTAAATTTTCCAACAATCCTCCCAATTTAGTTCACTTCCTTTGCATGATAAACAAACATTAAACAAAACATGTGCATAAACGAAAATATCACGAGGATTGAATTTCCATCTTAGTACATTACACGTTCAAATATTCGAGAATCAAGGTGTTCTAAGAATTGAACCCTTCAACCCATTTGAATACCGAAGATAAAATACACAAGTTTTCCAACACTTATCGACTCGACACTATACAAGCCATGTGTCCATATCCAAATTCATAAATGTTGTAAAGCTAAAGTCCAAAGCTCCCTCAAGCGGCAAAACTTCAATATTTACATAGGTGGTTCCTCTTTATTCATGCTCACCAAGCACTTTTCAAAGAAAATTAACCATTAAGTAAAGACTTCATCCTCCTTTCAAAGAGTTACGAGCACAACCTTGGGATGTAAATAAAACATGTGCTCCATCCATTTGAATGTTCGCCTTTCCACATTGAACTCGGCTCCCAAGTTTCCTTAGGAGGAGTTGGGTGTCCTAACATTCAATGACTAAGTTGGACTTAAACCCATCCCTTTAATGGACTTTATAACCAAGTCTCTGGCCAAACCCTTCGTCAGTGATCACTAAATTTTGTTGAGATCTAACAAACTCTATAGATACCACCCATTCATGATAAGCTCACGAATCATGCTATGTCTTACACCTAAGTGTCTAGACTTACCATTGTACATCGGCTATAAGCCTTAGCCAATGTAGTCTGCACTATCACAATCGGATATAAATCGTTCTATAGGTTTAGGCCACAATGGAATCTCAAGAAGCAAGTTTTCAACCTTTCGACTTCTTTACCGTTTGCTAAGGCCACAAATTGATTCCATTGTTGAACGGTGATACAAGTTTGCTTCTTGGATGCCCAAGAAATTGCATCTCCACCAGTAGGAATACCCGACCAACGGTAGGCGAATTGTCTTGATGTTCTTGATCCAACTTGCATCGGTATCCTTCTAACATCAAGGATAGCGATATATAAGAGACTATAATCCATAGTTTTCTTCAAATACTTGATGCCACAGCAGAGCACTTGCGATGATGAGCACTAGGATTACTAGTATACCGCTCAATTTTCCCACTTGCAAAACCAATATCGTGTCTTGTACAAGTCATGACATACATCAAGCGCCAATTACCCAAGAATACTCAAGTTGAGATCGACTTTGCCATTATTAGGTATCGACTTCTCACAGTATCCATAGGTGTACTCACGGAGTACAATCAAAGTAATTGAATTTCCTCAACACCTTCTCAATATAATGAGACTAAGAGATAGAAATTCTATTACTTTCATGTTTAATCCTTATACCAAGGATAACATCGCCTCCCCATATCCTTCATGGAGAACCTTGATGACAAAATTCCTTTGTCGTCAACTGATTTTAGTCGGTGCGAAAGATCAACATGTCATCAACATATAGACAAATGATAACTCCTTTACCGTGATTCATCAAATTTGCTATATACACATTTTTCACTTGGTTAAGAACATAACCACTAGACAAAACCACTTCATCAAATTTTTATGCCATTGCTTAGGTGCCTGCTTTAGTCCATATAGAGACTTAATCGGTTTACACCTTGTTTTCATTGCGAGCATGATGAAGCCCTAAGGTTGGTTCATGTAAACCTCCTCATCCAATTCACCATTCAAGAAAGTTGTTTTCACATCCATCGATGAATAACCAGATTGTGAATAGATGCCAAAGCAATCGGCGATCTTATGGTAATCGATACAAGCCACGAGGCATAAGTATCAAAATAGTCTATCCACGACTTTTGTTTAAAGCCCGAATGACTAGTCTAGCCTTGAACTTTTCAATAGTTCCATCTACCTTCATTTTCCTTTTGAAAATCCATTTGCAACCCAAAGGTTTGCAACGGAGGTAGATCAACCAACACCCAGTGTTGTTGCCCATGATGGAATCCATCTCATCACCGATTGCTTCTTTCCGAGAAAGCAATATCACGGGACTTCATTGCTTCTTCAAATGTCTTGGGATCATCCTCAACAATGAAGCAATAGGAGTATTGGTCGAGACCTCATCCCTTGTTCCTTCAACCAAGTATAGTTGAAACTCGTGTCTAAATGACTTTGGAGTCCCGACCCTTTTGCTCTTCCCGAGCACGAGTTTAGGTTGTTGAACCACAACCTCATCGAGGACCACCGATGGTTCATCATCGAGGGACCTCGATACACCGATGTCATGAGTTCCATTAGGAATCCTCGACTTGGTCTAGGGACCGATGAGAATCTATTCTCATCAAAGTTCGCATCCATGATTCAATTATAGAGTTAATTGAAATATATTCATTAGGTTCAATAACATAGAACCTAAAAGCCTTGGAATGCTCAAGATATCCAACAAAGATGCAATCAATACCTCTTTCACCCAAAGTCTTTAGCTTTATATTAGTGGAGTCTTACAACAATGACCTACAACCCCAAACCTTGAGATAGTTCAGTTGGGTTTCCTTTTAGTCCGAGTTCATAAGGGTAACCTTGTTCCTTTTGTTGGAAACCCTATTTAATAAATAGCAAGTCATAACATAGCTTCACCCCGAACCTTTGACTCAACCACGAATAGGACAACATGGAATTAACCATCTCCTTCAAGACCCTATTTTCCTATCGGAAATACCATTTCTTTGAGGAGTATAAGGGCGCTTGTTTCATGGATTATACCAACAGATCGAAAATACAGAGTATCCATGTACTCACCTCCCTATCGCCCTTAATCTTTTGATCAAAGACCCAAGTTGTAATTCAACTTCGCTTTTAAACACTTTGAATTTATCTAATGCTTCATCCTTGGTATGTAAATGATAGACATAACAAAATCTAGAAGCATCATCAATAAATGTCACAATGTACTTCTTATTCCCCAAAGAAGGAGTGGCATGCAAATCACACGTGTCATTGTGTATAAGCTCCAAGAGCTTAGTCTCACGACTAACACCCTAAAAATGTTTCTTGGTTATCTTGGTCAACATGCAAGTTTTACACTTTTCGTGTCCATGTCAAATGTCGGGATTAAACCATCCCTAGACATATCTTGCATCCTTTTATAGTGTACATGGCCAAGTCTTGCATGCCATAGGGTAGAGTCGGTCAGTCGGGTGGTCACAAATGTTGAATTAACACTATTAGTGACAATATTAAGCCTGAACATTTGATTACACAAATATCCAAAACCAATAAACACACCATGCTTAGAAAGAACAAATTTATCAGACTCAATAACTTGTTTATATCCATGAGTATTCAAAATACTACTTGAAACCAAGTTCTTCCTGATATCAGGGACATGAATAACATTAAACAAAGTTACAATCTTTCTAGAACTAAAATTAAGATCTACACAACCATGACCATGCACCAAGGCTGTTGACTCATTTCCCATGTGAAGAATAGAACCATCATTCAATGACTCATAAGTCTTGAACCAGCTTCTATCTTTGCACACATGAACTGTTGCTCCAGAGTCAACCCACCACGCAACATCATCATCCTGCACATAATAAGATTCGATACATATGTAACATAATAAATACGAAAAGACTTATTAAACATATTCTCGACCTTTTAGTGAGTTGGTGAACCACCACTCCCGAACCATTAGTTCTGATCCATTGGCTTTACCACAAACTTTAACACCTTTGCAATCTCTTTTAATGTGACCGCTTTGCCACATTTCCAACAAGTAGGTGTTGCCTTCTTGTTAGGATCTCGCCTGTGTTATCATGATATTTGCGTTTGCCTTTGTTGTCATTGTACCGGTGGAGTTGTTATGCTCCACCATATTGACAATGATGCACCAAGATATGCTACTCTTTGGCTTGTCATTATCCCGCACCTTGAGAGATTCCTCAATGCGCAGATGATCGCCCAACTCAACCGTAGTTAGCTCCTCCTTCTTATGTTTCAAGGTATGCTTGAAATATTTCCAAGAAGAAGTTTATCAATGACACAAAAGACTTGAATAGCCTCATCCATGTGCATATTGTGTTGTGTAAACCTTCCAAGTATACCAAGAAGTTCATTGTATTGTTCTATAACCGGTCTTCCGTATAGATCTTAATGAGCCTTTAATGAAGATAGCTGCCTTGTGTAATCACAAAACAACTAAGGAGAACCTTTGCTAGAATTGCACTTATGCGGAAAATAAATACAAAACTTTAAGAAGACAATAAACACAATAACTTGATCCTCTATGGATCTAAATTAATTCACTATTAATGTTATCAAAGACGTACATAAAACCCTAGCCACATGTTTCTTTTATAGCACAAGAAACCCTAATGCAGCTTGTTAAACACTCAAAAGATATGCTCTATCTATTCTTATTTTAACTCAAGCATATCACAACTAATAAGCTAAGAAAACGGAAACTACATATCCGTAGAAACATATTAACTATCATAGGAAACTGCACATTATCAGCAGAAACCTTTCTATCAGCGGAAATAACATAACTATCAATAGGAATCACATCAGCGGGAACCAACTGTTTACATAATTCCTAACAATCCTCCCCTAAACTTGAATTTGACTTCGTTAACTTCAAGTTTCCAGATAGATCTTTAGCAAACAAGAGGATTGAGCAAAGCACCAATCGAAACCATAAGTAAACACCAAAGTAACATCTAGAACCACCGATCAAGAATGAAGTACAAGATCCCATGAGTAACTGCTAAAACAACAACACCGTGAACCAAAGAACATCAAGAACTGAGTAGATTTGATAAGCCTTTACCAAGTAGCTACTCACTCTTGGGCTAGCCGGTTCTTGAGTGAATCATGGCATCACCGGTGAACCAAGAACCATCCAACACTTAGAACGTGAATCAATGGTGTGTTGGAGGACCCTAATGGTTTTTGGCAAACCATCACAACCATCAACGGATTTGACTTGTCTTTACCTGAAGCCGTTTAACTCAGGACTAGTCATGGTGTTCCACTGCCTTTACCACAAGCCATGAACATGTGGGCTAGCCAACTCTTCATCTATGAGGACATGGTGAGTTGAGCACCATACAACTTATTGGCAAGTTGTCAACCATCCAACGGATTTGACATCTCTTTACCAGAGCCGTTTGCTCATGGAGTAGCCAATGTTTGGTGTGTAAGACCAGGGTACATTGATAACCCTCTGATTTATAGCAAATCAGCAGCTATCAACAGATTTGAGAATACTTACCAGAGTTGTACCACCATAGTAAGTTAACCCTTAGTCCCAAAGACATGGTGAGTTAAAACCATATGTAACACAAATGTACAACATGATCCTCAAAAAAGAAAGTTAGTCACAAATATAAACAAGATT
Organism: Chrysanthemum lavandulifolium; assembly: GCA_022545495.1. NCBI lineage: Eukaryota > Viridiplantae > Streptophyta > Magnoliopsida > Asterales > Asteraceae > Chrysanthemum > Chrysanthemum lavandulifolium. Next base: position 227,787,534 of record CM040242.1, on the reverse strand, counting down.
TTTAATTTTTTAACACAATAGATAAGAAAACAAACACAAACAGAATAAATAATATACAAATACCAGACATATCACATGGAAGATTCAGCAGATGCAGCAAGTAACTTATCCTTGAACCTCTTGATAAGTTGCTCTGCATTGGTCCTATCATTTCCAACTGGAGCTGTAGAAAAGACTAACTGATTGGATAACATCTGTGCCATTAACCTCTCAGAGAGTGGATAATCCAAATCAGTAAACATGTAAATATACACTCCATCCCAAGTCTGCATCACATGAACAGTTGACAAAGGGTAAAATGTCCACCGATAGACCTCCCACCATGCCGACCTCCCATATTCTATAACCTTTCCCATTCTCGTAAGTCAATCAAATAACACTTGTAAATCCCCAAGTAAGAACATCCCAGCTTCAGAAATATCATGAGACTCAAAATAGGTAGACACCATATCATATAACCTAAGAAGGTCATTTCTATCCAAAAAGTTAAGAATCTCAGTAAGAAATGTGAAATTCCTGACTGTGCCATCCTCCCTATAGACAGAATTGAAGTGTCCCAAACCTCCAAGTCCTGTTGGAACTAGCTCCCATTTGACCAACATTGACCAAACAACCAATTCCTCATCTAGATCATCTTCTTCAAAATCTTTGATGAAAGTGTTGTCTGAAGCTTGAAGATCTAGAGGCCTAGCCTTCCTCCTTTTAGCCATAATCTTCTTTCTACCACTAAGTGTGGAGGAAGAAGGAGAAGGTACAGAGGTATCCTGAACACTAGAGGCAGGCAAAGAAGAAGGAGCAGAAGGTTTCTCACCATCAGTGTCAACATTAGAAAACTCAGAGGAATTTAAACCAATATCAGCATCTGGTACCCCCTTTGTCTCATGTGTCAAGACTCAGTATCTCGATAAATGGCACATCGAAGGATCTTTATCGTGAGTACCACCATCAGAGGCATCAGTGAATTTCAATCTCTTTATCTCAGAACCTTCTAAAGTGGGTGGATGCCTCTTCATCCTTTGGTAAGGATTAATACCATCTTTCAGAAGCCTATCCATAATTTTGTTATATTCTTCCACCAACACTTCATCAGAGAAAGACTTTACCTTAGACATACTCCATCCTGAGTTATATACAACAGAGCTCATGTTTTTCACCATCTCCCTCATATGCAATCTCTGTTGAGCCTGAGAAGGAGGTTTTTCTCTTCTAGCTTTAGCCTTCATCTCTGCAGCAGCCTTCTTTCTTTGATTTACTAATGTCCTTATGTCATGAACATAGTTATCAGAAGTAAATGCACCTCCTAATATTGATTGAGCAAGAGTGGGATTTCTAGCAACATCATCACCAAGCTGGGTCCAAGCCTCATCTGAAAGTCCCATAGCCAACTCATTCAATTCCTTCACCCTTGCAGGTGTAATCTCAGTACCACTTTCAGACAAGTACTCTGCATTGAAGATTGCCTGAGCCTGCTCTGCAACTACTCTATCCTTCATTGATATCTCATGTAGTCTAAACAATCTTTCCTGCTCAGCCTTATCTACACCCAAATCTACTGCTTCTTCCACAACCATTTTCCCTTTTCCTTTATCCTCAGAAGAAGTAGGAAAAATAGCATCAAGCTTATCCGAAGGAACATACTTAGAAGCATCAGAAGCAACGGTATCCGAGGGAACAGACGTCTCAGCAGCAATGGATGCACTTTCAAAGAAGAACGGAGGCTTATCAATGAAAAGATCGATTCCTTATTCATCAATTTCTCTGCAGGAATCACCACATCAGAAGGAACAACCTCTTCATCAGCTGCATTAGATACCTCACCAGCATCCACTAACCCAGACTTTAGAGTCATCTTACTCAGATAATTTCTCTTCCTCTTCTGAAATACTTTGACTGCCTTATCTTTTGAGGACTGAGTTTCTCTTAATGAAACTGAAGCTAGTACATTGAGAGCATCAAGATTTAGATGAACACTTGCTTGACCTTGTTCCTCCTCATCATTAGACACCACCATCCTTGTCCTCCTTTTACTCAATCTCACCTCCAGATCAGTCACCCTTTTTAACAATTTTACTAAAACACCACCCATAGTATGCTTAGTTTCCTTGAGCTCCTCCTTAGTATCCTTCAGCTGGAGCTCCAAGTCATCAACTTTTGCACATACCGTTAAGCAAACTAGACATATTCATCAGCATTAGGATCCTCGCTCTTCCAGCGTAGAATACCGTGGTTTGAGGAGCTTCATTGGACCTAGAGGAGACACAATAAAATCATCACCAAAAGTAGTGTCTTCCTCAAAATGTTGTCTAGGTGGACTATGTGGTTGGCACTAGGAGGAGAGGGATTAACCTCAGTTTCAACAGAAGTTTGATCCTGTGAGATAGAGGCAATCACTGGCTCCTCAAGAGCAACAGGTCTTGGTGAAGATGGGTGTTGTGGGTCATCAGGAGCAATTGATGCAGAGGCATCAAGAAGAACATTAACACCGTGCAACATTGAAGGTAGTAAGGGTCTATGTTCTCCATTAAAACCGCCATTGTGGCAAATAACTTGGTCATTAGCTTAGTAATGACCCTAGGAGATTTATCGAGGTTTCAATGCTCGTAATCATTTGTAAAACCTAGGATACATCAAAATTTATGTTTGGTATCCTTCACATTTTTAAGCATTTCCTCAAAAATATATTTTGAAAAATTATATTGTCTCCCATGAGCCAAACAAATAATAGCATTTGCAATAGAACTAGAGAACTGATCCCACCCACCAGATTTGGGATCTTAACATCAAGGTGGTATGAACCAAAACCTCCACTTAGGGCAAAACTTATTTTTATACCAAATTATTTTCCCATCAAAGGGATACCCTAAGCTGGTTAGTCCAGAGATGAGCTCCTTTTATCATTCTCAAAGAGACCATCTACATCATCAAGTTCTAATCGAGTCCTAATGAGAGACTCGGTTATCACATACTCTCTACCATCTATAGTGGCCACAATCTCCTTGGTGGCCATCGAAGAGATCGCTCATGAGCAATGGCCCAAAATTGCACGACAAGAGAGTCATAAACAATGGATGGAGAGTGTGTAAGAGCATACCGATTTTAGACCTTAAGAGAAAATCAATCATCTCATCATAAAGATTACTTCCTTTGGTATGTTCCAAAATGCGCCTTGTTGTGATCCACTTTGTATTCAAGCGGTGCCATGGATATTGATTGAGAAGATTGAAGATGCACAAGATTCAAATTAAGAGGAATTTGTGTGAGGGTTTCTTCCGATTGACTATTTAAAGGAGTGTCCCAAAATAGTCGCTTAAATTGAAACAAAATCTTTGACCAATTTTGACTAAAAATAACCCCAAATTAAATCCCCAAATTTTATCAAAGTCAAGAAGAATGAAAAGTCAAACAATGAAACCAAGCAACAATCGGAGGAAACCAATTAACTTTTGTCCGTAGTAACAAATCAAAGCTATCGGCAGAATCCACGAGCATCGAGGAATTCAATACAATATCGGTGGCAATGAGAAGAGAATCAAATCAAATCTTTGACCCATAATAAAGGCTTAAACTGCTCCATACGTAACTTTTAGCGATCCAAATTCCAACCATCAATATTTACCATATCTTTTACTAACCAAAGATTCCAAAAACTCCTATAAAACCAACCCCTTACAGCAGAAACATATACACAAACCTCATAACTCTAAGCACAAATACCCAAACAAATAAACATGAGCAGTTCTCCCAATCACCCAATTGAACTATCATCATCAGATAGTGAACCCCACTGGTTGAACTATTTCCCACCTGGTGCTTCCAACAGTATCACCTACATCTCTAGACCATCTCCTTACCAATCCCCCTTCTACCATACTTCTTCAGAGGAAGAAGTTCCAAACCCTCGTCAGAATGAGGTTGAGGTGTCAAGTGCTGAGCTCGGGGATATGCAGGAAGACTCTGACGATGAAGTGAATGATCCAACCTACAGACCTCGCAACACCAGATCCATGACAGTTGCTCCTCTTGATGTGTTACCACCAAGTGCACCAATTCCAGACCCCCAACCCTCCACATCCAATCCCACCGTAAGAACCAATGCGATGGGTCTTGATGCACGCCCAGGTAGGAATGGATGGATAGAGAGGAAGAGAGCATCACAAGATGCCACAAACATTATATGTAAATTGTTGGGGAAACATAAGGATGGTCTCAGGAGGCCTTGAAGAGAGAAGCTTTGGTCCGAAAGGGGTTCATGGATGAAGGATGTAGAGTCTTGGTCTTGTTTGTCATGTTCAAGGTCTCAGATGATGTCCTCCATGTCCCGCTATTTGAGAATGCGCTTTGTTTAAATGAATAAAAGCTTGTTCCTCCCGACTTAGACATCAACTTTAGATTCCCATGATTGTGTGTTTGAAACTTGATCTGCAAAAAGGTTAGTAGAACATGTGATGGGTCTTGCTGCACGCCCAGTGTGGGAATGGATGGATAGGAGGGGAAGAGAGCATCACAAGATGCCACAGTGGGGAAACATAAGGACAGAGAGGAGGCCTTGATGAGAGAAGCTTTGGTCTGAAAGAGGGTTCAAGGGATGAAGGGATGTAGAGTCTTGGTCTTGTTTGTCATGTTCAGTGTCTGTAATGATGTCCCTGCATTTGAGAATGCAGTTTGTTTAAATGAATAAAAGCTTGTTCCTCCTGACTTAGACATCTGATTCCCATGATTGTGTGTTTGAAACTTGATCTGCAAAAAGGTTAGTAGAACACAAAGTATGCAAAACAATATATACAGATATATACAGAAAATCAAGAAAAATATATACATCAAAACAAACATTATATACAGATATATACAAGAAATATACATCAAAGAGACCTCCCCTTAAACCATAATCCTTCCCTTAGGCCACAATCCTCCCCTCAAACATAACAATCAGGGGTTGATCATGCCTATATTGACAATCAAATATTGAAATATGGGTCCATCAAAAGCTTTTGTCAATAAATCAGCAACATTTTCATCTGTATGAACTTTAACCACTTGAATAAGGTGTTTTTCATTAGCATCTATGATAAAGTGGTGTCGTATTTCTATATGCTTAGTTCTTTGATGAAAAACAGGATTTTTGACAATACAAATAGTACTTTGGTTATCTATAAAGATTTTAGTGTTCATAAAATTGAACCCATAATCCAATAATTGGTTTTGAATCCAAAGTACCTGACCACAACAACTAGCAGCAGCAACATATTCAGCTTCAGTAGAAGATGTAGCCACTATGGTCTGCTTCTTACATTGCCAAGAAATCAATCTCCTACCCAAGAACCGACAACCCCAAGAGTAGACTTGCGATCAAAATTAGCACCAAAGATAGTCACTATCACTATAAGCTTCCAAATCAAATGGAGATTCTCTAGGATACCAAAGACCCAATTTTGGTTGGCCCTTTAGATACTTGAAAATCTTCTTGACTGCAGTCAAATGGGAAGTCAAAGGTGTGACTTGATGCCTAGAACAAGCACTGACTGCAAACATGATGTCAGGCCTAGAGGCAGTCAAATACATGAGAGACCCAATCATTGATCTATAGAGATGCACATTAGTAGCAGGATCTGGGTCATTGTTTGACTTAGCCTTAGGAGCCTCATATGGTGTAGTAGCAGTCCTAACAAGTTCCATATCAAACTTCTTGAGGATATCATGCACATACTTCTCTTGATGAATGAAAATGCCATCTGATTTCTGCTGCACTTGTAAGCCCAAAAAGAAAGTAAGCTCACCCATGGCACTCATCTCAAACTCACTTTTCATCAAATCTTCAAATTCTCAGACGAGCTTCTTTGGTAGAACCAAAGATAATATCATCCACATATACTTGCACAAGAATGATATCCTTGGTGCTCTTCTTGATAAAGAGAGTCTTATCAATAGCACCTCTTCTATAACCATGTTTCAGTAGGAATGAAGAAAGCCTAGCATACCAAGCCCTAGGTGCCTGATGTAATCCATATAGTGCCTTGACCACCTTGTAGACCATATCTGGATGATGAGGGTCCACAAATCCTTTAGGCTGAGTGACATACACTTCTTCCTCAATCTCACCATACAAAAATGCACTCTTCACATCCATCTGATAGACCATAAAACCCATGTAGGAGGCAAAGGCCAAGAAAAGTCTTATGGCTTCTACTCTAGCAACAGGAGCAAAGACCTCATCATAATTAATACCCTCCTCTTGTCTGTAACCCTAAGCAACTAACCTAGCCTTGTTCCTAACCATAATACCCCTAGCATCCCTTTTACATTTAAGAATCCACTTAGTTCCAATAGCATATTTACCAGGAGGCAAATCAACAAGTTCCCATACATTTTGATTAAAAAATTGTTGCATTTCCTCCTGCATAGCAGCTACCCAATCCTCATCACCTAATGCCTATGAAATACTGGTAGGTTCAACCTGAGATAAGAAACAAGCAAATAGACAATGTTGGTAGTCTATATGATTGGTCCTATGTTGAACCCTTATGTAGCTGAGAAAAGCAGATTCACCATATGATGTCTTCTTGACCCTGCTTCTAGTTTGAACAGCGGAAGTAGGATCACCAATAATAAGGGATTGTGGATGAACTGTGTTAATCCTTTTTGTGACATTAGGACTAACATCTACAGCTGTGTGTCAGATTATTAAGTGTTGCTCCAAAGTCATCATCATAAGAGGAAGAGTCAAAATGCCGCTTCTTGATCGATGATGAATGCCATCCAATTCGAGGTAGAGTGTTGTGAATTGGCTAAATCGATGGAGTGGCAACTCGTGGGAGTCTCAATGGAACCGCATCAAGAAAGATCGTGTCCATTATCGGTGAGCAGCAGCTTGCATTACTGGGGAAACAGATACATTGCCAATGCATCAAAGTTCCCGCGGGCCTCATCATTGCTGTTTTAAAATGACCTCTGTTTCCTTGGAGAACTCATAACCAAACTTTTCAAAGATCTTCTCAGAGTCGCATGTTCTTGGCGTTGGAGCTTCACAAGTTCCTCTGCATACCCCATATCACTAGAAGACACATCATGAGCAATGAGTTCTTGGTACCGAAAAGTGGTTAGAGGAAAGAGGAACAAGTATAACTTGTTCATCACATTCAATCGACTCATCATCCAAGAACCTACAATGTTAGTGGAAACCTCTTGTGGTTCTGCAGAAATGTTAGATTTATAACGAGTATAACCCAAATGATCGCTTAGATAATCCAAATCAAAGTACCATTCTTGACCGCACCTTGAACATTTGGCTTGTCCTCCATAACCGAGATTCGTAGTCTCTTCAACCCTCTTTGTGGAGAGATTATATACTCAGAAGCTTTACTATGAGTCAATACCCTACTACATATCCTTCATCGCCTTTCCCATCAAACTTGCCCAACCGATCACTAGTATTGAGGATGGTAACATGACAACCAAAAGGCTTAAGATGACTAATGGTAGGAATCTTGCCGCATGTAAGTTCATAAGGTGTCCTTTTGTGAGGATTTGTGATGGAGACCTTGCTCAAGACATAACAAGCAAGCTAATCGCTTCATCCAAAACATGGTAGGCGCTTTGAATCGCAAGCATGGATCTTGCTGCTTCAATGAGGGTCCTATTTTTCCTTTCAAAGAACTCCATTTTGTTGTGGAGTCCTCGGCAAGTGCTATAGTCCCTTTAATCCCTTTGTAGCACGTAGTTCTATCAATTTAGCATTCTTAAACTCGTCCCATTATCACACCTAATTGCTTTAACCTTCTTGTTCAACTGATTCTCCACTGAATAAAGTCTTGAAGAAGCTGTTTCATCTTTAGTTCCCAAAAGAATGCCCAGCTATATCGACTATAATCATCAGTCACCACCAAACAATAGTATTTATGATCAATGCTTCTGATAGATGTAGGACCAAAAAGATCCATATGTAGAAGCTGCAAAGGCTCAGTGATAGTGCTGATAGCAGTAATGGCCTTATAAGAAGCCTTGTGTTGCTTTCCCTTGTTGCAGGCCACACAGTTGTGCTCATTAGTAAAGACTTTGGAAGGCAGTCCATTAACTAACCCAAATTTAGCAAGCTTGTTGATTGTTTTGAAGTTTACATGAGCCATCCTTCTATGCCATTTATTAGATTCATCCAAGGATGCTTTGGCCACCAAACAAGCTAAATCTCCAGTAGTCGACATCATTGAGATTGAATGTGTAGAGATTGTTTTTCCTTGGTACCTTCAGAACAACTTGGTCATCAGCAGTAGTTGGAAATCTTTAGAGAGAACTAAACATTCATTATCAGTGAAGAGCACAAAGTTTTTCTTGTCACAAATTTGAGACACAGAAAATAAGTTGAAGTTTCTCAATGCCTCCACATATTATACATTCTCAAAGTCCAGTTGAGCAGTTCTAATAGTACCCTTCCCTGTTATTTTACCATCTCCTCCTCCAAAGGTTACTGTACCTCCTTGAATTCCTACAAAATCATGAAGCCTGTCTCTGTTCCCTGTCATACTCCTAGAACAACCACTATCTACAATACCTATATCTTTATTGGAAAGAGGATCATCCTACACAGAAAGAATATACAACAACATTAGTTTACATGGAGACCCAAGTCATCACTGACTTGGGCCTGCCTTGTGGATCTTATTTGATAAACCTGTAGATTGATGAGATCCACTATTGTTCTTGGACCTTTGCATAGTTGGTCTTATGGGTCTCCAAGAACAACCTGCTGAGGGCTTAACAGCAGTGTCCCTCCATGCCCCCCTTTGATGTAAAAAGTCAGTGTTCACAAGCCTATAATCATTTTGAAAATAAGTGCTTGTAGGTCTGTGCAAAGGTCTATTAACATTTCTTCTCCAATGAAAAGAAGATGGCTTATCAAGAAAGAATCGGGTTACCAAGAGAACCGGTCTACCAGAGCAATCGGTCTACCCGCGAATTGATTCTCGCTGGTCCTCACATGTGTTCCATTGGGAACAAATGGAGGTATGTTGGCCACATCATTCCACACATTATTATATCTCTATTGATGATTGCACACATTCATCTTTTTCTCATAATAATCACAATCTTTGATAAGATGGAAAACACTCCCACAAACAAAACATGATTTTTTCTTAAATTGTTTATTCAAAACAGGAACAGTCTTAGCACAACCAGAATTATTCAAACCAACATCAAAATCACAATTGTTTGTAACAAAATCAACAGAACATGAAATGTTTCTAGAAAAAGCTGTCTTAGAAAAATGATCTTTGACAACAACACTTGGGGCTTTTGGAACTTGTAAAGGCTTTGGAGAGGCAGACTTTAAGGACTCTTCATTTGAATCACAGCTGGCATGTTCTTTAGTTTGAGTCTCTGCAGTCCTGGAAGAACAAGAGACAAATGTGTTAGACTCATTGCCAGTGTCTGATAAGTCATTGGACTTTTGACCATAAGACATATGTGATTCATCTGAGTCGAGTCTGGATTGGGTGGCTTAACAATACCATTTATAAAGAAGGAACATTATGCATTTCACCTTGTTTTAAAAATGTAACAGTTTTTCTATATTTCTCTTCTTCTTCATCTCGTGATGTGATTAAAACACTATATTCATTGGGGTCATACACCTCATCCGGACCGATATAGTCCTTGAAGCCTAACCCCATTTTAGTTTTAATGCATATAGAGCTATTCCACAATTTATCTAAGTTTTAGCCTGTTCTTGCCATTGTTTATGCCTAGCCACCTCTCGAATCTAAATCGCCTTTAAGACCATCCTTTTCAAAGAACAACCTTTACATATTCTTTCTTATTAAATTTTAATTTATTTGTTGTGTTATCTAAATCTCTTTGCAAAACATTTATTTTCTCCTCAAGAGCCATTTGGTTTTGATCATACCGTGCCTTTTGTTTTCTAAAGCTTTAACAGCTTTCTTATAGGCCCGGACTTGTATAAAAGCTCTTTATATTTATCATTAACATCATCAAACTCACACTTAAGAGCATCATATTGTGTATCGCAACCAAATATACAACCTGTACCGAGAAGTGATGCCCATCATTGCAATTTCTCCAAAGAAGGTCGCACAACCACCCAACTTGAGGCTCTTCATCCTCACCATCATTCACATGATCATCCCACCAACTCGTTCTCCAATGACAAGATGGTCAGAGGCTTCACCTCCTCGCCTTCCTTGAGCTTGTATGCATTATATTTTCTTCTGTCACCTCCTTTCATGTTAGGACATTCTCTGGCAAAGTGACCAATTTGGTTACATTCAAAGCATCTGACCCTTCTTTCTGTCAAACCTAGCTATTTCTCTTCCTTTGTAGCCAAAATTCCTCCCAGAGCCCTCTTCAAACCTTTTGACTTTCACAGCAAGCATGGCCATCTGCCACTTAAGATCCATCTCCTCCATATCCCATTTATCCACTTGTTCAAAGTCTTCATAGGTCAACTGCTTGATCTTCGATTCAAAGAACAATGAGTAGAGCACATCTTCTATCACATAATTAGACTTTGACTTTCTTGAAGAAGATTTGTGTGTTCTTGATGCTGCTGATGAAGAAGTGGGGATATCAGCATATGTTATCATTGTGTTTCCACTGGTAGCACCAACAAAGGCAGAGTGTGATGGAGCTTGAGAAAAAGTAGAGTGACCCTTGATGTCAATCTCAAGAGACTTCAACTTGTTGTACAGATCATCAAAGCTTATGTAGTCAAGACCCCCTTTTGCCTTGAGAGTAAGGGACACCTGATTCCAAGAAGGAGGTAGAGCACGAAGGAACTTGAGATTACATTCCTCAGTATCAGGTTTAGATTTTAACCGATTGTCGGCCGAGGATCTTTGAAACCGTCATAGCCCTTATGGACACCCTCTTCTTCGTAGATAGAGAACTCCTAAAAGCTTTGTTTGAGCATGGACTTCTCATTTTCTTGGATTCATCGCTTCCACCAAACCTTGCTTTTATTCCTCTCCAAATCTGCTTTGCATCATCCAGATGATAGAAATCACTCATGTGCTCATCTCGAAGAGCTTGTAACAAAGTAGTTCTTGCCTTGGTTTCCTTTGACCGCAATTTGTTCAAGCAGCTTGTTGTGGTGGAAGAATTATAAGATTACCTTCAGTATCTCTTCCAGTAGCCTTCTTACTGTTTCCTTTAAGGATGATTTGCCAGAGATTGACATCCATGTTTGAGATATAGTTTTCCATCTTCATGGCCCATATCTCATATTCATCCTTTTTAAGGTAAGGGAATTTAGCATTATTGTTGGACATGGTGACCACTTGCTGAATGGAAGACTGGGTGTTAGACTGCTTGTTTGATGACTCAGACTGATCATCACTCTCAGCATCAGAATGTTTTGGTGATGACATGATATGGTTTTTGAGAAGAAAAAGGTTGTCTTCTTAGAAAGATTCTCACGAGGCTCTGATACCACTTGTTGGGTTCAGTCCCAGATAGATCTTAATGAGCCTTTAATGAAGATAGCTGCCTTGTGTAATCACAAAACAACTAAGGAGAACCTTTGCTAGAATTGCACTTATGCGGAAAATAAATACAAAACTTAAGAAGACAATAAACACAATAACTTGATCCTCTATGGATCTAAATTAATTCACTATTAATGTTATCAAAGACGTACATAAAACCCTAGCCATCTGTTTCTTTTATAGCACAAGAAACCCTAATGCAATTGCTAAGCACTCAAAAGATATGCTCTATCTATTCCTATTTTAACTCAAGCATATCACAACTAATAAACTAAGAAAACGGAAACTACATATCCGAGAAACATATTAACTATCATAGGAAACCGCACACTATCGCCAGTAAACCTTTCTATCACGGAAATAACATAACTATCGCTAGGAACCCTATCGTCAGGAACCAACTGCTTACATAATTCCTAATTCCTAACTACCAATACAAACCACTATTAGAGTCGGATGTTCATAGACCTTACGGGTGTACACTCACTCCCAACCCATTGCCTGTGTGAACTAATCCCACAAGTGCACTAAATTTTCCAACATCATCGTATGAATAGAAATGATGAGAAAGATATTCTTCTAGTTGACATTCATGGGCTTAAACGGGGCATGGAACATTGCTTTCAGACTAAATAAGTCGATATCTAAATGCATCATGAAGCACTTCGTGATGGTCTTCGTGATATCACCCACCGAACAATGTAGTATTTTACAACATATGATCCTCCTATTTTTTGAAGTGATCACCGAGCTTTTCTTTCTCAAATGCAACATAAATTATTTGGATCCTTTCCTTTCTTGAAGCTTGTATCAACATAATAATGCCTGCCATTTTATTGGAGAAGTTTTTTTAATAGTATTGATTTAGGTAGTTGCTAAAAGTTCTGTTCTATACATTAATATTGCACACACATATCAAAGCCTTCGGTGTGGTAACGAGGAGCTCGCGTTAATGCTGACGTGGAGTTGCGTTACCGTGCGTTACACGGCGTTATTACACAGTTAGTCTTGCGTTATAGGATCACGTTAACCCCAACGTTACTATGGTAATGTGCGTTGGGTAGTATAAATCAAACGAATTTTTCATTTACCACCCTCCCCCCCTCCTTGTAGCGGCTAGTATTTTTAATAGGGTTTTTCTAACATGTGCCCTGGGGGCACATGTTAAGCACATAAAAAGGACGGCGGGACCCACAAAAAGAACGTCCGGACCCACAAAAAATACATTTTTCAAATAAAATATGTAGGTCCGGACATCTTTTTTCATGGGTCCCGCCATCCTTTTTAGAAAGTAATATGTGCCCCCGGGGCACATGTTAGAAAAACCCTTTTTAATATTATATAAAAAACAAACAAAAACAAACTTTGGCCCCTGAACTATATAACGGCTATAAAATTAAAAAACAAAAAAAAATCAAAACCTTGACGGCTAGTTTCAATTTGAATTCAAAAGCTTCTATAAATACCAACGTTTACATATTAGTTTTACACACTTTCCATACACTATTAATCAAAAATATTACACAAACGTCCCTTATGGCTTGTCGTCTCTCCCATTCCGTTGAAGAAATGCAAGTTTATATTAAAAAACAATGCGATCAAGACGATTCGGATTGACAAAAGGCTATTGTCGACACTATCAAGCTGTTTGAGCTCACAAAGGCAAAGAAACAACGTTTGAGACAACGATACGCAAATTGCAAAGACATTTCGCCGGAAAGACATGCTTTGATCGACAAATTTTTTAGCGATGAATCTAGAAAAAATGATGCCATTAGTGAAAGGTTTTGGACGTGTGTTTCACAGATACAAGATAACATCAGCAACAAAATCCGTTGGAGTTATCAAGAAAACAAAATGGTTGGTTCGGTATCACAACAGCTGAATCAACTTGGGCTAGGTGCATCAACTTCAACTGATGCACCTGGATTTGCTGAGCAACAACGTTATTAGTTTACGGGTTATGCAGACGAGGCAGCTGATGAGCATGGCTTAACTGCAAGACAACATTATGAAATTATGTGTGATTTTAGAGGCTTTACGAAGTTGAAGCGAAACAAGCAAGGAAGCAACAAGAGGAGGAGGAGGAAACCGAAATCGTATGCGAAAGTAGCGGCGCTCATATAGAATTTAGGTATGTGGAGTCTCTTGAGTATGATTTACATACCGGGAGCATTCGGATTAGGATATGTTTATGTATTTCGTATCGTAGTGTATTTTAGTTTGTATGTTCTTTTTTCGTATCGTATTTCGAAATGTATTGTATGGAACGTTTATTTAATTTTTATGTAATATTTTTATGGTTACTAATAAAGTAATAGGTTGTTTGTTAAATAAAGTATTAGTTTAGGGGTTGAATTTGTAAATGTTATTTTTTTTAAAGAAAAGTGGGGCCCAAAATGTGGTGTTGTGGTTGAGTTATGATAAGGGTGTTTTGGGTGTTAAGGTTGAAATGTTAAAGCTGATGTGGCGCTGACATGACACCAAGTTAAGTTATAACTCAAGGTCATCATACCTTGTGCTCTCAGAGCTCGCAAATCCACTTTTTCCATTCATAAAACCAAGTTGCTTGGCCCATTATCTTTATTAAGATTAAAATACATCATTCGTCTCTAAGGTTGTACCCAAAATACATTTTCATCCAATTTCGAAAAAAAGTCACCAGACCTCCCCAACGTCTCCATTTTGCTTCTCTGATGGCCTCTTTGATTAATGGTTGTTCGTCAATGGATGTTACAACTCTCAATGCCTTTCACATGAGGGCAAAATTATCATTTCATAACTACATTTAATAATTCGCCTAACCATTGTCATACTCTAACCCGTTTCCCTATATAAAACTTCCCTCATACTTTTCATCCTCACACCAAATCCATAAACTTTCCCCATTTTTTTCATCTTCTTCAAAATAAGTATAAAATAAATAAATAAATAAATAAAAATGGTGTGATGTTGGTGTGGTCATCATGCGATATGGACCGGTCTCAACCCCGGGCGTAGGTTCTACTCATGCCCACAACCGGTATGTACATTTTAAGATCTTTAAAGTTTTAGTCATTTTTCATTGTTACACTAACAATGGTGGTAGATTTTCATTAATAACTTTTTGTTTTTCATTGTTTAGGGAATTTCTTATCGTTTTGTGATGTGGTTTGACCTACCAATGTGTGGACGGTCCACCATGATCATTCTCGGTCTCTTGAGGTCGAGAAATGAGCCTGAAGGTGCAATGCAATCTTGTCAAGCTAAGCTCTTAGTTGTCAAATCTAATATCTGAAAATGGAAGAACTATTTGGTGATGAGCTAGATCTTCTTCTTCACTATTTATGGTTTGTTCATGTAATCTGATTTTTATCTTTTGTGATGGATGGTGATATTTTGTGTTTTGTGGTGTTAGTGTTACATCTTAGTCTTTGTAAGTCATTGTCAGGGCAGTCCTATGAATTTTGGGTGTCTTATTCAGTTATAAAAAATTGGCCCCCTAAATACAAATACTTTAAATACTAGTATAAATTTTTTTAAATTGATAAACTTAAAACATGGAAGAAAAACATCAAAATTACAAAAATAATAAAACTAATGGCAAAAATATGTTGCATTTCTAAAAATAAAAATAAAACTAATGGAAATATAGCGAATCACTCTAACAAATAGCTCTGTGCAACTTATTTCTTGAAAAATGAACTTCTCCTCGCATTCTTTGAAGCAAAGTTGTTGATTAAAGCTTCAAAATAAACGCTCTCCAATAGACTGTTCTCGATTGCTATTAATGCCAATCCATTGAGCCTCTCTTGTGACATTGTGGATCTCAAGTAAGACTTCAACAATTTCAGTTATGAGAAACTTCTTTCTGTTGATGCCACGGTTACCGAGATAGTGAGCAATACTCTATATGCAATCATCGAATTAGGAAAAATGTCATGTTCTTTAAGAAAATTCCGTTTATCAGAAGGTCCCAATTTTTTGTCAAGAAAATAATTGTTAAGCAACATCAACTCCACAAAAAGATCCTTTGCGTCAATATTTGATTGTTCATTATTCTTGAGTGCAGCTTCAAGATGACTACAATGGGACGTAAGAGTGCTATCATCAAAGGAATTCAACTTGCGAGAAGTGAATAAAAAGCCAAAAACTTTTTCTTCCTCTTTGTATTGCTCGAATTGTGTTCTTAGAGAAACAAGTACTTGATCAACAATATATAGGAAATATTGGACCTTAAATGACTCTTCGGCGGAATATGAAGTATCTTGATCCACGAAATTCTCATTAAATTGTCTTTTTCTATGAATTACGCGCTTTTGACGAAATACTGGATCAATATCCATTTCAATAGCAATTTCCTTAGCCACATTAATTGCTTTATCAAAACCTGTGTCTCTAAACTTCAAATTCTTTAATAGCAATATCTATAAGCATATCGTCATATTGTTTCTCACTAAATTTACGGCAATTAATATGTCAAACCAAATGACGGTTGATAGTAAAAACTCGAAATCGCCAAGCTCATTTGCTGCTAAAGATTTTGACTCGCTTTTGATTTTTGAGTCATTATCATTTTCAGCAACTTGAAGTAAAGCTTCTAATTTCTATGTCAAATCTAATAGCTTTCACACCTCAACACGACTTTCCCAACGGGTTATGGACAATGACTGAGAGTTAACCCTTTAACATTACTTTTCAAAATTAACCACCTCTTGGAAGAATTGGCAATAATAGTGTAAATTGTTGTATAAATCCAAAAAAGTCCCATAGCTTTGCCACAAGAGCTAGCGATGTCACACAATGTTAGATTAAGGCTATGGCAACCACATGGTGTATAAAAAGCTCTAGGATTTATATCTAAAAATTTATTTTGTACTCCTTGATGCTTTCCTTTCATATTAGATCCATTGTCATAGCCCTAACCACGCACATCGTCAATATCAATATCTAGAGACTTTAGTTCATTATGTGTAACATCAAAAGTCCTTGACCAACAGATTATCTACACTCAAAAATCCTAAAAGGATTCCTCAACTCAGAATACAAGTGGATGCTACATTTACATACCTCAATATCAAAGACATTTGTTCTTGATGACTTGTATCAAGGGTACAATCAAATATCACAAAGAAATACTTTGCTTGCTTTATTTTTGAATAATATGTGATCTAATTCCATGAGCAAGTAATTGTATTAACTCATTTTGTATTGAATGCCCAAGATAATGAACATGAATTTCATCACTGTGATACGACGACATGCTCTTTGATAAATGGATCAAACTCTTCCAACATTTCAATCGACAACTGAAGGACCATTTTGCCATTTTCTCAAACTTTTGATATTTTTCACCAAAGGACTAAATTTGACAAGTTATGATTTTAAAAGGACCTTTGATGACTTTTCTTTTGAAATTATGAGCTCGACTGCTTTTTGACAACTTTTGAAACTGGGGACTAAAACCGCAATTTTGCAAATTTGATATGTTTTTCATCCGATTTTGATATTTTGCATTTAAAACACATAAAACACTCGATTTGTGATGTTTTGATCATTTTGAAGCATTTTTGAGTGTTTTCGATGATTTTGCAGCTTTATATTATACAAAATGATGAGTATTTAGAGACTCATCAATCCCCACACTAAGATATTGCTAGTCCCTAGCAATGATTTGAGAAAACATAATGGATTTTAATCTCTTTACCAAAAGCCATTACTCGAGTAGCCAAATGTTTCATTCAAGTAAGAACCATGGTACACCGATAACCATGCGATTTTGAGCAAACCACCGCCTTTCAACGGATTTGATTTTGTCTTTACCGTGCCGTACCTTTCCGGACTAGCCAACTCTTAGATAAATTATCAACATTATCTTTGGTGAGCTGATTACCAATTATGGATTTTCCATCGCCTTTACCACAAGCCATAATCTTGCAAGCTAGCCAACTCTTCACTTTTTAGGATATGGTGAGTTGAAACCATACAATTTTGGGCAAATTGCAAGCCATATAAACGGATTTGATATATCTTTACCAAGAGCCGCTTGCTCTGGATTAGCTAATCCTTTTGTCTTACGCATGGCGGATCGATAACTGCCGAGTAAGTGTAGAACACTTACCCAAAAAAAAAAAAATAATATAAAAAAAAAAAAAAATTTGGCCAAAAGCGGGGAATTAGGTAGATAATATATGAAATTGTGAGAATTCCCCCCACTTAGAAATGAATATTGCCCTCAATATTCAAAGTACCGTGGTTATGCGAAACAAAGAACGTAAAGGGAAATACTACGGCCATTATTTAGAAACACATGGTGTATAAAAGCTCTAGGATTTATATCTAAAAATTTATTTTGTACTCCTTGATGCTTTCCTTTCATATTAGATCCATTGTCATAGCCCCAACCACGCACATCGTCAATATCAATATCTAGAGACTTTAGTTCATTATGTGTAACATCAAAAGTCCTTGACCAACAGATTATCTACACTCAAAAATCCTAAAAAGGATTCCTCAACTGTAACACAAGTGGATGCTACATTTACATACCTCAATATCAAAGACATTTGTTCTTGATGACTTGTATCAAGGGTACAATCAAATATCACAAAGAAATACTTTGCTTGCTTTATTTTTTGAATAATATGTGATCTAATTCCATGAGCAAGTAATTGTATTAACTCATTTTGTATTGAATGCCCAAGATAATGAACATGAATTTCATCACTCGTGATACGACGCACATGCTCTTTGATAAATGGATCAAACTCTTCCAACATTTCAATCGCACCCAAAAGTTTCCATTGCTTTCAACATGCAATTTCTCATTTGTACCATGGAATGCTAAATTGTGTTTAGCAAGAAACTTCACAACTGAAATTATTCTCAACAGAACTTTCATCCAGTGATTTCTCTCTTTCTCAAATGGTTCATGTGCCACTTTATCAATTGTTTCATTCTTTTCCAGTCTACGACGCATGTCAAACCAAGTAGCCATGTTTGTGATATGTTCTAAACCAACCTCATAATCTTTAAGTCTTTTACCAACATGTGTCCAATATGCGAAACCCTCATTAACTAATGAACCTTTTGCATTCCCTTTTTAAAATATTTTACAACAAAAACAAAAATCTCTATCAAGCTCTTTGGAATACACTAGCCATTCTCTATCACATTTTTCGTTATTTGGTAAAACTTTAGTAAAGAAAGTGGCAGAAAATCTTCGAGAGAAGTTATCTTTAGGACCTTTATTAATAAAATTATCTCTTTTAGAACCTCCTTATACTAAATCTTTAATCATGTCAGAACTAAGACCATCCCAGTTTCATGGATCAAATATATCAACATGATGAACATTAGCATTAGGATTATCAACATTCGCATTGTCAAGATTAATCTCATTAGTGCCATCACCGCCAGATTCTCAAGGTTAATATCATCAATGTCATTACTATCAACACAAACATTACCACCAAGAACATCACACGTATCGTCAATATAAGTATTATTAACTCCATCATCATCAACATCGTCATCACTAATACCATCAATATTCATATTATCACTATCAATATTGTTATCAATAAGATCTTGATTATCAGAATCATCTCGTGGCTCTATTTGAACATACTTATGTATGGCTCCATATTTTCTCTTATTGCTTTGTTCAGTTCTCTGTTTCTTCAAACACTTTTGAAATCCAGATGCTTGTTTAGGAGGCATGATTTCTCTAAAAATATGTAAGTAAAAAGTCACAAGATAACTAAGTACCAAATTATAGTGCTTTAAACTTATAGTCATCAAATATAAAAAATGACTAAAATACATTGGTGGTCCCTAAACTTGTCCTGAAACATCACGCTGGGACAAAACTTGCCATTTTCATCGTCGCTAGTCCAAAGTATGCGTTTTATAGGCTAAATGAGTCCCTTGACCAATTTTCCGTTAGTCAACGTCTGTTATCTTCTCCCATGTGCCTTGCACATGAGGGCAAAATGATCATTTTATCGTTTTGGTTGATTATTTTGGTGGTACAACCTTAGGGACGAACGGTACACTTAATAAAAAAATTATACCATCACTACCACCACCCTCATGTTATCTCTTTTCATGCTTCTCTCTCTAAATTTTTGCTTCTCTCTCTAAAATTAACACCAAAATCATTCTCAAATCTCATTCATTCACTCCAAAAAAGAAAGGAAAAAAAAACAAACTAAATCAAACACCAATCTTCATTCTTCATCTTCATACCCACACACAATATCAAAACCAACAAAATATTTGGGATGATCCATAGATGCGGCAACCAACACCTAACGTTTGATCCATTTCAACCAAACTAATCATATATTTCATTTTAGAGAATTATAAATACTCCAATAGAGAATCATATTACTTGAAACATACATAAATGATACAATGCAACTATGTTCATGCTCTTATTCAAAATAACAAATTCGCTACATTACTAAACATTTCACTACATTAAAAGATTCGTGTATTTGATGGTGACAGGGATAGTTATTATAACCACGAGACATGTATAGAAAACAATCCATGCTTTCTTATGTTCCTGTATCTCCTCGGTTAAGCTAGCTAGTAACCATCACCTGGACTCTCATAATGTATCTTACAAACTGATGTATCACCTACAAAAGAATAAAGTTTGTGTAAGAAACTTAGCTTGTAACTCATCCCATATAATAAATGAAATCATTGAATTACTTTGACATTTGTTTTTGATGTGTGAATAAAATATTTAAAACCGGCCGCGTTGATTAATAATATTATATGATTAGGTTTATTGTGTATATAAAGTCAAGTAACCTATAGTTATAAGCCTTGATTCGGTGGTAAATAAATAAAAATAGGATACTTTAAGCTTTTATAAAAACAATTCCAAGTTCTCAAATAGACCGAACTAAACTTATATTAATAAAATAATCATACTAACATACAATCCTATTACTATTAGAAATAATGTAATCAAGTGTAATAAGATTATTGTATAATACATATGGCAAAAATAAATGTGACGAAATGTATTAACGAAAAGTTGTGCATACCACTGTACCAATGGCGACTTTGGAGGCCTTGTATTCAAGTGACATGTTAAGAACATATATTGACTGTACACTTGCATCAACTAATTAGTATCCTATCAAAGCTGCAAACCATAAAGCCACATACTAACAACAAACTTGCATTGCATAGTAGACAGATTTACAATGTAATTAGTGAGAGAAACAAATTAATACCATAGGTGATAAATCTTTATAGTACTCCATAAAAGATAGACGTTGATTTAACAATAAGGTTTACTTACATAATAATTATGATTCCAACATATTGGACATCATTTTGTCTCTCATCGAGCTTTATAGTTTTGGTAACGATGTGTGTCCAGCGAAACAAAGTGCAAAGAAGGCATTTGCCATGGGCCAATGTTGTAAATCAATCGCTTTTTTAGTTGATTTGCTTTCCTTAACCGGATTGAACAAATACATAAATAAAATGATACTAAAAATTAAATAGAAATACCATCTTTATTAAAAAAAAAAGTCATAACAGAAATGAATAATCTTTCATACTCAGGTGAAAAAGGTAGATGGATGAATTTTTAGTTAGGATAAAATGAATGAAAAAGGTAGATAAATGACTTTATATATGGGTAAAATAGTCATTTAAGAGATTTGACAAAAGATAACAGACGTTGACTAACGGGAAATGAGTCAAGGGACTCATTTAGCCTATAAAACGCATACTTTGGACTACCGACGATGAAAATGGCAAGTTTTGTCCTATCATGATGTTTCGGGACAAGTTTAGGGACCAACAGTGTATTTTACTCTAAAAAAATTAATAATTCACTAATTAATTATGTCCTTATTGATTAAATAATTCATGTTTTCAATTAGAATATTGGTGGCTTACTTCCTCAAAACCTACGAATGTCTAGCATATGTATATTCAATCCTTAAATTTCATATTCCTATCATCCTAACAATTAAAATTAGTTGCTTCTAAAATAATTAATTCACATGTGTATTGTTGGATGACCCTTTTCGTATGCATAATTAAAAAAAAAAAAAAAAAAAAAAAATCTCATAAGCATGCTTCTAAAACAATTACATAAATTATAACTAATCAACTAGTGACTATTGTTAATGTGTAAAAGTTCTGCACTTTAACTATTAGAAATAAAAATGTCACGGAAAAATCGCAAGCCTAATATAGTAATCTACGACTACTTATTCGAATAAATACAATCAATATAATATATAGAAAACGCATATATATCCATCCCAAAGTGAATAATTGCATATATATATATATCCTTTGTACAAGTTTTTTATGCACATTTTACAATGTTTTTTATACACGCTTTGGATATATACGCACTTTTGATTTTCGAAAGATATATACAAAATATAAAAGAGTCACTACTATGTTCCAACATTAAGTAAAAAAGCATTAAACAATTAATAAAAATAAAATAAAAGAAACCTCTTTTTTTAGATGCAGTCAAAAAGCGATTTTATGATCTTGATAGTTTGTCAATTTGTGTTTTTGATGATTAAAAAAAGATGACTCCCCTATACTACATATAATAGAAAAACGGTCAAAAGTGAAACGTTAAAAAGTTGAATTGTTGAAAGTGGTCAAATGAGAGAGAAATGCATGGTGTAATTAATACTCTTATTAAAACAACTCATTACTTAAGAGTACAATAATTTATTCATATTGTACAACCAATTAAAAGCACATCTACCAAATTAAAATGGGATAAGTGTTTCTAAATGTATCTAAGTTACCACGTTTTACTAAGTTGTGTATCAATCTATTAATCCTCCTAAACAATGCAAACAACTTACTAATCCTACTATTATATACATAATTTAACATTTGTTTAGAGATATTTACATAAATCATTCTTGTGGCTAGGAACAAATTGCAATGACGGTCCTTAAATTTATTTACAGAATTCGTCCTTGTGGTTAGGCCGGTCAACGGTGGTCCACGCCACGTGTCACCAAATGAGTGGTGCCATGTGGCATTGGGTCGGGTCGGTCAACGGTTTGGGCTGCCACGTGGACCAATGAGGTGGTGCCACGTGGCATTGGTAAAATATACCATCTTTTGGCTCGAGTGGGATTCGAACCGGGGTGGTTTGGGAAGGAAGCAAAGCTTTACCCAACTGGGCTAAGCATAGCTTCATTAATATTACCCCTAAATCAATTACATAACCCTTCCTAAAATTTAAAGGCCTAATTTAATAATATTAAAAGGTTCAATTTAGTTTTTGGCTTATCAATTTAAGAGGTTATATGGACTATAAAAAAATAATAATATACCGTCGACTGTTTTTTGATCTTTCCATGGTATGTTGAAATTTTTTCGACTTCGTTAGAACCTCAAAAATGCGAAACGCCATTTTCCGAGGTTCAAAGGAAGTCGAAAAATTCCCCGAGCATACCATTGGAAAGAGCACTAATAAACGAGTCCGACTGCATTTTCCTCAATTTTTGAACCGGCCCAGAACCCCTTTAAAATGACAGGTCAAATTTCTATTTGACACTTTTTATTTATAAAAGACCAACTGGGTTTGTTAAGGGTTAAATAGAACCAAATGGACAATAATACATGAAGGTATGCCCATCCCAGATGGGTATCACCTTTGTCTCCCACTCAACCCATCAGGGTTCGATCCCCAGTGGAGGATAATTTTGGATTTATTTTCTAACGCCACGTGGCACCACCTCATTGGTCCACATTGCAACCCAACCCGACCCGACCCGATATGACGTGGCACAACTAAGGTGGCGACACGTGGCATTGACCAATCCGTTGACCATGCTAACCACAAGGACGATTTATGCAAATAACTGTAAGGACTTCCGTTGCAATTCGGTCCTAACCACAAGGACGATTTATGTAAATAACTCTAAACAAATGTTAAACTTTGCATATAATAGTAGGATTAGTAAGTTGTTTGCATTGTTTAGGAGGATTAATAGATTGATACACAACTTAGTAAATCGTGGTAACTTGGATACATTTAGAAACACTTATCCCAAATTAGAAACAACCAATTAAAACATCCCTTGCTAAAAAGTACAATAAAATTTCATAACGTACAATTTAAAGAAGCTACAACATAATCCAAAATATAAAATAATTAAACACACTAATTAATGATATTTTTAAAACACCCTAAAATTAAAAGTATATGTTATTATACACATTATACAAATTAATAAAACACACAAAACTTCATACAAGCTAACAAGTTGATGTTACATATAGTTTTGAAAACTGGACCGACCGACCAACGTGTTTAACCGGAACCGTGTCGCCACCAGCCGGCTAACCAATTAAAGCCATACGAAAACGAACTGAGAGGACCCATGAAACCGATACAAACCGGTGAATCGTGTCTCATCGAGATCTATTTCGCGGTCAATCGTCACACAGGTACCCGCCGCCAAAACGCCGAGTACCCTTCTATATACTATATATAAAGGAAAACTAAAACTAAAAAGTGAAAAGTTGAAACTAAAAGTGGAAATGTTGAAGACCTATATTTCAAATGGAAACTATTAATACATCGAAAACCGGTTGACCGGACGCCTCAAACCCTGCTGGTTGACCCAATTTAATTTGACTTGTTTTCACCCAACCCGTCGGGTTGACTCGGTTTAAATCGACTTGTTTTTTTAACCGGAACGGTTCAACCGGTTGAACCACCCTAGTCGAACCAGGTTTCAAATTTGACAAAATTATATGAGAAATGATAAAGTAGTTGTGGAACCCGTAACAAATTTGGAAAAATGATAGACCAAGTAATTGTAGTTTTTTGTTGTTTATTTTGCTCTGACATATGTACGTTGTCATTTGTATAATGTTATTTTGAAAAATGTTCGTCTTGCACCACTTAAGGGATTAGCATATATGAATCGTCTTTTAAAAGTTAAATATATTGTATAGCCCTTTGTCCGGTATATCAATAATGTTATGTAAGTTTACTAGAATCACAAAAATTAAATAGTATTTTTATCTTTAGCGATAATTATTTGTACCCCAAACAAATAGCCTTGAACAATGCATAAATATCTATGCAAATTGATAGTATAAAATAATCTTATTATGTTAAATTTGTAAGGTTACAAGTTTAAAAGCCACAAACCAAATAGAAATATACTCCCACACTTAGATCGACTTCACATAATTTTTTGAAAATCAGATATTTCACGCTATGCAACCACTCATCAAAATTATAGTTATTCGAAATGATTCTCCGACGCTACAAATACAGTTTGTTGAAAGAAACTTATGGGTCGTCAGAATTTTACAGAAAACTTGACACCGTTGCCGCTAGGCGCGGGTACTCGTCTAGTTTTATAATAATAGTTAGATGGATCGGACAAATCAAATTAGAGTTGGACAAGGATAAAACTTTAAAACTGGGCCTAATCTTAATATAACAATACATAAATTTTGGTGCCCAAAAAAAATGGGCCTTGTGCATTTGCTCCTGTTGCATAGCCGCATATCCGGGCCTGGTCATTGTTTAGTATAACAATGGGGTAGTTTGTACTTGTACTTCTTTTTAATAAAAATGTTTAGTGCTTTTGTAACTTGATAATGGTTGTTTTGTTTTTTCTAAAATGTTTTTGAACTTGGTTCATGTGTACTCTATTTTCTTCTAGATGCATTTGTTAGTTTAGTTATAGTTGACTTTTTTTTCATTTTAAAACTTTTGTTCATGTAAACTTTGGTGGCATTTGTTCTTGTATACTCTGTTTTTCTTCCATTGCATTTGTAAAAGGGTTTTGCTAACCTCTGCCCACCGGGTAGAGATTAATCTGTTTATAAAAAGAATGTTCTAATTCATTCAAGTGAAAATCATGTTCAAATATAGTAATTTACAAGTTCATTTAATGTGTATTTAATGCATATTTTGGTTAATTAAGAAAGTTTGTGTTCATTAACTACACATTAACCTCTGCCTAGTGGGAAATTGTTAGCAAAATCCTTTGTAAAAGTAAACAAGACATTAAATGACCAAATGCAACATTGATTCATGTATTAATGCAAAAGTAAACAAGTCAAACATTTATTCCATATGCAAAGATAAGCAAGTCAAGAATACTTCATGTACATTTTGGTCTGCATTTTTAAATTCTAAGTTTGCGTTTGTAAAAGCATGCAACAACAAATGCATTTGTAACTTTGGTTCATGTACAAAAACTATGAAGAACAAATGCATTTCTAACTTTGGTTCGCTTACAAAAAAATGTCAACAACAAATGCATACGAATATAGACAAACTGTCAACAAGAAATGGAACACCAAAATGAAACAAAAAAATGTCAACAACAAATGGAACAACCAATGAAAAAAAATGTCAACAACAAACACATAACATGATTCTATAGGTAATAACCAAATGCATAAAATTTCATAGTATAGAACATTAAAACAAAGCAACACACATTGTCTAGAAAATACCTAATAGAAAAAAAAAAACATTGTCTTTGAAACACATAACACAAATGACATATGGTGAGACCATCATTCTTGCAAAATTAATCTTCCTCCTACTCTATTTTGGTCAAGTATGCTCACCTCAACTAGAACATGCTTGCACTCCAACACCTTCTTGTACACCACTTTCCAAAACATGAGATTGAGCAACAGTTGCTTGAGCTTGACTTTGAGATTGAGCATCAGTTTGAGTTTCAGCTTGTTTCTTTGTTACTTTTGAGTTTTGTCTTTTTCTTTGCGTTGTTTTTAGGCCAACTTCCACTAGATTTTGATTGAGATGGTGTTTCGTTTGGTTGAGAACTTGAACCTGTTTGTTTAACATGTGTCTTACTTTACCTTTAGCACTTGAACTTGTTGGTTGAAGCTTATTTTGACTACCTTGTGTTCCGTGACACACCACCATGCCCAAGACATGTTTTTTATTGTGTCCAACATTGCCACAAACACCACAAGCAACACTTTTCCAAGCCTTGGCAACTTACCATCTTTAAGAATATCATCATTTTCAGAAGCTAACTTAGTTCTTTTCTTTCCTGGCCTACCCTTAGGTGTATGATGTTTAGGTAGAAGAATGGTTGTGGGCACATTTAACTTTTTCCAATGCTCATTACCATTTATGGGCTAGATAGTGTGTTTGTAAGTATATTTCCAAGTCTTAAGCCAGTAATATGAATGAGCTCATGATTCCTTAGATCCTACTTGTTGTACACTCAATGCCATATTTCAATAGGTAGCAACTGTATGCTTACATGACATACATGTAAGCTCTTATCTTCTACAAGTACAATCCCTAGTTACAACATTTACAACACTTGATCTCCCCCATGGTCTACTAACCTGAAACTTATCTCTCTTATTCCATACAACAATGTACTTAACAACCTCTTTCTTAATCAAATCTAACATATGGGTTGCAATTGGTGTTATTAGCCCATCACTCTTTTCAATTACTTTCACAACATTCCTTATCCTTTTCATTCAGTATTCCCTAATATATTCTAAATCAATAATGATGGGTTTGTTCCAACCACCTACCATCTTCCCATGAAACACTTTACACATGTTATTAAGTAAAACATCATAATAAGCTCTCCATATACAAGTATAAAATTTGTTTTAGTAATACATTTAAGAATGTAAAAACATATATCATTAAAGTTAGACATAGATTATTTACTTGATAAATGGACCTTGACCATGGGGTTGGTGGTATCTTACTTAACCAGGCATGGACCGGTACACTGAAACTCTTGAAATCAAGCATAGCTCTCTCAAATTGTTAGATGATGTTGTTGTTGCACATCTCAAGAAATGGTCTTTAAGGCTTTACCATTCCATTACGCTTCATATTCTCATGAATGTGTCTCAAACAATATATTTGTTATACACTTGAGAATGCTGTTGTTAAAGCTAGAATGATACCATGCACAGATGAACATACATTCATTACTAAAGAAACACCTTAACCCAACAAGATTGCGTGATCAATGTGAAGTTACCTTTTGTTTGTCACTAATAAAAGTGAACTTTAAGTTTGGTTGTAAGTCAAGATCATCATATAGAAATTGAAGAAACCAAGTTCATGATTCTTTGTTTTCAGCTTCGCAATAGGATAGGCTAATGGGTATATCCAATTATTTCTATCAATTCCAACAGCTATAAGAAGCTGACCAGGAAAAAGACCGCTCATAAATGCACCATCTAATCCCAAAGAACTCTCTTGACACGCTTTAAATCCTACCTTCAATGCACCTAAATATATATAAATTCTATTGAATACCCTAGTTGGAAGAGAGGGATCTGTTGTAGTTTGAACATTTATCCTAATAATAGTATTAGGGTTTATTTTCTATAACTCTACTACATTGTAACACTCCCAAATCTGGTACAATGGAAGCATTCAGGTCATGAGGTGCTACTAAATTAGAATCACAACACAAAGTATAGAACAACGGATTTACCTTAAGAAATTTCATAATCAAAAGTATTAAGTTTACATCATTCAAAAATAGTGCTGAAATGTAGGCCCTTAAAAGAATTTAAGCGGTCCAAAATATATCAGAATAATCTATGACCATGCCATGCCAAAAGCCTCCAAGGTAAGCTAACGCCTTAAAAACCTGAGAAATACATGCTAAAAGTGTCAACATGAGGTTGGTGAGTTCATAGGTTTATACTAAAGCAGTAAAAGTAACGTGAGTTCAATAGAAAGTTGTGTTACCATTGTGTCACTGACAATGTCATGCAAACAAGATTTACCTTTAAGTAAATTATTAATGTGGACCACAAGATTTTATAGTATGAATAATTGTTCACATACAAGTCAATTTTAGTATTAGTGACCAATGTTTTGCTCACAGCGTCATGAAAAGTATCAGTAACGTAGACCATTAAGTATTAAGCATAAAGTTGGACCATAAAGTATGTTGATCATTAGAACAAGTATAATGTCATACAAAAGAGACTATTACGCTAGCACTAAGTTCATGCAACCGAAGCTACGACATTGGTGTATGCAAAATGTAGTCATACTAATAGGGGCCCATTATGAGTGCTTATCCCGTTACACTCGATTCTAATATGATATACGCCGCATTGACCCATGTGTGAACCGAATGGGGAGTCACCCCAATAGATTTATTTATAGCAATCGCGCTTCTTGTAGGAACCGACGGTTCATGAAGTGGGCATATATATGGGATTCGTGGCTTAGGCTCTCCACGTAAACCCCAAATGATGTGTAGAAAGTGGGGCTCACATTTATGTTGGTGCAAGTTTTAAAAAATTTATAATCACGAATTAACACGTTATAACCTATTAACACATACGAGCAAGTATACTCGTCCGCAATAGCAAAGTTTTGGTAAGTCGAGATCGTCCCAAGGGATTTTTGTTTTGAAATAGGTCTTATTAAAAGTTTCTAACAAGAAAGCTTGTCAAGGCCTCCTCGAATAAGTGTTCTAGTGAAAATACTGAATCAAGAATAAAATATATACTTGTGTGAAGTCTCATAATCAACCATAGATAATGTTCATAAAGGTTTGGTGTATACTCTTAGTATGATGCACAAATCATAAGCAAATGATTCCCCAACCATGGTATTTGTTTGTAAAAATCATTCTAAGAACAAAAACATTTAGGTAATCCTTTCGGTCCTTATCCCAATGATTATCCTATAAAAGTTCCATTTGTTTGCAACATGTTCTCATTAAATTTGTTCTTACGAATCTTTCGACCCTTCGTGATGAAAACGTTCCTAGTCTTGTTTTAATAAGCAAAACATGGTGGTTGTCAATCACCATATCCCCATACTAGTTTGTCACAACACTTTTGGAATAAAACACAAGAGAAATCCTTTCGTCCTTTTTCTTAAAACATGTTTTATTGACAAATCAATCCAAGACTAGTATTTTTCCAACAAACTCATTTAAACAAGATCATATATACATGCATCACATTTTGAGAACATTATTATGATTAATCACATTCCAACACACAAGTATATCACAAACTACTCCATGAAAACAATCATATCTAAACACAAGTCATAACAAGGTAATTCAAACAATTCAAGAGAATAGATTTCCATAACAAAGTTCATAGAATACCTAATCTTTGTGATTACAAGAATTAGAAATCGTGGAATGTAGCAACCACGCGCCTCCAATCACCTAGGATCACCGCACAACTCCAAACTACCAAACAATGGACAAGAATGGTTCCTTCCTTGCTTCGGACGCTTCCAAGAACTACTAAGCTTTTGGGTTGAAATAAATGGGTAAGTATGAGTTTTGATGTAAACTAATACTCTTTTGGTTGTGTCACACTTAGTATACAAGTACTAGGTCCTTTAAATAGCCAAAGCACTTGCTTAATCGCCCAAAAACGCTCTTCCAAGTTAATATCAAGAAATGATCGGACTCTAATGATTATGGGGAGTTAAGACAACAATAAATGCGAATTGTGTAATCAGCAGCGCGTAAACCGGATCGGTTTCTATGTCGACCGAATCGGTCATGGCTTTGACCATTAGCCCACCGGATCCGGTCATGGGTTGCACCGAGCGGCCGGGTTTTGCTCCTTTGACTTTTTGTCGACTTTTCCTTTATGCTTCATTCTTTGCTTACGTTGATGATTTCCAAAGCCAAACTTGATCTTTCCTTGTCAGATGCTTCAAATCACTATGCTTCCATATCATTGAGTCCACAAGCTTCCAATCTCAACTTCCTTCCTTTAGAATCTTCCAAATGTGCATAAAACTTCATTTCTTCAATATTCGCGATACCGGCTACATATACATACACAATACACATCTTTGCACTTTTGCAACAATTATGAGTAAATATAGTCAATATCATGCACAAAACCGACAATAACGCTACTAAAAACATGTTCATTTTAGACGTTATCAAATTCCCCACACTTAAGCTCTACTCGCCTCGAGTAGGTCAAACATTTGCAAAGATTGATTTCAATGGTCCATAACACCATGTTTCGTAAAATGTAACAATTACCATAAAAGATAATTATTATTTTGCTTATAATATGAGAAAATCTTCTAAAATGAACCAAACACTTTAGATAACATAACTAGGATACCTCACAAATGGCTTTAAGATTTCACTCAACACTCATATATTGGTGGGTATATGTATATCACTCAATGCCTAGTCATGATCAATGCTTTTTACCATAAGCTTGTACAAGTATCAAAACAAAGAAAATAAATTCATCAAAGAGGTCTTTTATTCGGTTATAACGACAAGGTTACGGGTTCATAAAAGGTATGGATAAGGCATGGGATAGTTTATGAAATTGGTTTAAAATAAAATAAAATCAAGTCCAAACCTCCATGGTGCTAGTCATCATACAAACCACGATCCCGAAAATGATTATTACTCCTCTTTTCATATCGATCACCAAATATATATATATCACGCCTTAGCACATTGGCTAATCGATAACTCAAATATACTTCATCTTCCTTCATCTTCATAATAATATAACACATTGGCTATAACACATCATTTTTTTTTTTTTTTTTTTTTTTTATATCACAACTCCCCACACTTAGTATAAGCATCACCACAAAAATACAAATAAGAAGTATGCATCCTTCGTCTTTGTCGAAATGGCACACACGAAATAGCAAAGTGTAGCTAACTCATAATCATCAAAAACAATCCAATCATTCCAAACAACTAGCAACAAACCATTAGACTTGATAAGGGTTGGCTAAGGTTTAAAGGTGTAAAATATTTTTGTATTTTTCTGGATTTATCAAAAACGAAAAGGATGGCTCAAAGGGTGTAACTAGGGGTATCTAGTGCTAAAAATGAGCACTAACAAAATGGGTCCATGTGGGTGGTTAACTAACCGATGTGGTCAGCTAATATATCATTAGATGTAAAAATGGAAGGCCATTTGGGTTATTCCTAAAGTGCCTCTTATCACTTGAAAATATTTAGATCACTCGAAAGTGATTTTAACCGTAATGCATAACTAGTACAAGTTCTAGAATCGACATAATCACCGCACACTCATAGCAAATATAAAACAAAAGATGTGTTTTATACAAAAGAAACCTCACAAAATGTGGGAAAAGGCTATTATGCATGCTAGAAAATGCTATCGAATCCAAAATGAATTACTTCAAGAATTTGGTTCAAATCTAAAAATTTTCAAAACCTCATTTTACCATTGAAATCCCAAATTATGTATTTTAATTATCAATAACGCGCGAAACCATTAGACCATCAAGGGCTAATTTCTTCTAATCACTTGCATCCAAAAGTTATCTAAAAAATAAAAATGCGATCATTTTCCTATTTTCTTCCTCCCCATACTTAAGTTTTGCATTGTCCTCAATGTAATGAAAATGAACTTCAAAGTAAAGAAAATGGGAAAAGATAGTTAAAGATACCACGGATAAAATATGCAATAAGCACATTGGGTCATTAGCAAGCTCATGAGTTATCCAACTCGAAAAATTTGACCATCAATAAGCTTCCAACATATCCATCCCGCAAACAAAAATTGCAACACAAAATGCACAAAACAAAACAAAACTACTAAAACTAAGATAAAACCAAAATATACCAAACATCCTAAAGAAAATCAATCAAAAGATAGAAATAATTTAAAACACATCATGACCATTGTTTTTGAAACCATAACTCACGAATGACCCATAATCACCGTCATCCTCGCCATTTCTTCTCCTTCTTCATCATCAAACTCATCATCATCATCACTTTCGGTTACGTAGTTTTCGCCTATGATTTCGAACGAACTCTCCTCTTTTCTTCTTGCCTCCGACTCGATGATGATCCTCCAACTTCATAACTTGTTCCTCCACCTTCGTGCAATCGACCATATGGGGTATTGGATCGTGAAACGGTGCGCACTCGTGATATGGATATGGATAGGGTCCGTGATAAGAAGTGTAAGGAAAAGGATATGGTGGAACATTTGGTGGATTGTAGGGTGGCAACTCATAATTGGCTTCTCGAGCCATGTGTTGAAAAATCGGCATCGAATAATCATTGATGTAGTTGTTCCTTAACATCATCGAATCTCTCCACACATCCCTACATTGAATCTCATCTAGATGTTGGTTCCACTCTCCCATCCCGAATCAAAACCACCGGACGCACCCATTTGCACGCTCTCCATTGGTATATTCCTCTGTCGTTGTGGTGGTTGTTGCTGTGGTCTTGGTTCAATCCATAATCCTACGGTTCTCAATCTCCTATTCAAAGCATTACCAAAACCTTTCGCATCCACATTTCACTATACTTTGGCTCTCCACACTTAGCCAATTCCTCATCAACATAATACCCAAGATTCTTCGCCAATCTTGTCACAAAATGTCCTCCACAAATGTTATCACATTTTGATTCCCGGGCTCTCCTAGACAAATATTCGGCTATCTCGCCAAATGGCATTACCGTCCTTAGTTTCTTCCAAAGAACTTCATAATCCATAAGTCCGGTTTCGACATTTGTCCTCGCCCAAATCTATTAAATGGCCCGGTCACAATCAACTTGTGAAGTATCCTCATCAACGGATTCCTCGATAGTTGAAGCATTCCTCCTAGCACAAGTAGGATCTCCCACTTGATTCCAATAAGCGGGAATACTAGGTAATCTTTTCAAACCTCCAAGTCTAGAAAAGTGAGTTTCAAATAATCGATGATTTACCTCATGTGGCTCATACAAACCAAGAGCTACACCAAAGTCGGCAATGTGTAAGCATGATCCCTTCCACAAAGTCTAAACCAAATACAAATCTCCAACATCAAATTACTTAACATCCACCTTTCTTTCAAAATACATGGTTGAAAAGAATTCCATACACCATTCTCGATAGACTTCTTCATTAACACCGAATGCTCTTTCCCATGACAAATCATTGAACGAATCTCCATCCCCGGATATACATAAGACGCTCGATCATCCTTCTTAACTCATCTTCACACTCACATTCGTTAAATAAATCCCAATCAATCACCCTTGGAACCAAACATTGCCTATGTTGTAACTTTGACAATCTTTCCGAAAAGCATGTTTCTCCATCGGTGAGATTTTGAATTTCAAATTAGCATTTGCTTCCTTCTTCACACTATACTTAACCTTCTTCTTCTCGCTCCTTTCACCAAACTTAGTAACAAGTGGGTTAATTGAATTTCCTCCCACTCGAGCTTCCTACAATAATTCTCTGAGAAATCACAAAAATAAGATCATATAAGAGTGTTAGAACAAACAAGAAGGTTAGAGAACCTCTAAGATACATTTCAAAATTTCACAAAAATTCCTCACGAAACCTCAACCGGATTCGGTTGGATCACCAACCGAATCGGTTTCCCACTGACAGGCAACAACCGTTCGGTTGCAATGCGCAACCGAATCGGTTGTGCAGACTGCATAAGGTATTTACCTTCAAATCCTCAATATCTCGAATTTCTAACGCTCAAACCACTCTTAGATCGCATTCTATCATCCTCAATGATTTCCCACATCCTAGAATTACTCTATCTAGCTTCCAAATCATCAAACATCTACATCTTAGAACTCATTCTATATTTTAAAATCATTAGTTCTAATAGTGTAGCATCCATCATTCTTAAAAACATATCATCCATCAAAATGAATCACCAATTGTAACTTATCTCATTTCATAAGCATAACCCAACAAATTCCAAAAAAAATCTTATCATCTAAAATCCATTCTATGGTGAATCAATCAATCAATCTCTTGTTGTAATGCACTCCTATATCAATTACTCACTCAATCCTAAAATATAACCACTTAATTCGAATTAAAACAAAAACCCCCAAATTGGTGACCTAAAATCCAATTCGAATCAAATGTTCTAATAAAACCTTAATTGAGTAAATTGAATGTAAATGCTTACTTGCTTGGGTGCCATGATGTTATCCTACAATTCAAACAACTTCCAATCGCCTTTCTTGGATGAATTTTGCAAACCCACCGAAAATTAGTGTGTGTGTGTGTTTTTTGGAAAATGAAATTTTATATTTTGGTGCAACCGGTTCACCAAGGACACAACTGCTTCAAGTATGCTTTTGCCAAATTTGCTTTTTTACTTGTTTAACATGTTACTTAGGCATTTACCCTCCAAGCAACATATTTTTACTCGAAAATTCCTGCTAAAGATTCACACAACATTCATTCACCAAATGAAATTTTGAACAATCATTCAATCCAAAAAAAAACTAACTCATCATATAAATGAACTAATCCAAACTCAACTCAAAACTCATAGTCATAATGCATTTAAACCAAATCACCTCAATCATAACATGAAAAATAAATAAGAAACAAAAATCCTAATGCATCAAATCAAAATAAAATAAAATATTTCATGAAATTCAAGCAAAAGATTGCTTGTTATTACGGTCTTTCCTTTCCTCAAAATTCCTCAAAATATTCTTGCCTAAGAATATCCTCGCTTTGAAATTTTCCGTCAACTCACGGAACGTTTCAAAAGTTTTAAATTTCCTCATAAATCTTCGTCCGTCCGGCATAATATATCAAACTTAACATGCCATGCTCCATCTCCGGTTTGTCTCTTGTAAGTCCCCAATCCTTCGGTTTCCACTCCAAATTCTTAAGTTGCACCGTAAAGATCCTAAAAGTCGGTCAACTTCTTGTAAACCAATATGTTTTTGAATGGGTTATAGAAAGCTTCTATCGCGAATGCACGCTCCATTTCGCCCTCTATATCGAAATAAGGTGGAGTTAAAGGTCCGACATTGGATTACCGTGGACATCACGTCCCACTTCAAAACAAGTTAAATCATCATTTGCATCCATCCATTCCAAATCTTCCATACATTCCAAAATTGGTCCTCTTGGTTTTGGGTAGTATGTTTGCCTCGAATCCCATCGTCAATAGTCATGGTGCCTCTTCCCATGTCTATAATTGCTCCACAAGTTCGTAAAATGGCCTCCCAACAATAGTGGTAAACTCTTGTCCACCGGAATATCCAAGACAAGAAAATCGCCAAATACGGTTGGTAGCCAATTTGCACTCTTACATTCTTAACTTCTCCCATTGCCTTTGCTTGAGTGTTATCCGCCATAGTGAGCTTAGAATGATTAGGTTGCGGATTACTTAGTCCCAAAGTTTTGAACAATGGATACGGCATCACGTTAACACTTGACCCCAGACGCCTAAAGCATAAACCGTGTAGTTCCATTTACTTTGATTGGCAACACAAAATTACCCGGATCCTTTTCTTTCCTTGGCATTCCTTTAAACAAAATTCGATCTCGATCCTCATCCGTGAGATTCTTATCTTCCAACCTAGCCCTCGCTAGCATCAATGCATCCAACTTCTTTCGGTAAAGCACATAATCTTGGAGAACTTCAATAACCGGTTTCTTTTCATTGAGCTCTAAAATTTTTGTTCTAGATTCTCTAAGATAGCTTCTTTTGGCTTTCGGTTAACGGTTTGATAGTAGTAGTAGTGTGATGGTGTGTAATCATTTTGGTGGTGGAGGTTGTTGTTGGGTTAATTTATTTGATGATGGTTTCTTTCGGTTTGCTTTCCCATTTTAACCACTTCCACGCTTTTTCTCTTCCATATTTGCACAAACTTCCACTAGCATCTCGTTGATCCCTTTTCCTTCTTCCAACTCGGTTATGTTAATCCGCATTTCTCCCATACCAAAATCTACTTGACACTTGGTCGTGACAAGAAAATCTCGACCAAAACAAACATTTGGCTCATCCGCATTACCTTCCTCTAAAACAACAAAATCAGTTTCAAACATATGTCCATGAATATTGACCTTCAGATTTTTGACCATCTTCCTTCCATATGCCTCATAGTCCATACGAATATGACCGATTTCACAAGAACCTCTTCCAAGATATAATTCTCCATAAGCCATATTAAGTCGTGCATCCCAAGCACGCACTCTTCCACTTCACAAGGTGTTCCAAATCTCATCATCGGTGAATCATACACCGTTGACGGTGCTTGTGTAAACACTACCACTCTTTTGTTTTTGGGTAGTTGAACCTTGTTTTCACATACTTCTTCCATATCACCCGTGTCAATTCCCAATTCTTTCTTGCTTTCCTCCAGAATTCCTCCAATCTTTTCTAATGAACTTCCCGTATCCTTGAACATGTCATCCAAAGTACGAAGGTATTCCGAGATTCCGCTCAAACTATCCATGT
Source organism: Chrysanthemum lavandulifolium (assembly GCA_022545495.1). Classification (NCBI taxonomy): domain Eukaryota; kingdom Viridiplantae; phylum Streptophyta; class Magnoliopsida; order Asterales; family Asteraceae; genus Chrysanthemum; species Chrysanthemum lavandulifolium. The sequence continues at coordinate 227,750,802 of CM040242.1, read as the reverse complement.
TACTAGACAACTTAACAAAGCAAAACAAAACAAATCCCGAATGATTAGCGTTAACGTTAGTAAAACAAGAACAAACTATAAAAACATTTAATAAAACAACTAAGACATCTAACAAAATTAAGAAATCAAATAAAAACTCAAAACCTCAAAATGATAAAACTCAGCAGATAAACTCCAACCGATTCGGTTGGCTCACCGACCGAATCGGTTGGTTGAAAAATCCTAGAACAAATGCGAACCGGATCAGTTATGGGTTGCAACCGATCGGTTTGATCGAAAAATATATATATATATATATATATATATTATATATATATATATATATATATATATATATATATATATATATATATTTTTTTAGACTAATAATAATAATTAAAGCAAATTAATGTCATTAAGGATGTACTAACTCCAGGTAATTAAATAAAACTCTTCATAAACTAATAATTAAATAACTCATTAAATCTAATTAAAACCAAAATTAAAAATAAAACTAAAACTAAATAAACTACTCATAAATGCTATCATGAAATAAACTATAATTGAAAATAAAATACTCTTAACCATTACCATCAACTATAAAATTAAAATAAATAAAACTAGATTAACCAAATAACAAAAGTAAAGAAAAATAAAATAAAGTAAAGAACAATAAATCTAAGAACTGATTAAACCACACAATTACTCTAGAAATCAAAACACAATAAACTAAGAAGATAGATATTAAAATTCGAACCAAAAATATTTCATTGAATGTCTAACCGGATTCGTTGGCTAACCAACCGAATCGGTTAGTTTGTAACAAAACTTTTTTTTTTTTTTTAACTAATTTCAAAGAAAATTACGTAAAATCCCAATAGCCGCGCCAAAAACTTGATGTGCTCCGGTTGGTGCAAGTTTTAAAAATTTATAATCACGAATTAACCGTATAACCTATTAACACATACGAGCAAGTATACTCGTCCGCAATAGCAAAGTTTTGGTAAGTCGAGATCGTCCCAAGGGATTTTTGTTTTGAAATAGGTCTTATTAAAAAGTTTCTAACAAGAAAGCTTGTCAAGGCCTCCTCGAATAAGTGTTCTAGTGAAAATACGAATCAAGAATAAAAATATATACTTGTGTGAAGTCTCATAATCAACCATAGGTAATGTTCATAAAGGTTTGGTGTATACTCTTAGTATGATGCACAAATCATAAGCAAATGATTCCCCAACCATGGTATTTGTTTGTAAAAAATCATTCTAAGAACAAAAACATTTAGGTAATCCTTTCGGTCCTTATCCCAATGATTATCCTATAAAAGTTCCATTTGTTTGCAACATGTTCTCATTAAATTTGTTCTTACGAATCTTTCGACCCTTCGTGATGAAAACGTTCCTAGTCTTGTTTTAATAAGCAAAACATGGTGGTTGTCAATCACCATATCCCCATACTAGTTTGTCACAACACTTTTGGAATAAAACACAAGAGAAATCCTTTCGGTCCTTTTTCTTAAAACATGTTTTATTGACAAATCAATCCAAGACTAGTATTTTTCCAACAAACTCATTTAAACAAGATCATATATACATGCATCACATTTTGAGAACATTATTATGATTAATCACATTCCAACACACAAGTATATCACAAACTACTCCATGAAAACAATCATATCTAAACACAAGTCATAACAAGGTAATTCAAACAATTCAAGAGAATAGATTTCCATAACAAAGTTCATAGAATACCTAATCTTTTGTGATTACAAGAATTAGAAATCGTGGAATGTAGCAACCACGCCTCCAATCACCTAGGATCACCGCACAACCCAAACTACCAAACAATGGACAAGAATGGTTCCTTCCTTGCTTCGGACGCTTTCCAAGAACTACTAAGCTTTTGGGTTGAAATAAATGGGTAAGTATGAGTTTTGATGTAAACTAATACTCTTTTGGTTGTGTCACACTTAGTATACAAGTACTAGGTCCTTTAAATAGCCAAAGCACTTGCTTAATCGCCCAAAAACGTTCTTCCAAGTTAATATCAAGAAATGATCGGACTCTAATGATTATGGGAGTTAAGACAACAATAAATGCGAATTGTGTAATCAGTAGCGCTGTAAACCGGATCGGTTTCTATGTCGACCGAATCGGTCATGGCTTTGACCATTAGCCCACCGGATCCGGTTGCGGGTTGCACCGAGCGGTGGGTTTTGCTCTTTTGACTTTTGTTCGACTTTTCCCTTTATGCTTCATTCTTTGCTTACGTTGATGATTTCCAAAGCCAAACTTGATCTTTCCTTGTCAGATGCTTTGAAATCACTATGCTTCCATATCATTGAGTCCACAAGCTTCCAATCTCAACTTCCTTCCTTTAGAATCTTCCAAATGTGCATAAAACTTCATTTCTTCAATATTCGCGATACCTGGCTACATATACATACACAATACACATCTTTGCACTTTTGCAACAGTTATGAGTAAATATAGCCGAATATCATGCACAAAACTGACAATAACGCTACTAAAAACATGTTCATTTTAGACGTTATCAGCATAAAATGTTTCCGTGTAAATAAATCATGTATGAGAGTGATTTGAGTAAACAATTCGAATAAAACGAATAATTAAAGTGTGCATGCATTCTCACCCCCAAAATAGTTTTAAAAAAGTAAAGTAAGGGCTATGAACACACCTCAATAAAACAGTCTGAACAGAGTAAAGTCAAATAGAATAAGTGTGCGGCACCGACACGCGACCTAGATTAGTATGACAAGTTTAGTTTACACTTCAGGTTTAAGACTCGATGAAGTTTAAATAAATTTAGAAGTTTTAAAGTGTTGGTGTTATTGTTGCTTGTGTGGCAGCATTTAAGTTTAAATAGTTTTCTAAACGGTTTGCAGTATTAGCTCTTGTAAATGCATAAGTATATATAATAGTATAAAGTACACATGACGAAATATTATTCGCTTCACAAGTATCCGAAAGACAAAGTACGAAAATATAATACTAGTAAATTTTGACGAATGTATATATATGTTTATATATAAAATAATAAATTAAGTAAAACTATGTAAATAAATATTTTCAAGTAATGGTTTTATTTCGAGTGTTTGGAAAATAAGCTAGTAGATTATATATTTTTAGAGTGTATGCTTGTATAGGTTATTATAAGTGTGTAGGATTTTACGAATGTCGGACATGAGCCGTGTATACATTTTAGTTTTGTGAGGTGACTAGATGTCACAATTTTTATTTTAAGTAATAAACTAAAATAAGTTTTATAAGTTAAAATGTGTCACGATAAAGGTTAGATACCAAAATAGATAATATTAATCAATAACTTTAAAAATTAAAACTTATATTTTTAGTGTAGTCTAGTTTTCAATAAGTTTAGAATATATATATATATATATATATATATATATATATATATATATATATATATATATATATATATATATATATATATATATATATAGTTTAGAGTTTTATTTGTTGAGTGTATTTAGTTTTGGTTGTAAAATATGTTTTAGAGATCCATTTATAAAACAAGTCGCATAGCTCGGATAAGAATAAGCGAAATTAGACTAGAGTAAGCCGTGGAATAAGTCGAGTATAAAATAAGCAATCACCATACACACCACGTTTAGCCATGTTGGGCTTCGACCCAACTGCCTCTTGGCGCACCATCATTCAATCAAAGGCCATATTTAGTCCAATGTAATGAAAATAAGTAAACCAACACACCCTCACTCACTGTTGGACTTTCGATTGTACTTGACCCAAACACAACACAAGTCCAAACACAAGTTTATGCTTGACTCAACCCATAATCAAAATCATTTTCTTTTAGGAGAAAAAAAAAAGAAAAGAAACCAATTGTACCTCAACTTCTAATATCTAAAGTACCCTTATCAAACACCCATTTTGTTTGCTTGTATCCATTATGCTTTTAATATTTTTTGGAACCTTGGTTTTTGACACAATGAGTAAGCAACCCAACATACTAACACAAACACATCAAGGTCCCATTTCATTTTCTTTTATTTGAGTAGATCCGTATGCAAAAAGAAAGGAGGAAATAATTCAAATGTAACAACACCATAACCCATAAAACAAAATACATCCTTAAGGTCCAAAATTTATGTTTGAATATTTTGACACTAGGTAGCAAAAAGAAAAGAACTAGACCAATTTCAACTACTCAACAATCCTTTATTTCCATACCACTTAATACTTATATGTGTGACTATAATTTTTGTGGCTAACTATGGAATCAAACCACTGTGGTTCGACCACATTGGATGTCGACCCATAACCAAATTCCAAACACAACCATGTTCAAGTCCAAAATATACTTTGGGAGGAAGGAGCAGAAGAGAAAAAAAATCAAAATAACCCATTGTTTGGGGACCTCGACTACACACACAACAAACACATTACACACATCACATTATCTTTTTGTTTAACAAATTTTTAATAACTTTGATAATTTTTTACATGGGACTAAACCAACATACTCATATAATGTTGCAAGAAGAAGAATAAAAAGAAAAAGTACCCACTGTTGGGACAGGGGGTCGTGTTAGGAATTGGAAATTCCATAGTGAAGTGTCGGTCACCCCAAATATAATCTAGCATAAGTTAGCTCGTAGACATATCATTATTTACATTATTTAGTAGTTTATTAGTTAGTTATTAGCTTAGTTTAGCTTAGTGTAACACCGTGGAGGAAGGACGGGTCTTTACCCACTGTATGCCTGATCCACAGTCCAATAGGAGGACGTTTAGGTTGTAAACTATAAATACCCCTTCCATCCTTGGAAGGGGTGGTGCTTCTTCATAATCTAACCTTTCTTTTGTTTTTACTTTTTCTCTCAAGAACACCCTCTCTACTCTCTTCATCTCTCTAAACATGGCATACTTGTTTCATCATAATCCTAGACCACCCGAATCATCAGACAACATAAAATATATGATCCTACAAATGGTACCAGAGCCTATGTTGTGTTGTTTTTGATGATTCGTATGGTTTTCTTTAAGCGGTCTTAATATGCGGGTTGTGTGATTCTTGTATGCGGTTTGTAAGTTTGTGTGCGTGCTTTGATGTGGATTGATACGTTCTTGGTGATGTTTGAATGAGTTTGATACGGTTTTTTTGAAGTTTGTTGTTGCAAAAATCTGGTTTTAAAAGCTTTAATCAATGTGTTTATTTGATATGGTGTTTACTGATTTTAAAAGCTGATTAAGTCATGAATCTGCTGGTGGTTTCTAAACTGTTTTTGTACAAGTCTGGTATATGTTTACTGGTTTTGAATGTATATTCATCTGTGCGATTTGTGTGTTTCTCTTATATGCGAATTGGTACTGATCTATGCGTTTTGAGTGCGATTTGAATGATGCGTTTTGATGTATCAAGCAGTATGCGGTTTGTCCTAAAACTGTGCAGATTCGATGTACCAAAAGAGATTTGTCTCTATGCGGTTTGTTACTATGCGTTTTGACGCCTTTGTATGCGGGTATGCGGTTTGACTTTTGAGTCAACTACGTTTTGTCTATCAATGGTCAAAGGTCAACTGCGGTTTGCTTAAAATCAAAAGCGGTTTGGGTCAAAAAGCGTTTTGATTATGAATGCGGTTTGATAAAAGGGCACTGAGGTTTGTTTGAAGATGCGACTTGACCCAAAACCAGATGCGATTTGTGATCTGTATCTACATACTAAATCAGATGCGATTTGACTCATACAAAATTAGTATCAACATTCACGATCTGTATCTTAACCCATATTCATTAACATCACCAAACACCTTTCAACATGAGTATAATTTAACAGAAACATAAATCGCTTCAATCCAACTTACATCTATCACAAAAAATATCAACCATCTCATCTACATGGATTCATGACTCGTAGCTACTTTATAAGACTCAATGATCAAAGTTCTATTCATCATTGACCCATACCCTTATAACAATTAATCAAGGATCTCAGGTTATATCGAGTGTTTTTAAAGCTAATAGCAAGACTTCATGTGTCAAAACACTCGCATATATATACAACATCACAGATCCTAACTTTTGTTATATATACGAATTTCAGAACGAGTAATGACATTTGAGTTATAACTCTTTTTTTCTTTTGATTCGTTTGTGACTCAACAAAGAAGACTCCAGAACACAATACCTTACTGAAGAAGGAAAGTGGATCCGAAAATTGATAACAAGTATTGATCTCAGTTTTTTTTTTGTTCATGGTGTCGCAAGTCTAATGAGACTTTCACATGAGAACAAATTAACCATCATCGATCTATATGTATGAAACCTAACTTCAATTCATGTTCGAATCAGATAAGTTAAAGAGTATAACAAATGTGTTATTTCTTTACTTTAGTTCAATTATAATACATCATCACATATTGTATTTAAAAACCCTACCCGTGTACTTCCTTTAAGGACCTTGAAGCCGAGTACTATGCCTCTAACCATCCTTGTGGATAAGACGAACCATCTCTTCATCTCAAGCCATCCCTGTGGCGAGGCTATCCGTGTCTAGGATAGTTGTGACTAACGATTGAAAGTTATGCTACCAATGGGGTCGAATGATTTTGGTGTGTAAGAGTTGAATGAGATGAGAATAGCAGATGAAAAAGGGGGGGGGGGGATTTATTTGTGTGAGTAGTTAGGGTTTGTTAAGGCAATTGGTTAACAGAAGAAAGGGGCGGACACATATTGAGATTAGGGTTGAGTATGTGAATTTTTTTTGATAGAAGTGTGTATGAGAAGTTTATATACTCCCGTGTTTTTAGGGTAAGATGGTTAATTACCGGATCTGAACACATGGGCCGCAGTATGTGTGAATTTTTGGGCCATTTAGCAACATTAATGGATCGGATGTGAAGTCTTGGGCCTGGTGGATTTGATTTCATGGGCTGTACTATGTTATTGGTGTGATCTAATTCATGGTTCGTTATTGATGATTCAGATATTTGGATCAATCTATGTGCAAACAAGATAAATATTATTCATGACTGATATCCAAAATTTTTGTTAGCCGTGATATTAGGATCACAAAAAGATTTCTCATTTGAATCGTATGTGTTGTGAACTGGATCCGTTGTATGTTTTGATAGAGGGGTTGGACCAAGATTGAGTAAGATGTGTGATGTCTTGGATTTGTATGATGGACTTAGATGGTTGGATTGATTTTCATGGATCAGGCCTCGATTTATTTCTAATAACCATGTTTGGGCCATGTACATGATTGGGTCGGATGAGCTTCTCAATATTTGGATTTTATGAGTGTTGATTTATGATGAGATTTGAGAAGCGTGAGTTTTGGGTTATGAGATGTGATGATGAGATTCGTTGTGTTAGGCGGTTTGATACTTTGGTTTATACATTTTCACGAATGATACTCTGTTACGGCTTGAATTGATGTTTAAACAAGGTTGACTACGGGATTGTTTATACGGTATTTCTTATTTGGAATTGAAGTAAGGTTTTCTGGGGACGTTTACTTATGTCGTCTTCTTTCTTTCTACCCTTCCGCGAAGATGACTTGTTTGGGCATTTATAGAGTGTGATAAAGACTTGGCTATTTATTTACTTTTGTGATTCCTTCTCGCTTAACCCACAACGTAGCTATCACTTCGGTGTCTCACGCAGTTGAGGATACGTCAAGAGGTTTTGTACATTGGGTACACTGTTTCCTTTTCACCAGGATTAGTACAAGTTTAACTAACAAATCTGGGGAATTCTACTTCATGATCAAGTTTGGCATATTGGGTTTACTTCTCCAAATAGTCACAGCAATAGCCGACAGAATTCGTGAATGATATGTTTGCCAAGGTATTCAATGGATGAGATGTGATCAACAATTCTCAGGGATTATTCGATGCCACAGAATGTCGATGATACTTCACAGTCTAAGAAAAATCTTTCAAGAGTCTTCAATGTCACTCATGATCTTTCAAGATGTTTGCTTATGACAAGAACTTCTCATGCAAATTGTCATACACGTTATGATGCTTCCGAAAAGTTCGAAACCATCATGGGGGAGAAACGTGTACTTTGATGATTACAGTCAACCTCAGGGGGAAGTAGTGTATACTACTCGACTTAGTATGGTTTGTGAAGTTGTCTACATATGGGTAATGAATTGTTGATAATATTGTTGATGATGGTGAAGAATCGTTAATGAACCGCTGCATGTTCCCCTAAATCAGATATTCACCATAACTAAAGTTGTCATAACACATTCAAGTCGACATTGTTTACGGTTTTGTCTTGATTTTGTAAAATCCCGCGAAAGAATCTATTTCTCGGTTTGAATCATAGACTTGTAAAATCTGTGACAATGGAAACATCCCGTAATAGTAAAGTGCATTTCGGATCTATCTTACGGTTTATTCTTGGTTTTGTAAAATCCGCTGAAGAAACTATTTTTCGGTTTAAACCATAGAATTGTAAAATCCCGTAATGATGGAACCATCCTAGAGAAAGAAAGTGTATTTTGGGATCTTATCTGATGCTGGTGCTACGGTTTCTACTTCAAAGAAGGGATAAAAGGGTGTACTTCATGAATTGGATTTGTGTTTGGATTTTCTTCATGACAGTTTGGTTATTACAAAATTTTACGGAGTTATGTGCTTTTAACCATGGTCGGGATGAAACTATTATCATAGTTCACTTAAATTGTCAAAGGAGGCTAGATTTGTGCTTTTAACTAGAAGATGTGACAACGGCGTTAATTCAGTATTATTTATTTGAGGTTGAAGTGAAATATCACGGGCGAGTGTACTTAGTATCTGAAGGTATCGGGGATGGTTGGATGAAGATTCTTCGAGATCCTTGTTCGAGCTTTTAATATTTTCAAAAACGAAGACTTGGAAATATAGTTATTTTTGGGTGATTTTTCCTTTTCTTTTACCACTTGGGGGAATTGGGCTCTTACCACCAAAAAATAACTATCACTTTAAGGAGTTACGTTGTAGTGCTCTGTGTCACATTGAATTGTGGATTTTCAAGAGGTGATGTACGTCCTATACTTGATGGTTGGCTGGTTGAAGAGTATAGAGTACTTAGAGATTCAAATGGGCATGAATTCTCGGCACCGCTCTTTGTTACATATGTGCAAGTTTAAGTCACGAGTTCGGGTTAGTTTACTTCAAGGTCAAATTCATCATATTGGGTTTCTCCATCATCTATCACGACAAAGAGCCTACTGAATGATAATGGGGTTGATTATAAGTTTGCCAAGAGTAGATGAAAAGAGAGAGATAATGACGTTTGAACACAACAGTTCAAGCCTCGTACTCTAAAGAAAAGAAATGTGTACGCTTCAGTGCGCATTATCTTTGGAAGAAGAGAAATATTCTTATTTATGACCATTCTCATCAACATGCTTCATACTTTTTCCATGCGCTTTCAGTCTTCAAGTGAACCGAACTACTGTTGACTGTTTTCTTATTCCACTTGCTCAATTATAATGACGATGGCGACATCATATGCTACCTTTGAGGGGGAGAAGTGTGAATAGAATACATTTGGATGATTTTCACTTGTTTAATCAAGAATGGCATCTCCATATGCAATTCTTGAGGGGGAGAAGAAGTATGATAACTCTACATGTTGAGTTATATTTGAGAATATATGGTCATACGGCTCCTAACTCATGTAAGAACCGAGCTTCTTCTTATCGGGTCATCTTCTCATGGAGTTTTCTTCTAAGAGCCGTTGGTTAACATCTTCACACGGGCTGATTTGATTAACGACAAAGTGCTTCTAGTTGCGGGGCTGATTTCCTTAATGAACATCTTTATGTTTTTGTTTGATTAGGAGGGATTTGAGTTAAGGGGATTTGCTATTTGTAAGTTAACGGGAATGCATTTGGTGAGTTGAAGATGTTGACTTTCTATTCCCCAATTGGACAATCTTGAAGAAGGTTGAGTCTACAGTCGGTTCTACATTTTCTGCTACATGTTAGAAGACTAAAGACGAGTTGCATTTAACGATCTAAAGACTTGTTCTTAATTCAAGCATTCATCATAAAGATTGTCAGTTTAGGGGAGAGCACTAATTGGGGGAGAGTGAAATGTCAAGATTTAATCCCTAATTAGACTTGCTTACATTCTACTTCAGCAAGTTGATTCCCACAAGATTAGAAGTGTTCTTCTAAAAAGATTTCAAGTATCTGGGCTTATAATGTGTTGTTGATTCTGAAGTATCAAAACCAGCAAAGGGGAAGGAGACACACATCTAAACGCGAGTAAACTTGATGAACTTAATGGTTCTAAGTCACTGAAGATATCCCGGGAAGACAAATGTCATTACCGCAGAGAAACTCAAGGTTTGACTCATGGCGCTTAGTATTCTTATTCCAACTATGTGGGGGAAGAGATGGAAGAATTAGTTTCGGTGATAAAAGAGGTACACAAGTGTGTGATGATTTTGATGTTATCGTAATCATCGGGGAGAGATTGTGTACATTGGGAACGCCACCGTTTCACTGAGAGCTTAATCGCTTATTTAGATATATAATCACTTATTCCGAGTTGACATCCGCAGAGATAATCGATGATTCGCCCGCTACTTCAATGTTATCGGTTATTCTCTTTGGGCATTCGGTACTTCGGGTTCTTGAGCTTCATACACTTTCTTCGGGGAGAGTGATGAGTGTCTAAATACTCATCATTTTATATACTGTTTAGAATGCCAAAACATCCGAAAACACTCGTAAATACATCAAATGATGAAAATATCACAAACAAGTGTTTTATATGTTTTAAATGCAAAACATCAAAATTAGATGAAAACGATCAAGTTTGCATAATTGGCGCTTTAGTCCCCAAGTTTAAAAAGTTGTCAAAAACAGTCCACGGTAAAGCAAAATAAAGAAAATATCATTTTAAGTCCTTAAGGATTCATAAAGTTGTCAAAACAAGTCCTTGAAATCAAAAATTGCAATTTACAACTTTAGTCCTCAACTTTACAAAATGTCAAAATAGTCCTCGTTGTTCAAAATAGAAATTATTCAAACAACACCCTTGTATTATTAATAAATGACATAATTGGTCCTTTATGATAAGTTTAGAGAAAAATTACAAGTTTGGTCCCTGGAGTTTGAAAATTGTCAAAAATGGTCCTTGGACATTTTAAAAATGGAAAATAATCAACCTTGGTCCTTGTACTATTCAAGATTGGCAAGAATGGTCCTTATTTGATGTTTGGGAAAGCTACAAGTTCAATCCCTCAAGTTTGGAAAGTTGCAAATATGGTCCTTGTTATTAACACTAAACCAAACGGACACCATTTTAATTAAACAAGCCCAAATCCAATCCATTACCCAAACCCGGCCCAATATTTAAAAACACAAAAACCGCCATCACTGTACACTGTCTCTCCCACCTCTGTAAACACCAAAACCAGTGGTTTTTACCACTTATTTTTCACTCCACCTCACCCCTTACACCTGTTACTAACTCCCCTTCCACCTCCACAAAATCCAAACCCCATTAATTGAAACAACCTGCTAAAGAGAATTTTGGCGCCAAAATATCCACATGGACGTATGTGATTACTTTGACCAATCCAAGGGTTGGATTGAGGTGGGAAAGATTCAGAGACACAAACAGAGCCTCAAAAGTCTATAAAGGAGCAGTGGGAAGCAATGTATCAATCTATCTAGTGTAAATTTTAATTTTTCATGTCGTGTTAGTTTAATTTTAAATTCAAGTGTATGTTTTAGTTTTCAAGCTCTGTATTTCAAGTATTTGGTGTACAATAAACTCTTTTGCAATCATCAATTACAGTTTTAACTCAAGTTCTCAGTTTATGCAAAAATTTTCCATATTCAAAATCTCATGTATGTTCTAATGTTGTTTGTATCCTTTGTCAAGGACTGAATAGCACATGTAAGCTCCCTAGAAAGCTTATTCAAGCTTTTAGAAACTCTAAAACTTTGTCTAGTATCAAAATCGAAAATTCACAAAATACCAAGAAAATATAGAGAAAATAAAAAATCAATGGTGAAACATGCAAGAAAGCTGGAGCAAGGTAGATTCTGGATGGCCTTTGTATAGATCTTATTGGTAAGCTATAGGAAGTGTATTCACAGTCCTTGTTCTTGGTTTTCATTCAAATCCAATCTTGTAAGCCTTGTTCCATTTTTATTCATTGCATTGTTAAAGTGTTATTTAGCTTAAAATCTTGGTATGTTTGTGTTTATTAGTTATATTTAAGCATAAGTAAACAATAATATCAGTTACTTGTTCTCTCTAATTGGTAGTTAGTTAAAATTTTAATTTAACAGTTAATCTAGTAAACTTGTCATTTCTTAGTTTAATGGAGTTATTATTGTTGATTAATGTTTGTTCGGTCTTAGTAAATGATTATATAAGGTCTCGCAATCAAGTTCATGATTTTAATCTTTGTGTTGCTTTGAAATTCATCAAAACAGTTCTATAAAAGGGTGTTTGGATTTTCTTTGTTAATCTGACAGAGTGTGTTCAATCCAATGTTATTGCTTGTTCTCGTGTCACAATAAGTCTAATTAACTCATAGAAACCAAGAAACACAAACCTTCTTTGGTAAAAGTCAAAATTCCTTTTGATCTCCTCTTATTATCTGTCTGTTGGATTTTAAGTTTTATGATCATGGTTTTGTGTTAAGAAGTTGTTATACTTGTTCAAATTAGTATTTATACACCTTAATACATCAATATCAGTACTTAAGATCAATCACAAATTCATAAAAGTCAATTTTTAAGTGTTAATCAAAAAGTCAAAGAGTGCTCTGTGCACAGTTGTGGTACCCCATTTCACAAGCTCTTAGAGAGCTTATCAGTGAACTTAAGCCTGTGTATTTTAGCTTTTTGAGAAGCTCACCTAGCTGTCTCAAGGTTACAAGCTTAATTTTTCCATTTGTAGCTCATTTAATAAGCCTGCAAGAGCTTTTTGTTTTTCCAAAAACACTCAGTAAACAACTAAGTTAAACTCAGTTGTTTTTCAGCTTTTTAATAAGCTCACCAAATGCTCTCCAGTGAACAAAACAGTGATAATTTTAGCTTTTTGGATAGCTTATTTGGTCAACTTGTTAGTTCAAGTGTTTGTTTTAAATTTCTAGCTTATCTTAGTGCTTAAAAATAAGCTTAAAGGTGCCTAGTGATTTACAAAGTGTCCTGTGTATATCAGTTATATAAGTGCTTATTTTTGCTTATTTGGTGCTTATTTCTAAGTTCTTGAGCTTATTCAGTTGTAACACTAGCTTATTATCAGTAATATAGCTTATTTCTTATTAGCTTTTGCTTATTTTTAGCTTATAAACCATTTTAGCTTAAACTTGTGCTTATCTTAGTTTTTGTTAACTGTCAAGACAATAAGCTCAATACTGAGCTTATTAATCATTTTCACAAAAGTAACAGATTATAAAAAGTGCTTATTTAAGTGTGTTTAACAAGTTTGTGAAGAAAATCAAAAAATAAAATAGTTGCAAAAGTCATTGCCGGGATTCGAACCACAGCCACCCACTCACCACACCACACACACACCAACCCCTAGGGACTTTTTCGTTTTCTTTTATATTATTTAATATATAACCCATATTTGTCTAATAAGCTTATACGAGATATTTAGCTTATTTGAACTAGCTTTTTCAGCTTTTGTATTTTTATAAAATTGTATTAGTATAAAGTATTTTATAAAAAGTTTGATTTTTCTAAATAGTTTTAGTATTTTAAACATTTAATTAGTGTAAAATCTTAATTAATTCATAATAAAAATATAAAAGTCAAAAAATATAAATCTTATTTCTAAAATTTTCTTTTGTCATATAGTACGTAATAAAATTGTTTTTACACTTGTAGGACTTTTATTTCATAAATTTTACGCTTTTGCTTGCATGCACTGCTAATTTTTAGACTTAACTTACGCTTTTCATTTTAAATCTAGTTTTAGATAATTTGAGTTTACGCTTTTAGTTAAAATAGTTTATTTAAGATATTTTGTTTTATAAAATCACAAAAACATCATTGTAAAAATAGTGATAGCATTTATTTAATATATTTTAACTTTTTAATTTCTTTTAATTTGCATTTAAGTCACTGTAATTTGTTAATCTTTTCTTTAGGTATAATTATCCATCCAAAACCTTCGATCACTATCCTTAGTGATCATTCTATCATCTCGATCAAGTGTTTATACACCAATTCATCCTCCGTGGGACTTAACGACCAGAATCCATTATATTCCTCCGATCTTAATTGCATTAGTGTTTGAAATGTTTTAAGTTTGTTACGGTTGACCATTCACAAGTGGTTAGCTTGTGTAATTAAACTTGACCTGCTCAAAGACCAATCAAATTTTAGGCGCCGCCGGGAGGTCTGTAAGCGTGTTCTAAGCATTTTCGCACCTGCACTTGCACATATACCATCGTTTGTAAATGTTTTAGTAAGTTATCATAAATCAAAAGTTCATTAACACTTTTCCTAAAGTGTTAAAACACCAAAACAATATAAAACAACAAAACAATTGTAACGTTTTCTAGCTTGTGTTTCTTTTAAGGTGATTCTTAAAGAAATACGATTTGGTTAAACGAGACGATACCAAAAATATTTTCCAAAAGTTTTTAAACCCTTTGCACAAATCATACCTACGTCTTTTCGGTGGTACTTAATTTATACATAAAATCAACCACCGCAAATCAAGGCAGACACCTACTAACCGGGGTGTGACCATAATAAGTTCCCGAACATCGATTTAAAACTTGCCTTTGTGTCCTTGTGATTTGGTGTACCTTTTTCAAAAAGCCATTTCATTTGTGATTATTGGTTAAGTTCACTTGTCGCTTTGCCTCGCATTTGTTTTGAAAATTGATTTTTATACTTAGTGCATGCGCACTGTTCTTCCAGATTCTACAAGTCCACTTTCGTAACTTGGAAAGATTCCTCGTGACGAGAGGACGCTCGGCTCCTTCACCGTGATCGAGGCGCCTACCACCACCACCACCGTCGAAATGGCGTAAGACAAACCCATGAATGAGCTTCTCCAAGCACCCATCGAGGGTTACGGAGATGCCATTGTTGTCCCAACCATTGTGGTCGATACTTTGAGCTCAAACCGGGTTGCTTAATCTAGTAACCCAAAGCCAATTCTATGGTTTTGAGCGGATGATCCTCATGCACACATTCGATGGTTTAACAAGATTGCATCTACCATCAAATACAAGAATGTCCCACATGAAGCTATCAAGCTTCTTCTGCTCCCATTTTCTCTAGAGGACAAGCCCGAATTGGCTTGAGAAACAACCCCTCGCTCCATTGAGACATGGGAAGATTTAGTCACCAAGTTTGTTAACTAATTCTATCCTCCATCCCGAACTACAAGTCTTAAGAATGAGATAATGAAATTTTCTCGTAGATTTGATGAATCATTCGGGAGGCATGGGATCGTTATAAAGAATTGCTCATGTGTCCGCATCATGGTTTTACCGAGTTAATGCAAATGGATACTTTCTACAATGGTCCGAGACAAGTGACCAAGACTCTTTGAATGCCTCCGCGGAGGTAATTTCCTTAGCAAAACCACAAAAGAAGCCTTGCAAATCATTGAAAACAAGTCCTGTGTCCGCCTCTTTCCGCACAAAGACATATCGACTCGGTCCTAATGTCGGACCTTCTACTTCATCTCCGCAGTACATCTAGCACCGATGCTAAGATTGATAAACTCGTAGATATTGTTCGAGCTTTGGTTCATGCTAACCAAAAGAAAGTCACCTTCATTCGTACACCATCACATGGTGAAGTGAAGAAAGTTGAAGTTTGTGTTACTTGTGGTGGTCCTCATGCATACTACAACTGCATCGCCACCGATGGTAGTCCGTTTGAAGCAAATGCTATAGCCGGTACTTCAAATCAAGGAGGTAATCAATACCGTCCTCAAATGAACCAAACTACCGTGCTAACACTTATTAGGCACCACCGGTTTTAACCGAATCCTAACCGAATCGAATCAACCTAGAATGAACCAAGGTTATCAAAACCAAGGTAATTTCTATCCTGGACCCAATCAAGGTTTCCAACAACAAGGGAACCTTCATCAAAACAATTTCAATCGAGGAATCAATTTCATGGAAATGTCAATCCTAATCAAGGAATTTTCAACAACAAGGTCCAAATCAAAACATCCGACCTCGAATTTCCTCCACATCCTCCAAGACCATCATCCGATGAGTTATTGAGCGCGTTCATGAAATCCCAAGATGAAATGAATAGGTTGTTGGTCGGTCGATCACGATCTCAAGAAGTCTTTAAATGATCAACCCTCGGGCTTAGGAAAACTTCCGAGCAATACGATCGCTAACCCGAGGGGCGATGCTAAGGCGATCACAACCAGAAGTGGTGTTTCATACAATGGACCCGCTATTCCTACTACCTCTTCTTCTTCTCTCCCGAAGGTAGTGGAAAGTGAACCTCCGACACACAATGGACCTACGACTCCAATGCCTCCTCCACTAGGAGAAATGAGTCAAGTTACCAAGGCGACAAAGGACAAGGAACTTCCTATTGATAATGGAGGTACCAACAATGTCCAGCCTCAAGTTGTCCAGAAACCTAAGTCTAATCCAGGAGTTATTTTTGAACCACCTGTAGCTCCCGTTGAAAATACCAAATCCAAATCTTCTATTCCTTACCCATCACGTTTGAATGAGCAAAAGCTCCGTGAAAAAGCTAGTCATCAAATGGACAAATTTTTCCAAATTTTCCAAGAACTACACTTTGACATAAGCTTTATGGATGCTATCATGCTAATGCCCAAGTTTGCATCAACTCTCAAACACATGTTAAGCAACAAGGAAAAGTCGTTTGAAATGGCTAAACTCCTTCGAATGAGAACTGCCAAAGAATCATCCTAAAGAAGCTTCCGAGAAAAGCTTGGAGATCCCGGAAATTTCTCTTACCTTGTGTATTCCTCAGAATGGTTGAATGCTTTGCCCTAGCGATCTTGGTGCAAGCATAAAACTTATGCCTTATTCATGTGGAAGAAACTTTCTCTTCCTAACTTACTCCTACATGCATGACTCTTGAGCTTGCGATCGTTCCATATCCCGTCCTCTTGGCATTGCCGAGGACATATTTGTGAAAGTAGGAAAGTTCCATTTCCCACCGACTTCGTGGTTGTCGATTTTGATGTCGATCATCGGGTTCCTCTCATTGTTGGTCGAGGATTCTCGAGAACGGGCCGTGCTCTCATAGATGTATTTGAGCAAGAAATCACATTACGTGTTGGTAATGAAGTCATCACCTTTAACCTTGATCAAACTTGAGGTACTCCGAAACTATGATTCCAGTCGGTTAACCGAATAGATATCATTGATGTTGCTTCTAAAGAGTACTCTCAAGAAGTTCTTGATTATTCTCATAATTCTCGTGAGTGGGAATCCCACCACATCTTCTCAACCTACCATAGCCAATTCTACTCCTTCTCTCACTCCGCTTGAGGCGACTTCATCTTAGATGAGATTGAAGCATACTTGGCTAGTGATTCTGCTCCATGGGAAATTGATCACGCCCTATTGACATTGAGGGGACATACTTCTTATTGAGAAGTTGCTCAATGGTGATCCATCATCAACCCCTCACCCTAGTGATTCAATTCCGATGAGATTAATCAAAATGAGATTAATCTGAGGAGATATTCTTCTAAAGAAGTTGTTAAATCAGACACTTCTCCTCCTCTCCTCCCATCAAACTTCATAACAAGGAAGTTAAGTCGGTTGAGATAATCAAGAATTTCCCGAGGTTGAGCTTAAGGACTTCACCGCCTCATCTCGAGTATGCATTTCTTGAGGGTGATGATAAATTACCCGTCATTATTTCTCGATTTGAGTAAAGATGAAAAAGTCGCTCTCATAAAGATCTTGAAGTCACACAAGCAAGCAATTGCTTGGAAACTCTCCGACATTAAGGGTATCAACCCCGAGTTTTGTACTCATAAAATCTTGATGGAGGATGACTTTAAACCAGTGAGCTCAACATCGAGACGAGTGAATCCAAAATCCATGATGTTATCAAACAGAGGTTATCAAACGCCTTGATGCGAGATTGATTTACCCGATCTCGATAGTCCTTGGGTTAGCCCAATTCATTGTGTTCGAAAAGGGTGGCATTCTTGTTGTCACAATGAAGATAACGAGTTAATTCCAACTCGGCTGGTTACGGATGGCGTGTATGTATTGACTATCGTAAGTTGAATGACGCCACCGTAAAGACCATTTTCCTCTACCCTTTATGGACCAAATGCTTGAGAGATTAGCGAGGAACGAGTACTATTGTTTCCTTGATGGTTTCTCGTGGTACTTTCAGATCCCCATTGATCCAAAGGATCAAGATAAAACTACATTCACCGCCCATACGGAACTTTTGCCTACGACGTATGCCTTTTGGCTTATGTAATGCTCCCGGCATCGCTCCAACGATGTATGATGGCCATTTTCCACGACATGATCGGGGAAACAATGGAGGTGTTTATGGATGACTTCTCGGTCATTGGGGATTCATTTCAAACATGTCTCTCCCATTTAGATAAAATGCTCAAACGGTGTGAAGACACCAATCTTTGTCTAAACTGGGAGAAAAGCCACTTTATGGTCAAAGAAGGCATAGTCCTTGGCCATAAAATTTCAAAAAATGGGATTGAGGTAGATAGAGCAAAAGTAGATGTTATTGCTAAACTGCCTCATCCTACTACCGTCAAAGGTATTAGGAGTTTTTTAGGTCATGCCGGTTTCTATCGTAGATTTATACAAGATTTCTCTAAAATCGCCCGGCCTATGACCCATCTTCTTGAAAAGGATGCTCCTTTTATCTTCTCACCCGAGTGCATCAAAGCTTTTGAAACATTAAAGAAAAAGCTTACTGAAGCACCCATTCTCGTTGCTCCCGACTGGGATTTACCCTTTGAGCTCATGTGCGATGCAAGTGATTTTGCTATCGGTGCGGTCTTAGGGCAACGTGAGCTAAGCATTTTCACCTATTCACTATGCAAGTAAGACTATGATCAAGCTCAAACTCATTACACCACCACGTAAAAAGAGCTATTAGCCGTGGTGTATGCATTTGAGAAGTTTCGCCATACTTAATCTTGACCAAATGTGTAGTGTATACGGATCACTCACTCTCAAATATCTCTTTGCAAAACAAGATGCAAAGCCAAGATTGCTCCGTTGGGTTCTCCTCCTCCGAGAATTTGATATCATCATACGTGATAAAAAGGAGCCGAGAACCCAGGCAGCGATCATCTCGTCCCGCTTAGAGAACCCCACCAAGATGTTTTCGAGAAAAGGAAATAAATGAAACATTTCCTCTCGAGACACTCAATGCGGTTTCTTTTCGTGGAAACTCTTCTACACCATGGTTTGTCGACTTGAAATTACCATGCGGTAACTTCATAGTGAAAGGGATGTCGACCCAACAAGAACAAATTCTTCAAAGATGTTAAACATTACTTACGGGACGACCCTTCTTATTCAAAATCAGTGCGGATCAAGTCATCCGACGGTGTGTTTATGGACAAGAAGCTCTTGACATTCTCAAAGCTTGCCATGCCGGACCCACCGGGGCCATCATAGTCCAAACTACACCGCCAAAAAGGTGTTTGATTCCGTGTTTTATTGGCCCACTATCTATAAGGATGCCCACGATTTTGTCAAAACACATGACGCTTGTCAGCGTCATGGAAATATCTCTCAAAGAAATGAAATGCCACAAAATGCCATTCAAGTTTGTGAGATATTTGACATCCGGGTATTGATTTTATGGGGCCGCTTCCATCTTCTAGAGGTAACAAATACATACTCGTGGTCGCTTGACTATTTGTCAAAATGGGTTGAAGCGAAAGCTTTACCTACAAATGATGCCCGAGTAGTTGTGAAATTTTGAAATCTCTTTTGCCGTGTTTGGAACTCCTCGTGCTATAATCGATTGTGGTACACATTTTGTAATGACCAATTTGATCGTGTCATGCAAAAGTATGGTGTTACCCACCGTCTATCTATCGCATACCACCCACAAATAAGTGGGCGGTGGAAGTTTCAAACCGTGGTATTAAAAGAATCCTTGAAAGAACAAGAGGCGAAAACCGTGCATCCCGGTCGGATAAACCGGATGACGCACTCGGGCCTTCCGCATGACTTACATAACACCAATTGGGTGTACTCCATACAAGCTAGTGTACGGAAAGGCATGTCATCTTCCGATTGAACTAGAGCACAAGGCTTCTGGGCCTTAAAACATGCAAACTTCGATATACAGACAAATTGGTGATCACGAAAAGTTCAAATGAATGAACTAAATGAACTCCGTGATCAAGCATACGAGAACTCTTTGATCTACAAACAAAGACAAAGAAAATTCATGACTCTAAAATCAAAACCGCGTTTTCAACGTCGGTGATCGAGTCCTTCTTTTCAATTCAAGATTGAAGATTTTCTGCAAACTAAAATCCCGCTGTCCGGACCATTTACCATCACTAAAGTCTTTCCATATGGAACCATTGAGTTATCTCAACCCGATGGTCCAAAATTCAAAGTGAATGGTCATCGGTTGAAGCATTACTTTGAGAGGACATACCTCCGTGGTTGTCCCGGATCTTCAAACTTTCCCGTGAACCAATGAATGCGGGGATCGAGTCAAGCTAGCGACTCGGTAATCAAAAACAAGAGCATGCCATATGGGTTTTCACCCATATTTCGACTTCTTTCTATCTTTCTACCACCCTAGTGTGGGGGTTGCCCACATGTTGTGTATATATGCTAGTTTCTAAAAAAAAAAAAAAAAAAAATCTTTCTAAATAATGGCCGTAGTATTTCCCTTTCACGTTCTTTGTTTCGCATAACCGCGGTACTTTGAATATTGAGGGCAATATTCATTCCTAGTGTGGGGAATTCTCACGAATTTTATCATGTAATTATCCACCCAATTCCCGTTTTTGGCCAAATTTTTTTGGAGTAAGTGTTTTCACTTACTCAAGAAATGGTAATCATCCGCCATGTCTAACCCACATAAGGATTGGCTAATCCAGAGCAAACGGCTCTTGGTAAAGATATCTCAAATCCGTTTATGGCTTGCATTTGCCAAAAATTGTATGGTGTTCAACTCACCATATCTTTAAACTAGTGAAAAGTTGGCTAGCCAAGCAAGTTTATGGCTTCGGTAAAGGCGGTTGAAAATCCATAATTGGTAATCGGCTCACCAAAGATAATATTGATAATTTATCTAAGAGTTGGCTAGTCCGTACAAACGGCTTCGGTAAAGACAAATCAAATCCGTTGAAAACTTATGATTTGCTCAAAATCATTTGGTTATCATTGTACCAAAGTTCTTACTTGAACTAAAACAATTGGCTACCCGAGTAATGGCTTTTGGTAAAGAGATGAAATCCATTAATTTTTCTCAAATCATTGCTAGGACTAGCAATATCTTAGTGTGGGGATTGATGAGTGTCTAATTACTCATCATTTTATACTTATTTAGAATGCCAAAACATCCGAAAACACTCGAAATACATCAAAATGATGAAAATATCACAAACAAGTGTTTTATATGTTTTAAAGGGAAAAACATCAAAATCAGATGAAAAACGTATCAAGTTTGCATAATTGGCAGTTTTAGTCCCCCAAGTTTAAAAAGTTGTCAAAAACAGTCCCTGGTAAAGCAAAATAAAGAAAAATATCATTTTAAGTCCTTAAGGATTCATAAAGTTGTCAAAACAAGTCCTTGAAATCAAAAATTGCAATTTACAACTTTAGTCCCTCAACTTTACAAAAATGTCAAAAATAGTCCGTGGGTGTTCAAAAATAGAAATTATTCAAACAACACCCTTGTATTATTAATAAATGACATAATTGGTCCTTTATGATAAGTTTAGAGAAAAATTACAAGTTTGGTCCCTGGAGTTTGAAAATTTTCAAAAATGGTCCTTGGACATTTTAAAAATGGAAAATAATCAACCTTGGTCCTTGTACTATTCAAGATTGGCAAGAATGGTCCTTGTTTGATGTTTGGGAAAGCTACAAGTTCAATCCCTCAAGTTTGGAGAAGCTGCAAATATGGTCCTTGTTATTAACACTAAACCAAACGGACACCATTTTAATTAAACAAGCCCAAATCCAATCCATTACCCAAACCCGGCCCAATATTTAAAAACACAAAAACCGCCATCACTGTACACTGTCTCTCCCACCTCTGTAAACACCAAAACCAGTGGTTTTACCACTTATTTTTCACTCCACCTCACCCTTTTGTGTTACTAACTCCTTCCACCTCCACAAAATCCAAACCCCATTAATTGAAACAACACACTAAAGAGAATTTTGGCGCCAAAATATCCACATGGACGTATGTGATTACTTTGACCAATCCAAGGGTTGGATTGAGGTGGGAAAGATCAGAGACACAAACGAGCCTCAAAAGTCTATAAAGGAGCGTTGGGAAGCAATGTATCAATCTATCTAGTGTAAATTTTAATTTTCATGTCGTGTTAGTTTAATTTTAAATTCAAGTGTATGTTTTAGTTTTCAAGCTCAGTATTTCAAGTATTTGGTGTACAATAAACTCTTTGCAATCATCAATTACGCTTTAACTCAAGTTCTCAGTTTATGCAAAAATTTTCCATATTCAAAATCTCATGTATGTTCTAATGTTGTTTGTATCCTTTGTCAAGGACTGAATAGCACATGTAAGCTCCCTAGAAAGCTTATTCAAGCTTTTAGAAACTCTAAAACTTTGTTTAGTATCAAAATCAGAAAATTCACAAAAATACCAAGAAAATATAGAGAAAATAAAAAATCAATGGTGAAACATGCAAGAAAGCTGGATCAAGGTAGATTCTGGATGGCCTTGGTATAGAGCTTATTGGTAAGCTATAGGAAGTGTATTCACAGTCCTTGTTCTTGGTTTTCATTCAAATCCAATCTTGTAAGCCTTGTTCCATTTTATTCATTGCATTGTTAAAGTGTTATTTAGCTTAAAATCTTGGTATGTTTGTGTTTATTAGTTATATTTAAGCATAAGTAAACAATAATATCGCTTACTTGTTCTCTCTAATTGGTAGTTAGTTAAAATTTTAATTTAACAGTTAATCTAGTAAACTTGTCATTTCTTAGTTTAATGGAGTTATTATTGTTGATTAATGTTTGTTCAGTCTTAGTAAATGATTATATAAGGTCTGCAATCAAGTTCATGATTTTAATCTTTGTGTTGCTTTGAAATTCATCAAAACAGTTCTATAAAAGGGTGTTTGGATTTTCTTTGTTAACTGTATTAGAGTGTGTTCAATCCAATGTTATTGCTTGTTCTGTGTCACAATAAGTCTAATTAACTCATAGAAACCAAGAAACACAGACCTTCTTTGGTAAAAAGTCAAAATTCCTTTTGATCTCCTCTTATTATCTGTCTGTTGGATTTTTAAGTGTTATGATCATGGTTTTGTGTTAAGAAGTTGTTATACTTGTTCAAATTAGTATTTATACACCTTAATACATCAATATCAGTACTTAAGATCAATCACAAATTCATAAAAGTCAATTTTTAAGTGTTAATCAAAAAGTCAAAGAGTGCTCTGTGCACAGTTGTGGTACCCCATTTCACAAGCTCTTAGAGAGCTTATCAGTTAACTTAAGCCTGTGTATTTTAGCTTTTTGAGAAGCTCACCTAGCTGTCTCAAGGTTACAAGCTCAATTTTTCCATTTGTAGCTCATTTAATAAGCCTGCAAGAGCTTTTTGTTTTTCCAAAAACACTCAGTAAACAACTGAGTTAAACTCAGTTGTTTTTCAGCTTTTTAATAAGCTCACCAAAAGCTCTCCAGTGAACAAAACAGTGATAATTTTAGCTTTTTGGATAGCTTATTTGGTCAACTTGTTAGTTCAAGTGTTTGTTTTAAATTTCTAGCTTATCTTAGTGCTTAAAAATAAGCTTAAAGGTGCCTAGTGATTTACAAAGTGTCCTGTGTATATCAGTTATATAAGTGCTTATTTTAGCTTATTTGGTGCTTATTTCTAAGTTCTTGAGCTTATTCAGTTGTAACACTAGCTTATTATCTGTAATATAGCTTATTTCTTATTAGCTTTTGCTTATTTTTAGCTTATAAACCATTTTCGCTTAAACTTGTGCTTATCTTAGTTTTTGTTAACTGTCAAGACAATAAGCTCAATACTGAGCTTATTAATCATTTTCACAAAAAGTCACAGTTATAAAAAGTGCTTATTTAAGTGTGTTTAACAAGTTTGTGAAGAAAAATCAAAAAATAAAATAGTTGCAAAAGTCATTCTTTGGGATTCGAACCACAGCCACCCACTCACCACACACACACACACACCAACCGCTCTAGGGACTTTTTCTTTTACATTATTTAATATATAACCCACATTTGTCTAATAAGCTTATACGAGATATTTAGCTTATTTCTAGCTTATTTGAACTAGCTTTTTCGGTTTTGTATTTTTATAAAATTGTATTAGTATAAAGTATTTTATAAAAAGTTTGATTTTCTAAATAGTTTTAGTATTTTTAAACATTTAATTAGTGTAAAATCTTAATTAATTCATAATAAAAATATAAAAGTCAAAAAATATAAATCTTTTTCTAAAATTTTCTTTTGTCATATAGTACGTAATAAAATTGTTTTACACTTGTAGGACTTTTATTTCATAAATTTTACGTTTTGCTTACTTGCTCGCGTAATTTTAGACTTAACTTACGTTTTCATTTTAAATCTAGTTTTTAGATAATTTGAGTTTACGTTTTAGTTAAAATAGTTTATTTAAGATATTTTGTTTTATAAAATCACAAAAACATCATTGTAAAAATAGTGATAGCGTTTATTTAATATATTTTAACTTTTTAATTTCTTTTAATTTGCATTTAAGTCGCTGTAATTTGTTAATCTTTTCTTTAAGTATAATTATCCATCCAAAACCTTACTGATCACAATCCTTAGTGATCATTCTATCATCTGATCAAGTGTTTATACACCAATTCATCCTCCGTGGGACTTAACGACCAGAATCCATTATATTCCTCGATCTTAATTGCATTAGTGTTTGAAATTGTTTTAAGTTTGTTACGGTTGACCATTCACAAGTGGTTAGCTTGTGTAATTAAACTTGATTTGCTCAAAGACCAATCGAGAGAAAAGTATACTTGTGGTTATTCTTTGGATATCGGACTTAATCTGCTACTTGATGTTATAAGTTTCTCTGTCCTTGGGTATATGTGTATTCGGGTTCTTGAGCTTTATTCCAAGAGACTGGCAGCATCAATTGAACTACTTGGAGGAATTTGACTCTTGACACCTTTTGGTATACATCTCTTCAGAGTTCAGTAGAAAAGAAATATGAGAAGATTTTTTTATGTGTGGGATGAGATGTTGCTGTTCTATTGGATGATATAACCCCGAAAGGAGAATCAATGATCGTTCTTAAAAGGAGCAGCAATATTCATGATAATGGTGTGCTTCTTTGTGCACCTGGCTAAGGCAAGCTTGAAATAGAGCTTCGAATCTGCTCAACAAAAGGATTTACGGTTTGGGGGGAAGCTGCCAAAGTCTCACTTTCAAATGGTTCGATTTCTCTCAATTCGGGAGCCTCGAAAGCTTTGGTGGTGAATGTTTAAGAGATGATGACTTCTATCTTCTACAACGGGGCTGCTCGATATCCTTATCTCGGTACTCGTATCATCATCGTCCTAAACTATATCATCTACTCTATCTGTATATATTTATCAAAAAGAAAAATACAAAAATATAAAACCAACAAAAACAAAATAGAAAAATAGAAAATCAACAAAAACCCATAAAAATAAGAAAATTTAAAAATACCAAAAATATTGTTTTCTCAAGACATGTCTTCTAGTATCGATAACATCTACGGTCTTAGAAATGTCATTCAATAATGGCACGGGACCATAGATGAAGTTCGAGCATGAGGTGTAAATATTTCTTTTCAAAACATGTCTAAAAAAATTAATGGCTTGCGATTATTTCTGATCAGAATCAAGCTTAACTATGGCTTGCTATTATTTCCGATAGCAACCCGCTCTTCAAAGAAGGAAAGTGTTGCGCTAAACCAATTTTCAAAATTTCGTGCACTTATCCTAAATCTAAATGAGGAAAGTATGTCGAAGGACTGCTGTTCCTACACAAATGTTTTTCTTTCTATAAATTCTTCAGAAAAATATTCGTTATTCAAAATGGTGGAAAATGAGTTGCTTAAAATCAATCAGAATCTGTGTTTTCATAAATTTCAAAACCCAATCAATGACTTCAGCATGGTTAAAGCTTTTCATAGAATGAGTCATTGATTGAGGGGGAAAATGTTTTTCAAATTTACATCATCTAACGGGCTTTCTTAATCGTCCTACGTGCTTATCAGAAAAAGATATTTGCCTATGTTGAAGGACTAGGAATTTAGGATATGATTGTTAGGATTAGATGATTAGAGTTTGATGAACACATAAATCCCATGCCTTATATGAACTGATTGATATGTTTGATTGACTTTTATTAGTCGATTGCTGTTTGGGTGTTGTCGACCACCATATATTTGTTTGTGTTGACTAACGTATGCAGATAAAATGGTTTATAAGAATGTTCCCGATCCGGATACCACAAATGAAGATGATTGGATGCGAAAGGAAAGGGCAACTATTTCTTGGGTCGAAAAAGAAGAAACGCGAAGCTTAATTGGATCTCTATTAAGAGTTGGCATGATATATGCAACGTCGAGGTCTTCTTGCATCGTGAGATGGTTTTCTTCATGCCCTACAACAACAACAACAAAAGCAGCTTAACCACCACGTATCTTTGTGCATGAAATAGTAGTGGATGATACCATGTTTCTTAAAACAATTTTGAAATTGATGTTTTTGAAAATGGAAAAATATTGTTTTGAAAATAAATTGGACTAAATTTTGGAAATCACCGGACTTCATTTTATCAAAACTTAAGTCACTTAATCAATGACTACGGTCATTGATTGGGGGAGAGAGTGATTTCAAACTTAAGTATTTTCAAACGATATTTCTTCATCAAAGTCCGTTTGTACGTAATAAAGTGGTGATCTAAAGATTTAATGTTATGTCATGGTATGATTTTCTTTAAAAATCAAAGATCTTTCAAAATGAAATTCTTTATGTTCTTGTTTGATTGTGAAATTGTTTTATTTTACTTAAAGATCTCTTAAAAACTATCATACCTGACACTTACAATCTTTAATGTCTAAAATTGGTCCATATCAATCATTTTTCAAAATTAAATCAGGCCACGTCTTTTCCCAAAATCTTTTACATGATTTAAATCAATTGGGATCACAAATCTCAAAAGGTTTGAAATTTTTGATCGGGGGAGAGATCGTGATTTAAATCTCAAATATGTTTAAAGGGTAATTGTTTCAAAAGAACTCCTTCCTTCATGTGCCAAACGATTTCAATTACATGATGCACATGATTGAGGAGGAGCATTTAACCAAAAACCAGAAGAGAATTTAAACCAGGCATATTTTTTCTCATGTTTTCTAAACCTATTTAAATCACTTGGGATCCAAAATCTCAAAGGGTTTGATATTTTTGATCGGGGGAGAAAAATATGATTTAAATATGAAAACTGATAAATGATGATCGATTTGATTCAAAAGTGCAGGCTGCTCTCCCATATGTGCTAAACACTTTCGAATCTCGAAGCACATATTGAGGGGGAGCATTTCAAAAGAAAACAAACTTTCAAGGTAAAAAGATTTCTATGTTTCTACATAAGTACCTTGATTGATTTTCTAATGGTTTCTATTGGCAATCGTGGAAGTACTTCAAAAACCTCCTTCCTCTATGTGTTAAATGATTTCACAACCTACGCACATTTTGAAGGGGAGAATTTACCAAGAAAATCAAATGGCTTTTTCCACGGAAATTGAGATCAAAGAAATTTTTCTAAGACCTCTTGCCTCCATGTGCTAAACAATTTCAAAATCATAAGAGCACATGTTGAGGGGGAGCATTTCTAAATGATCAAAACAATTAAGGTACAAAATTCTTTGATATTATATCACAAGTACCTTGATTGATTTTTCCAAATGATTTTTCAATTGGTTTCATGAAGGAAAGAACTATACCAAATGACCGACCAATTTACTTTATGCATGGTGTTATAAGGATGGTTAGGTTAGGTATTCGTTCCCACGATCCCACCAGAGCCGGAGGGATCTACCCAGGGACAATCCACTAGATAGTGTAGAGTCCTTAGGTATGATGAAAAAAGGAGAAAAGTGAGAAATGGGAAGAGTGCGGACTGAGATAAAGCTAGAACTGGAATAAACCCAACAAGGTTCTCGTAATGAAATCTCGGTAAGCAATCAAGGGGTTGAAGAATGAAAAGAAATGAATGAGAAAGGGTGAAAAGAAATAGCCCTCCAATAATTCAACCTTAGGCGTAAACCGGGTTCAATACATATGCTCTTGGTGGTTACCAAGGTAACACCGGTATTGAAGACAAGACTTCATGGACCCAGTGATGCACTGCACTAAACTTCCCAAGCTACTCAAGTTCCTCTTAAAAGGGCTTGTTTCATTCTCACGAGGAACCTACATAATCTATCGACTTTCTCTTAGAGATTGTTGATATTGAATAACGAGACCCTCTCCCTAGTCTCCGGCATAGGAAACCAAATATGCACTATTGAGTCTAGAGCCAAGAGATCGTCCACAATATTTCATTAGGACACAAAATTAAGGAAGCTTGCTGTTTCACACAAGCTTTTGGTGGGTGACATGTGAGATCTATCCAATAGATCAAACTTGTGACAACTGGATAGAAACGATGGGGCGATTCATTCTTGAATCAACCTTGGTCCAGGAAATGAATTGACGAATACTTTTGGAAAAACCGTTCGATGTGCAAATCTTCTTTTCTCTAGCACATCAAATGTGTACTCATGTTTTCAAACACAAAAAGTATCTCTGATTGAAAAAATACTTTTGGAAAAACCGTTGGATGTGCAAATCTCTTCTTTTCTCTAGCACATCGAATGTGTATTATTTTTCAAATACAAAAAGTATTTTTGATTGAAAATTGATCTTTCTCATAAAACCTTCGTTGTATTGCAAAACTCTTTCTTCTAAGCAATACGCGATTGTTTTTCAAATCAATTTTTCATCAATAAGTGAATCTCAATTATTTGGTTCACTCACTCACGTGTTGTCTTCTTTGAGACGCCTACGGTTTGAGAACGGCTAGAGTAGTCGTGAAACCACATCAAGGAGATTCTTGAATTTTACGATCACCGGCGTGCTTGTCTTGATCAGCGGGAACCGTGGGTACGTGTACCTCAATTCAACGAAAGTGATCAAAGACACTTTCGTATGTTTTAGTGCTAACTATTGTTTGCAGGTACATTGGACGGTTGCAGCTGATCAATATTGAGAAGTCAATTCACAACTGCATGCTAACAGCATTCACACTTAATTGAAGAAAACCATGATCATCAAAAAGATACAAAGATGCTTCCGCTACTCTGATGAAAAGATGTCATGATCCAGAAAGTGTGAGTATGTCAGTCCATAAGTCACAACATCACATGAAAGCAACACAACAAAGGGTGATCCAGAGATTTACTGTGGCTGATGATCTCAAATAAAGCTCGAAGATCATCAAGATGTGGATCAGTACAAAGACATCCACTTAAAGTACAAAATCATCGGACTATGAAGAGTCACTGCTAAAGCACAAAGATTACGAAACTTGAAGAATTGAAGTCTACGAGCTCAGAACTGAAGTTAAAATAGAATGCTAGGATTCGAAATGTAAAACATGGGGTGACCTCCCTTAGGGGGAGATTGTTAGGAATTGGAAATTCCATAGTGAAGTGTCGGTCACCCCAAATATAATCTAGCATAAGTTAGATCGTAGACATATCATTATTTACATTATTTAGTAGTTTATTAGTTAGTTATTAGCTTAGTTTAGCTTAGTGTAACACCGTGGAGGAAGGACGGTCTTTACCCACTATATGCCCGATCCACGCCCCGACAGAGGGCGTTTAGGTTGTAAACTATAAATACCCCTTCCATCCTTGGAAAGGGTGGTGCTTCTTCAGTAATCTAACCTTTCTTTTGTTTTACTTTCTCTCTCAAGAACACCCTCTCTACTCTCTTCATCTCTCTAAACATGGCATACTTGTTTCATCATAATCCTAGACCACCCGAACCATCAAACAACATAAAATATATGATCCTACAGGTCGAATTCACCAACAAGAAACACAACCAAGATGCAAACCAAATATATCTATTTTATCCTAATAAGCAAAGTAATAAGAAAACTAAAAATAAACACTTCCAATCCATGAGCCAATATGGATCTAGTTGTAGTTTGTAATTTATTAATTGCCACACATTAACAACAACAACAACAAAAATTAATCATAGGCAAGAACATGTATGTGTTGATCGATTCACATAACACAACAAAATTTACAACTTGTAAAATAAATCAAGATCACAAGTTTATTAACAAAATAATATCAAGAAACACATCAAAGTGTAAAAATCAAAGTAATCCTTACAATAGGGTGTATATGGATCCGTTGAAAGAGGATCAAGAATAGAATATCTTGATTTTGTGATAGATTGAAATTGATTTTTGTGAGTGTGACCTGCCTATGATTCGTCTGGGATATAAAGAAAACAAATAAGGGTTTCCTTGACCATACTTTCTTGGGTGGGAACTTGTGAGTTGATGAATTTGTGTAATCCTCCTTTTCAATCGATCCCTTCAACCTCATCTCATGATTGAGTTTTGAAAGAAGAAAAATGAAAAGGACTAGTGACCATTTATTGGGAGGTACGGTCAAAGTAGGTATAAAAGAAGAATTGTTTTATTATTAGTGTATTTTGTGTACACGTTGAGCTAAAGTGTAATCGTGGTATCCGGTTTGGGAAAAATGCTAGAAATACATATTTGGAAATGGTTTTTTTAAATAATATACAAACAAAATTGTTGACTCCGAAAAATAATTACCGAATTTAAGCCATAATTATGGAGTGTGAGTACGCGTGCGGGGTCATTTTTTGGGAAAAACGAGATAACTTCTTGTTTTTAAATTTTTATCATCACTAAATGTTAGAAAATAAATAACTTGCATTTTTCGATAAAAATAACTAGTATCGCTGAAAACTTATAGGTGGTTACATACATAGTCTCTTAACATGGTGCATTGTAGCTTATGATCACCCCTAATCTCGCTTTATGCCTTGTTTTTTGCCCTTAATTCCTTCAGTTAGGACACTTGAACTTTAAATTGTTTAGAAAGTTGATGTTGAACATTCTAATCGGAATCTCGGATTGACTTGAACTTGGTCTAGTATTTACTTTGAGAGAAACTTGTAGTCACAAGCTTTGATATAACAACCCGTAATTTTCATCAATATTATTTCCACTAAGATATCTATATAAGGTATTTTCACCGGTAAATTTTTGCTTTATTTCATCCCCACTGCTTACATAACCCCCAGACGTGCTCATGTATCCACCAATGCCAAATATACTTATTTTTACATCATATAAACCCCTGGTATGTCAATTATAAGTTCTAAACATCATATTACTAAGTAATTTATCAATCTAGTATACTATGTCTATCATAACACAAAAACAAGCCATATCCGGTTACGGTTATTTCTAAAACCCTAATTTCAAAACAAAACTAGTTTAATTATGTTCAAGGCTTATGTATAAGCTACCTTAGAAACTTTAGAGTATCTTAGTCCCCCTAAACCTTATTACAACTCCTTAGAGCTTAGGTACAAGTCCATTAAGCACAAAACCCTAACTAGGTCTAAACCTTCCCGATTCTTTAGCATAAGTTACCACCACTTAGTACATGAATCCTAAGCCTTAATTCTAGTCTCTAATCACCTTAGTAACCCTAATCTAGGCACTAAACATTAATCTAGACCCTAATCAAACCCTAATCCAAGTGTAAGCCTTAAACTAATCCTAAGTTAGTTTTAACTTACACCTAAGCACCACCATGATCCACCACCTTGTCACCACCTTCCCTAAGAAGCTTCATCACCTAATTGTCACCACCTAGCACCACCAAGTAGCTTACAAGTAGGTGATGCACCTGCTTGTCACCACCTCCTATCCCCCCCACTACACAACCAAATAACCACCACATAACCCCTACACCGCCTCCTATCCCCCCTAGCTCCTCCTAGTCACCTAGTAGCCTTCCTTAGTTACCCCTACTGTACCTTGGCCACCACTTCAAGATTTCTTAGCATAGAGGGTTAATGATCCCTATATAAGGGCGTATACCCATTTCATTTCAAACCATCCCACCATCACTTCTCCACCTTGAAAATCTAGTACTATCAGTAGCATAAGGTCCCTAAGAGCCCATAGGAAGCTAAGGAGTCAAGAGAATCAAGCCTAGAATCCTTGTCAAATTAATTTCTAGTTGAGAAACCCTAAACCCCCCTAACGACCCACTTTATGTCACATAAGCCTCTAAACTAGTTCCATAAGATTTACTTTTGTACTAGGATATTTTTAGGTGTATTAGATCACGTTAGATACCTTGCATGAGCCTTGATCACTAGAACATACTCGTTTTATTTTAAAACCCTAAATTATGTTGAATTCATGCTTTTAGGTAATAAGCCATTTTCATAAGCTATAAGCTAGTTTAGGTTACTTAAATAAGCTTATACTAATAAGAATAAACTATAAAACTCTTTTGTTTCATAAAAATATACTTTGTATGGTTTTTGGACTAGATTTGCAAAGTTTTCCATGCATAGGGGTATATATGGTAACTTTTTGAAAATAATAACTAGCGGGACTGAAAATGTCATTTTTTTTAAAGATATAATTATAAGGATCTATTTTGTAAAGTTTTAGAACTCAAGAGTTAGTATATATATATTTATTATATAAAAGATTAACCTTATAAAAGTTTAGAAATCAAGGGTATAAATTATAACTTTTGAAAACTAATAAGTAAAAGGGTAAATTCTGTCATTTTTCTAAATATATATATGTAAAATGACCTATTTTGGAAAGTTTTAGAAGTTAAAAAGGTTTAGTATATATAAGTTTAATATATATAAAGGACTAGATATGAAAAAGTGTATAACCTAAGGGTATATTGTGTCAATTTACAAACTTAAGGGTTAAATAAGATACTTTCTTATAAATCAAAATTACTATCTTTTTATTTAACAATGTAATACAATACTAGGGAGCTTCATGTGAGGGGTTCATTTGAGTATTCGTCTTGACGAGTTTGCTGGGTTTACGATTTAAAGTACTCTGGTTCCTCAAACGTTTACTACATGACCTCTGAATTATGATGGCCTGAACGGTGTTACGTTACATCTAAATCTAGTACTTAAAAACGTAACACAATACTAGGGAGCTTCATGTGAGGGGTTTCATACTTCTGGATTATGATGGCCTGAACGGTGTTACGTTATCTAGATCTAGAAAACCTAAGAAACACTTACTTAAGAAACATAGACAAACCAATTAAGACTTTACATACCTACACACACACTACCTCAGGATACGTGAGTAAGCCGTCTATTATCTGAGTCACTTTTGACATCAATCAGATTTCCCTAATCTGAGTCACTTTTGACATCAATTAGATTTCCACTAATCTAAGGTGCGTTCATAGCCTCACTTTTAAATGCTTTCTAAACCCGTGAGGGGATACATGCTTTAAGCGAATAAAGTCTTTTCTTTGATTATTGCACTAGTACCTCCTATGCCACTATTACATAACAAATTTTATTAACCATGATCAGTTGCGAGTGAACGCGAGTATAGTGAATAGATCTATTTGGAGTTTGACAACTCCCGTTGGTTTGCCCCTACCGGGTACCAATTAGCACTATACTTGAGAACTAAAAAGTTAACCTTGGCAAGCTAACCTTATATCCAGTCATGATTGGTCTGCAGTGCCATCACTGACTCGAACTGTTAACGTGGGGTGTCATGAGCTTAGATGCAATAATACTATCTTTTACTACTTTTCCACTGTCCCCAATGGAGCTTGTATGCACCCTACTACTACCTAACCTATAAATTTTACTCAACCTTTAGGTTGACCCCTTTAAGCATGTTATCTTAGGTAACTGAGCATATTACTGATTCATGACACGGTGTGGCACTGGACTTGAGGACTTTCAAAACTGTTATCATTCAAACTCTATGTTTCACATAGATTTTGGGACCTCTCTTTTGGTAAAAGTATATCTTTTACTATAAGACTCTGATGAATAAACGAATGATAACTTATTTTCTAAAAACGTCTCTTTTCGAGTCGTTTTCTATTATTGTAACTGTGATCCATGAAGTAATACCCCAGATCTAGTTCCACTGTGATCTGTGAAAATGTGGTGTTACATTTAATCTCTCTTGACTGCAAAAACTTGTGTTCATCTTTATAAGTTTTCACATACCATGTTTCTGAGTCTTTCTCTTTTGCTATGTACAACAACCATGGACAACCTTTTGGTTCCTCATTGATTGCTCCCATATATTCCTTCCTTTTTATACCTCTAGGTATTAAACCCTATCCTTTCTTTATTTTATTAAGTTATATAAAAATATAAAAAAAAATGTTATAGGAAGAAAATAAAAAAAGAGTAAAATAATATGACCCACATGAATACAATGAAATCCGGACTCCATCTTTGGGGTTTCTCTCTCTTATACTATTTAGGGCTGAAATCCATTTTTAAATCCCAAAAATTGAACAAACGAATATATATTGGAGTGATGCCAAAATTGGGCCCCAAACACTCCAACCAAACGGACCCTAAGTGTTAGTGTGGATATCGACTGAACTGTTCTACCTTGATTAGAAGTTTGTAACTTGCGTGTTCTTGAGCTTGGATCGATCTACAAGTAATCAGGAACCTATTGTTTGTATTTGTTGGTTTGTATAAGGTATGTAATTTACTGTATTATTCATGATCTTTTGTGTAAACAAGTAATTTTAATAAGTCTTGCTTTTTTCATGTTTTATCTAATAATATTGCTTTATTTAATGGTTAAATTAATTTTTTAAAATTACTGCATGTTACGTTTTTTCCATCAAATATTTCCTACATGCATGCATATCGTGAATTGTATAAGGGGTTGGAGATGCTTATGGGTAGCCCTGTGACAAATATAAAAGTTGACAACCAAGGAAGATTTGAAATGTTGTTTATTTCCATCGGTGTTGCGGCACGTAATTACACAATGTGATTTCATACATTAAGTTATGTTGTTTAAACTAAGCAAAGGTACCTTTTGCATGTTGTCACAGATTCGTAGCTTTAGGAATCGTTTAAGACCATTGATCATAATCGAGAAGGTACAAAAGGAACTACACCTTCAAAAAACTTCTCCAATATGGTCTCCCGAGCATTACCTCCAAGTAGAATGCTATCAGTCACTAGTCTAACTCTCCTATCACGTAAAAGCGTCTTCATAAACAGTAACATGAGTGGCCCACAATCACCAAAATGACCAGACTACTGAGGGACATTGTCAAGGTGATGAAAATTAATCTGGTAACTTTTTGGATCAACACTATTCGACCTAAACCATCCTATTTTATCCAAGAAACGAGGAAATCTTTTTGAAATCATGTCTTTCATATTTTGGAAGTACTGTTGGTGATGGATTTGAAGGTTCTTAAATCTATCATAAAGACATCTTGCTTAGTTGGGATATTTAATACAACAAGATACCAATGAGAAAAGGTCGCATCATGTATAGGCATGTACATCGATAGCAAAATCACTTGCATCGCACATGAGCTCAAAGGGTAAATCCCAGTCGGGGGCAACTAGAATGGGTGCTTCCGTAAGCTTTTTCTTTAGTGTTTCAAAAGCTTCGATGCACTCAGGAGAAAAGATAAAAGGAGCATCTTTTTCGAGAAGATGGGTCATAGGCCGAGTGATTTTAGAGAAATCTTGAATGAATCTACGATAAAACCCGGCATGACCTAGAAAACTCCTAATACCTTTGGCGGTAGTAGGATGAGGTAATTTAGCAATAACATCAACTTTTGCTCTATCTACCTCAATCCGTTTTGGAAATCTTATGGCCAAGGACTATGCCTTCTTTGACCATAAAGTGGCTCTTCTCCCAATTTAGACATAGATTGGTGTCTTCACACCGTTTTAGCATTTTGTCTAAATGGGAGACATGTCTGAAATGAGTCCCCAATGACCAGAAGTCATCCATAAACACTCCATTGTTTCCCGATCATGTCGTGGAAAATTGCCATCATACATCGTTGGAGCGTGCGGGAGCATTACATAAGCCAAAAGGCATACGTCTATAGGCAAACGTCCGTATGGGCGGTGAATGTGGTCTTTTCTTGATCCAATGGATCAATGGGGATCTGAAAGTAACCCGAGAAACCATCAAGGAAACAATAGTACTCGTTCCTCGCTAATCTCTCAAGCATCCGGTCTATGAAGGGTAGAGGAAAATGGTCTTTACGGTGGCTTCGTTTAACTTGCGATAGTCAATACACACGCCATCCGTAACCAATCGAGTAGGAATTAACTCGTTTTCTTCATTTGTGACAACAGATTATGCCACCCTTTTTGGAGCAATGAATTGGGCTAACCCAAGGACTATCGGAGATCGGGTAGATCAAACCGGCATCAAGAAGTTTGAGAACCTCTTGTTTGATAACCTCATGAATCTTAGGATTCACCCTTCTCGATGTTGAATTTCTTGGTTTGAAGTCATCCTCCATTAAGATTTTGTGAGTACAAAACTCGGGGTTGATACCCTTAATATCGGAGAGTTTCCAAGCAATTGCTTGCTTGTGTGACTTCAAGACCTTTATTAGAGCGGTTTTCTCCTCCTCGCTTAAGTCTTTAGCAATTATGACGGTAATTTATCATCACCCTCCAAGAATGCATACTCGAGATGAGGAGGTAGGTCCTTAAGTTCAACCTCGGAAATTCATCGATAGATGTTTGCACCGATTTGATTTCCTCAATCGTGATCTCTTTCGGAGGAGTGAAGGTAATGGATCTTCATTTAGCAATTGCTCAAGATAAAGAATATCCCCTCCGAATCATAAACACCATCAATTCGGTGAATTGATTCATCGATAACAAGAAATTCATCGATCTCTTCCGGAAGAAGTCACCTCCTCAAACGGAGTGAGAGAGGGAAGAGTCGGCAATGATAGGTTGAGAAGATGTGGTGGAATCCCCACCCACGTAATTATGAAGATAACCAAGAAACTCTTGAGTACTCCTCGAAGCAATATCAATTAAATCGACTCGATTAAGCGATTGATGTCATAATTTGAGGAGTACCTCGAAGTCGATCGAGGTTAAAGGTAACGACTTCATTACCCACACGTAAAGTGATTTCTTGCTCAAATACATCAATAAGAGCACGGACCGTTCTCGTGAATCCTCGTCCAACAATGAGAGGAACCCGATGATCGGCATCGAAATCAACAACCACGAAGTCACCGGAAAATGGAACTTTCCTACTTTCACGAATACATCCTCGGCGATGCCAAGAGGACGAGATATAGAAACGATCTGCAAGCTCAAGAGTCATGCGGTAGGAATAAGTTTCGGAGAGAAAGTTTCTTCCACATCGAATAAGGCATCGATTGATGCTTGCACCAAGATCGGCAAGGGCAAAGCATTCAATCATCCCGGGAAAAACACAAGGAAGAAGAAATTTTCCGGGATCTCCTAGCTTCTCGGAAGCTTCTTTAACAAGACTGGCGGCGGTTCTCGTTCAAAGGAGTCTTAGCCATTTCAAACAACTTTTCCTTGTTGCTCAACATGTGTTTTAGAGTCGATGCAAACTTGGGCATCAACATGATAGCATCCATGAAGCTTATGTCAAAATGAAGTTCTTGGAAAATTTGAAAGAATTTTTCCATCGATGACCGGCTTTCATGAGCTTTTGCTCATGTAAACGTGAGGGGTAAGGAATAGAAGTTTTGGATTTAGGGTTACCAACCGGAGGTTCAAAACAACTCGGGTTTGGTATTGGGTTTCGGGACAACACGAGGATGGACATTCTTTGGTACTTCCGTTATTAGTAGGAAGTTCCTTGTCCTTTGTCGCCTCAGTTCACTTTCCACTACCTAGGGAGAGAAGAAGAAGAGTAGTAGGAATAGCGGGTCCATCATCTGACACCACTTACGGTTGTGATCGCCTTTGCATCGCCCCTCGGATTAGCAATCGTGTTGCTAGGTAAAGTACACAGGCCGAGGGTCGAACATTTAAAGACTTCTTAATGTCGACAATCGGCTAACCAACAACCGATTCATTTCTTCTTGGGATTTCATGAATTGTTTCAACAACTCATCGGATGATGGTCTAGTTGGAACAATGGCTTGAGTTTGCACGGAAAATTACGGCCTCTATTGTTAGGATTAGGGCCTTGATTTTGAAAATTCCTTGATTATTGCCATGAAAATACCCTTGGTTGAAATTTCCGACTGGTTTCTATTGAAATTTCCTTGGTGTTGGAAATTTTGATTTTGATTTTGAAAACCGTTGTTTGACCGAAATTACCTTGGTTTTGAAAACCTTGGTTTGGTCTATTTTGATTTTGATTACGGTTTGATTGAAACCGGAGGTCCGGGGTAGTGGTTAGGGCGGTGGTTCGGTCTATAGGAGCACGATATTGGTTGCCTCCTTGATTAGAAATCCATGCCAAACATTAGCTTCAAAGGGTTACCATCGGTGGCCATACAATTGTAGTAAGCATGGGGCCACCACAAGTAACACAGACTTCCACTTTCTTAACTTCACGAGGAGGTGAAGTTTGTGGAAAAAGACTTTCTTTTGGTTGGAGAGAACCAAAGCTTGAATGGCTTCCGTGAGTTTGTCAATCTTAGCATCGGTGCTAGGCCGACTCGCGGGCGATGAAGAAGAAGGACCAACAACGACTTGGGAAACAACGGCTTGCTTCATGCGGTCGCGGACTTTAGACTTGTTTTCAATGATCGCTAAAGCTTCTTTGACGGTTTGCTTAGGAAATTTCCTCCGCGGAGGAATTGAGAGAATCTTGATCAGATTGACTCACTTCATTATAGAAAGTATCGAGTTGCATCAACTCGGAGAAACCGTGGTGAGGACATTTGCGAAGCAATTCCTTGAAACGATCCCACGATTCACCAAGGGTTCATCAAACTTTTGAGTGAATTTGATGATTTCATTTTAGACTCGTGGTTTTGGAAGGTGGATAGAATTCATTCACAAATTTCTTCACGGATCTTCCCATGTCTCTATTGACCGAGGGGTTGTTTTCAAGCCAAATCCGGGCTTGCCCTCGAGAGAAAATGGGAGTAAGCTTAACAACATCGATAGGGACATTCTTGTATTTGATGGTAGATGCAATCTTGTTAAACCATCGAATATGAGCATGAGGATCATCCCGCTCAAAACCGTAGAATTGATTTGAGGTTACAAGATTGATAACCGGTTTTGAGTTCAAAATTTTCACCACAATGGTACAACAATAGCATCTCCATACCCGTCGATGGGTTCTGGAGAAGCTCACACATAAGGCGTTCTTCCGCCATGATAACGGAAGTAGTGTGGCGATCCGGATCTCGAATCCGGTGAAGGAAGCGCGAAAGTCTCGGACACGCCTTCTGGAATCTTGACAAGCTCACGAAATGGGCTCACGCGATCTAGAAGAGCGAGTGCGCATACACTAGAGTTAACTCTAAGGAATCTCGAGTTAGGGAGAAAATGGGAATTATGAAGGCGTTTTATAAAAATGGGGTGAGAAGAATCTTTTGGGTTTTCGGTTCGACAATTATATATAACAAAAATCCAATTAAAACAAAATCGAGGCAAAACAACGATGAACTTAACCAATAATCACAAGATGAATGGCTTTTTGAAAAAGGTACACCAATCACAAGGACACAAAGGCAAGTTTTAAATCTTTAGTTCGGGAACTTATTATGGTCGCACCCAGTTAGGTAGTGCAACCGCCTTGGTTTGCGGTGGTAATCTTTTATGTTATTATTTATTAAAGAAAACGACAAATCTTTTGTATTTTTATATTTGATACATATATAGAAACAAAAGAAAATTATTTTTGTGTTTTATCGTTTTGGATGTTTTGGGTTTTGGATTTTTATAAGAAAATATGGATATATATATATAGATGGATGATATGAACAAAGAGTGAGTATTCAAACTACTAATCGCTAAGCGATAGATAATCGGCCACAGTTCCCGTGCGCTTAAAATTTGATCGGTGCAAAACCGTCAAGTTTTCTCATAAAGTGACCACTTGTGAATGGCCAATGTAAGAAACTTAAAACAGCTCGAGACACCAATGCAATGAAGATCGGGAGAGTATAGTGTTTCCCGGTCGTTATGTCCCAATGAATCTGATGGATCACCAAACGGATAGTGATCGAGAAATTTGAGCGAGAAAAAGGTTTGTGAATATTATAACTAAAGAAAAAGCAAACAAATTACAGAGGCTTAAATGCAAATTAAATAAAATTTAAAAAGATAAAAAATATTAAATAAACGCTATCACTATTTGCAAAATGATGTTTTTTTGATTTTATGTTTTTATAAAACTTTAAAAAAAACTACGTAACGTACAAATGAAAATGTGAAACTGATATTTTTACAATCCTAATGATAAAAGAAAATTATTAGAAAAAGAAAATTATTTTTACAACTATTTAATTAATTATTATAAATTAAAAACTATTTTTAACTTTTAATATTAGCCTAAAATACAAGAAAATATGAAATAAAGCTAGAAAAATAAAATTAAGACTTAGAAAAACCTAAAATATCAAAAGAGAATTTTCAAAACTATTTTGTATTTTTACGATTATTTTCTATTTTCTAGGAATTAAAACTATTAAAAACTAATTAAATTACTTAAAAATACAAATTTAACTAAGAAAAATCTAGAAAAATATTTTTTGACTTTTTATATTTATCTTAACTTAAGAAAAATGAAAATTATTTTTTGAGACTTTTCGAATTAATTGGTTTAAAAGCTATTTAAAAGTGCTAAAATTGATTTAAATGCGAAAAATAGCAAACGAGGCTTGGAAAAATATGAAAAATTCAAGATAAGTCTAAAATTATATTAGGAATCTAGGAAAAATGGAAAAACAGGTGGTTATGTGGGGGATTATGCAACTGCTATACCAAATGCTTATAAATAAGCACTTTGAATAAGCCAAAGTCCACAAAAAGCCACCAACTGGAACAGAAGTTATACCATGCTATAATAACCAAAATGCAACTAAAAACAATAAGCCATAGCCTCTGAATTGCAAGATGTACAGATTTTATGATTTGAGCTTTTGTGCAAAAAACAGTTTTCAGGTACCTACTTTGAGCTTATGCACAAGCTACTCAATAAGCTAAAACTGAAAAGCAAGTGTTGGAACTTAATCTAGACCTAGTTGGCTATCTGTAATCCAAAGCTGAGACCTAGACAAGCAATTTTGAGCTCTGTGCAAGTGGCTGCACAAACTCATGCAAAGTCGGTGTCAATGACTCGATTCTTGTGAGGCCGAGGTCACTTTGACAAGCTCAAAAGGAGCTTATAAAAAATTTGCAAAATTATACAAAAATGGTAATAAACAAGGAGACCAGTTGAACTTTATACACCCACAATTTCAATTGATTTGGTTCAAGAATGAGTCCATGAAAATTCCTTCCAGATGGGCTCAAAACTGATTTTGCCAATTTGACTTTTGATATAAATTTGAAAGTTTGACCTTGGTGAGATTTGAACTCAATTTAAGAACTGATTATGAAGTGTTATGACCAAATAAAGCTAATGTAATCTATCTCTATGATATTTAAACACAAATCAAGACTTTGATAATCCAAAATTACAACAGTTAAGACAGTGAGA
The DNA here is from genome assembly GCA_022545495.1 of Chrysanthemum lavandulifolium. NCBI lineage: Eukaryota > Viridiplantae > Streptophyta > Magnoliopsida > Asterales > Asteraceae > Chrysanthemum > Chrysanthemum lavandulifolium. The sequence continues at coordinate 227,708,863 of CM040242.1, read as the reverse complement.
TAGATTTAGTTGATGTTTGACTTTTATGAGTTGCAGGCACAAGATATTGACTGAGATGAGTTTAATTGGACTAAACAATCATGAACCAACATGCAATACCCAGTGCACTAACTTCAAATACAGTGTAACAAGCTGATCCAAACACCCCTTTATATACTGATTTGCAAAGTAAAACTAAGCTAAACACTTAACTAGTCTAATTTATTGATCAAACTGAATTTAAATAACCTAAATACTACTTATTAAACAGATAGGAACTAGTTAAGACTACAAACACAGATTATGCCATATGATTTGAAAATGACTTACACATGTCCTTAGCCACAATGGCTTGCCACTGCACCAATGAACCACTACCTATTCTAAACCAACCCAATGAGTTCTAAACTAACCCAAATCCAGCTCTGAACCAACACATATCCACTTCTGCATCATTTTTGCCCCATGTTGACTTTCTTTGACCAAGAACCAAAGTTGTTTAAAAATTGATTGTAAGCTTACAGCAAGCTATAATAAGCTTGTGTAAGCTTGTCTGAGCTTGTAAAGAAGCTATTGAGACTTTAATATCAGATTTTGAAATTGCAAATTCCAACAGTTGACATAAAACATGAGAAGTGAACAAAAGCTTGAATTGATACTTTAAAATACTTGCAATACAATGAACTAAGTTACTTTGATACAAAGAAACTTTAAAATACAACTAAGAATTCAGTTAAGACTAATAATTTGAAAAACGACATACATTATTAAAATTAAACTAAGTACTCCTTCTCTAGCCTCTTTTTCCTTTATTTATGCTCCAAAACTCCTTCTCTCCTCTCTCGGACATATCCCAAGAATTTCGGGACCCTTGGATGAGTTTAGAGCAATCTTGGCCGTTTATGCATTTTGGCGCCAAAACTGGTACAAGCCAGTTGGGACAGGGAAGGGGTGCATTTAATGCATTTGGCTGTTAGGTGAGGAGGGGGGAGACAAAGTGTGGAGTAGGGGGACAAAGTGTGGAACTAGAGGTGGTGTTGTGTTGGTGGCTGGTTGCAGACAGGAGTGTCGGGGAAGACAGGACAAGGGAGGCGGGGTGGTTTATTTTAAACCGTGGGTAAATGGGTTTGGTTTATGGGTTGGGTAGTGGACTGGACCGGGTCAGTGGGTTTGATATTGGGCTTTTGGATTTGTTATTTGGATTTTGGACTAATGGTGTACTCATTTAATACTCTTAAGGACCATATGTGTAAAATCTGATTTTCAAGGGACCAATCTTGTAGTTTCTGAAAGGTAAACCAAGGACTAGTCTTGCCAATCTCAAATAATATAAGGACCATTTTTGCCATTTGTGAAATTCCAAGGACTAAACATGACAATTCTGAAAATCCAGGGACCAAAACTGTAATTTCTCAAAACTTTTGGACTTTTCACCAAAGGACTAATTATGACAAGTTATGATTTAAAAAGGACCTTTGGTGACTTTTCTTTTTAAAATAAGTGCTGATGAGTGTGTAAATACTCATCATTTTATCTAAAATAAACGCAAATTCATCTCGAAAACACTCGAAACACATCTAAATGATCAAAATATCACAAATCAGTGTTTTATGTGTTTCAAATTCAAAAATATCAAAATCGGATGAAAACATATCAATTTTGCAAAATTGCGCTTTTAGTCCCCAAGTTTCATAAATTGTCAAAATGGTCCCACGAGCCTTAATTTCAAAGAAAAGTCACCAAAGGTCTTTTTAAAATCATAAATTGTCATATTTAGTCCTTTGGTGAAAAATCTAAAAGTTTTGAGAAAATTACAGTTTAGTCCCTGAAAATCCAAATTGGTCAAATTTAGTCCTCGGGAATTTCAAAAATGTCAAAAATCAACCCCTGGATTATTACAACTTGGCAAGACCAATCCTTTGACTACTCTTCATAAATTACAGTTCTGGTCCTTTGGAATTGAAGTTTTACACATTTGGTCCCTAAAGTATTAATACTCTACAAACCAAACCGGACTTAAATATTTACCCAAGCCCAATCCACACCCTTGGCCCAAAACCTTTACCGGTCCATTACCATGACCCGACCAACCCATGTTTCAAAACAAAACAACCCGCCACCCTAAGCCCTTCCCCGTCCCCGACCATTTTGTCTCTACCACCCCTCCTCAAACTCCTCCCATAGCCACTCTACACCACCCATTGTCCCTCCACCTCACCTACCCTTCCCACCACATTAAATGCAAAGTCCTTCCTTGTCCCGGATAGCCAAACCAAGTTTCCATAAAACAAGATATGTGGCTAAGATGAGCTTTAGCCAATCAATGGCTCACACGTGTCTTGGGATTCATTCGAGAAAGGAGAGAGGAAGTTTGAAGCTTATAAAGCCAAGAGGAAGCTAGAGATAGTTAGTATTAGTTTTAAAATATTGTATGTCGAATTTTAAAAGTCTTAGTCTAAATTAGTTTTGAACTTGTATTTTTATGTTCCAGTGTATTCAAATTAATCATTTCAGTGTATCTCAATTATAATTAAGTATCAATTTCAGTTAAAGTTCAGTTTCACTTTTTTTTGCTTACTGTTAGAATTTACAATATGCAAATCTGAACCTCAAGCTTCAATAAGCTTCTTTATAAGTTGAAACAGGCTTATACTAGCTTATAATAGCTTTTCATAAGCCTGTGTTTAAGTTTGGAACAATATTTGACATTGGTCAACAAAAGTCAAAGAAAGGAGCAAAATGGGTAAAGAGATGGAATGGGTTGATTCAAAGGTGGAAATGGGTTGAATTGGAAGCCGATGGGTTGGATTAGTTTAGTGGTTTCTTGGTTTCAATTTGGCGAGGCCATAGTGGCCATTGGACATGTTGTAAGAACTTTTCAAATCTTTTAGCATAAGTAGCAATTTTAGTTGTAGACTACTAAAACCTGTTCTAAAAGTATTAATTAGGCTAATTTAATCCAGTTTGATCATTGGTTCATGCTTAGTCAGTGTTTATATCATTTTAATTGGTAAAACAGTTTATAAAGGGATGTTTGGAATTGCTGCATTTTCTGTGATAAAGGCCTCACCAGTAGTTAACAGTTATTGATTCATGATTCTTTAGCTCTAGATAACTCATTTGAGTCATAATCTTGTACCTGTTAACTCAAAAAAAGTCAAAATAAGCTCTTAAACTGCCTCATTTGCTAACTGTTGGATTTTTAAAAGTGTAACTCATCATTTTGTGTTTAAAAGTCATTAACAAAGATTGTAATAGCTTCATAACATCATTTAACATCATCTTGATCATAAAATTGGATTCAAGTTTCACTTTAGTCAACCTGTAGCTGCTTTCAAAAAGTCGAAATGTTAAAAATGGGTTTTGCGGATCTTGCAGTGCGCATAGGACTCATTAAAGCTTGTTAGGTCCTGGTTTTGGTTTACAAGTAGTATCCTTGGTTGTCTTTAAGCCCTCATAATTGGTTTTAGCTTTTGCCTTCGGATTACCACATGCACAAGCTCAAAGTGACCCTAGTTGCCGCTTCACCATAACTCGATTGTCGGTGAGTTTTTCTCGACTTTATACAAGCTTGCACCGAGCTTATTGCAGCCTGTTAACATTTGGTCTCTTGGTCATAGATAGCTGTTTAGGTCTAGTTTGAATCTTGATAATTGGTTTTAGGTTTGTAGCTTATTAGAGTACTTATTTATTGGCTTAAAGTTAACACCAAAATCTGATTTAAGCTTATACTCACAAACATCAAATCTGTTATATTGTGCTAATCAGTAGTTGTAGGTTGTTGTTTTTAGTTGCAATTTGGTTAAATTAGTATATCGATGTACAGTAATCGGTGGGTTGCTTATTTGGTTCACTTAGCTTATTTAAGAGCTTATTCATAAGCTCAAATCATAGCAGATCAATTTTCTCCACATAGCATACTGTTTTCCAATTTTCCTAGCTTCTTATCATTATTTTAGAGTTTCCACAGAAATTTTGATTTTTACGAGTAGTTTTGCTATTTTCTTAATTTTAATTAGTTTTAATACTTTTAATTAGCATTTAATATAAAAAATTCGTAAAAGGTTCCAAAAATAATTTTCATTTTCTTAGACTTAGATAAATATAAAAAGTAGAAAAAGTAATTTTCTAGATTTTTCATAGTCCATTTGGTAATTTTTAGTAATTTAATTAGTTTTTAATAGTTTAAAATTCATAGAAAATAGAAAAATAGTCACAAAAATACAAAAATAGTTTTGAAAAGTCTATTTTGATATTTCAGACTTTTCCAAGTCTTAATTTTATTTTTCTAGCTTAATTTCCTATTTTCTTGTATTTTAGATAATTAATTAATAGTTAAAAATAGTTTTTAATTAGATAATTAGTCTTAAAAATAATTTTCTTTTTCTAAATATTTTCTTATATCATTAGGATTGTAGAAACATCATTTTCACATTTTTAGGATTAATATTGAGTTAGTTTCACGTTTTTAGTTGTACGTCGCGTAGATTTTAATTTCAGTCACGTAGAATCATAAAAACAAAAACATCATTTTAATTTTAGTGATAGCGTTTATTTAATAGGTTTTATCTTTTTAATTTCCTCTCATTTGCATTTTAGTCTTTGTATTTGTTTGATATTTCTGTAGTCATAATAATCAATCATAATCCTTTTTCGTTCAAGCTCCTCGATCACTATATCGTAGATTGATCCATTGCATGACATTTGGGACATAACGACCGGGAGACTCTATACTCCTCGATCTTAATTGCATTAGTGTTTGAGCGGTTTTAGTCTTTTAGACTTGTTGTTTAGCACCGATCAAATTTTAGCGCCACGGGAGTCATATCTTGATTTATCTCCGTTTTAGCAGATTAGTTGTTTGAATCCTCACTCTTTGTTTATATCATCCATTTCGTATATATATATATCCATATTTTCTTCTAAAAATCCAAAACCCAAAAAAATGAAAAGCGTATAAAACACAAAAATATTTTCTCTTTTGTTTCTATATATGTATCAAAAATAAAAATACAAAAGAATCGCGTTTTCTCTAATAATTAACAACTTAAAAGATTACCACGAAAACCAAGGCGGCACTACCTAGCTGGGTGCGACCATAATAAGTTCCCGAACTAAAGATTTAAAACTTGCCTTTGTGTCCATTGTGATTGGTGTACCTTTTTAAAGAAGCCATTCATCTTGGATTATTGGTTAAGTTCATCGTTGTTTTGCCTCGATTTTGTGTTAATTGATTTTGTTGTGATATCGACGCTTGAACCGTAAAACCCATAAAGATTCTTCTCACCGATTTTTACAAAACGTCTTCATAATTCTCATTCTCATGTGAAAGATTTCATAATTCCATCTCTCTCCTTAACTCGAGTCTCCTTAGAGTTAACTCTTGTATATCTTTTCGCTCTTCTAGATCTGTAAGCCCATTTCGTGAGCTTGTCAAGATTCCAAGAAGGCGTGTTCGTGACTTTCGCTCCATCGATCGGATCCGAGATCCGGACTGTTCACACTACTTCATTGTCATGGCGGATGAAATTCTATGTGAGCTTCTCCAGCACCCATCGACGGGTATGGAGATGCTATCGTTATGCCGACCATCGTGGTGAAAACTTTGAGCTCAAGACCGGTTCTTGAATCTTGTAACCTCTAATCAATTCTTTGGTTTTGAGCGGACGATCCTCATGCTCATATTCGATGGTTTAACAAGATTGCATCTACCATCAAGTATAAGAATGTCCCTTACGAGGTCGTTAAGCTTCTTGTTCCGTTTTCTCTTGAGGGCAAGCCCGTTGGCTTGAAAACAACCCCTCGGTCTATAGAGACATGGGAAGATCTTGTGAAGAAATTTGTGAATGAATTCTATCCACCTTCCAAGACCACGAGTCTTAAAATGAAATCATCAAGTTCACTCGAAGTTTGATGAATCCTTGATGAATCGTGGGATCGTTTCAAGGAATTGCTTCGAAATGTCCTCACCACGGTTTCTCCGAGTTGATGCAACTCGACACTTTCTACAATGGGTGAGTCAATCGACCAAGATTCTCTCAATTCCTCCGCGGGAGGAAATTTCCTTAGCAAACTGTCAAAGAAGCTTTGGCGATAATCGAAAACAAGTCCAAGGTCCGCCCGCACGGCAAGCGGTTGTTTCCCAAGTCGGTGTTGGTCCTTCTTCTTCTTCATCGCCGTGAGTCGGTCTAGCACCGATGCTAAGATTGATAAACTCACGGAAGCTATCAAGCTTTGGTTCTTTCCAACGGAAGAAAGTCTCTTTTCCACAAACTTCACCTCTGCCGAAGTTAAGAAAGTGGAAATCTGTGTTACTGTGGTGGCCCCATGCTTACTATAAGCTGTATGGCCACCGACAAGTAACCCTTTGAAGCCAATCTTGTGGGCGGGATGTCTAATCAAGGAGGCAATCAATATCGTGCTCCTGTGAGACCCAACCACCGTCTAACCACTACTCGGACCTCCGGTTTCAATCGAATCAAAGCCGTAACGAATCGAATAGACCGAACCAAGGTTTTCAAAACCAAGGTCAATTCAATCAAAACAACGGTTTTCAAAATCGAATCAAAATTTCCAACATCAAGGAAATTACAATAGAAACCAGTCGTGGAAATTTCAACCAAGGGTATTATCATGGCAATAATCCGTGGAATTTTGAATCAAGGCCCTAATCCTAACAATAGGGGCGAATTTCCTGTTCAAACTCAAGCCATTGTTCCAATGGACCATCTTCCGATGAGCTTTTGAAGCAGTTCATGAAGTCGGGAAGAAATGAATCGGTTGTTGGTCGACGATTTACGAGATCAAGAAGTCTTTAAATGATCGACCCTCGGGCTCGGTACTCTACCTAGCAACACGATCGCTAATCCGAGGCGATGCTAAAGCGATCACAACCAGTGGTGCTTCTTATTCGGACCCATTGTTCCTACTACCTCTTCTTCCTCTCTCCGAAGGTGGTGGAAAGCGAACCCGAGGCGACAAAGGACAAGGAACTTCCTACTAATAACGGAGGTGCCAATAATGTCCATCCTCGGGTTGTCCCCAAACCCAAGCACAGGTTGTTTTTGAACCTCCGCTTGCGACCTAAATCCAAAACTTCTATTCCTTACCCTCTCGGTTACATGAGCAAAAGCTCATGAGAAAGCTAGTCATCGATGGAAAAATTCTTTGATTTTCCAAGAACTTCACTTTGACATAAGCTTCATGGATGCCATCATGTTAATGCCAAAGTTTGCATCGACTACGAAACATATCTTTGAGCAACAAAGAAAAGTTGTTTGAAATGGCTAAGACTCCTTTGAATGAGAATTGCTCAAGAAGTTGTTAAAGAAGCTTCCCGAGAAGCTTGGAGATCCGGAAAATTTCTTCTTCCTTGTGTTTTCACGGGATGATTGAATGCTTTGCCCTTGTCGATCTTGGTGCAAGCATCAATCGATGCCGTGATTCGATATGGAAACAACTGTCTCTTCCGAACTCATTCCTACCGCATGACTCTTGAGCTTGCGGATCGATCTATATCTCGTCCTCTTGGCATTGCGAGGATGTATTCGTGAAAGTAGGAAAATTTCATTTCCACCGACTTTGTGGTCGTTGATTTCGATCTCGATCCTCGAGTTCCCTCATTGTTGGGCGGGATTTCGAGGACGGGCCGTGCTCTTATCGATGTATTTGAGCAAGAGATCACTCTCCGTGTGGGTAATGAAGTCTGTACCTTTAACCTCGATCGGACTTGAGGTACTCCTCAAATTATGACACCGAATCGATTAATCGAGTTGATTTAATTGATATTGCTTCGAGGAGTACTCTCAAGAGTTTCTTGGTTATCTTCATAATTCGTGAGTGGGAATTCCAATTCCACCACATCTTCTCAACCTATCATTGCCGACTCTTCCCCTCTCTCACTCCGTTTGAGGAGGTGACTTCCTCCGAAGAGATCGATGAATTCGGCTACAATGAATCAATTCACTGGAATTGATGGTGTGTATGATTCGGAGGGGATATCCTTTATCCGGAGCAATTGCTTAATGAAGATCCATTACCTTCACTCCTCCGAAAGAAATCACAATTGAGGAAATCAAATCGATTGCAATCTTCCATCAAGAATTTCCCGAGGTTGAACTAAAGGACCGCCTCCTCATCTCGAGTATGCATTCTTGGAGGGTGATGATAAATTACCCGTCATTATTGCTAAAGACTTGACCGAGGAGGAGAAAACTGCTCTCATAAAGGTCTTGAAGTCACACAAACAAGCAATTGCTTGAAACTCTCGATATTAAGGGTATCAACCCCGAGTTTTGTACTCACAAAATCTTAATGGAGGATGACTTCAAACCAGCATCCAAAGTCGAGAAGGGTGAATCCTAAGATTCACGAGGTTATCAAACAAGAGGTTCTCAAACTTCTTGATGCGGTCGATCTACCCGATCTCGATAGTCCTTGGGTTAGCCCAATTCATTGCGTTCAAAAAGGGTGGCATTCTCGTTGTCACGAATGAAGAAAACGAGTTGATTCCAACTCGATTGGTTCTGAGTTGGCGTGTGTGTATTGACTATCGAAAGTTAAATGGCGCCACCGAAAGACCATTTTCCTCTACCCTTCATGGACCGGATGCTTGAGAGATTAGCGAGGAACAGTACTATTGTTTCCTTGATGGTTTCTCGGGTTACTTTCAGATCCCCATTGATCCGCCGGATCAAGAGAAACCACATTCACCGCCCATACGGGACGTTTGCCTATAGGCGTATGCCTTTTGGCTTATGCAATGCTCCCGCACGTTCAACGTTGTATGATGGCCATTTTCCACGACATGATCGGGAAACTATGGAGGTGTTTATGGATGACTTCTCGGTCATTGGGGACTCATTTCAGACTTGTCTCTCCCACTTAGACAAAATGCTTAAGCGGTGTGAAGACACCAATCTATGTCTAAACCGGGAGAAGAGCCACTTTATGGTCAAAGAGGGCATTGTCCTCGCCATAAGATTTCTAAGAATGGGATTGAGGTTGATAGAGCAAAAGTTGATGTCATTGCTAAACTACCTCATCCCACTCTTGTCAAAGGTGTTAGGAGTTTTCTAGGTCATGCCGGGTTTTATCGTGATTTATTCAAGATTTTTCTAAAATCGCCCGACCTATGACCCATCTTCTCGAAAAAGATGCTCCTTTCATCTTCTCTCCGAGTGCATCGAAGCTTTGAAACACTTAAGAAAAAGCTTACTAAGCACCCATTCTAGTTGCCCCGATGGGACTTACCCTTCGAGCTCATGTGCGATGCAAGTGATTTTGCAATCGGTGCGGTCTTGGGCAACGCATAAAACCAAACATTTCCACCGATCCACTACGCGAGCAAAACTATGATGAAGCTCGGACTCATTACACCACCACGGAAAAGAATTATTAGTGTGGTGTATGCGTTTGAGAAGTTTCGCCATATCTTATCTTGACCAAATGCGTGGTGTATACGGATCACTCGGACTCAAATATCTCTTTGCAAAACAAGATGCAAAGCCGAGATTGCTCCGTTGGGTTCTCCTCCTACAAGAATTTGATATCATTATTCGTGATAAAAAGGAGCCGAGAACACAGTCACGATCATCTTTCGATTAGAGAACCCTCATCAAAATGTGTTCGAGAAAAGGAAATCAATGAAACATTTCCTCTCGAAACACTCAATATGGTTTCTTTTAGTGGAAATTCTTCTACCCCATGGTTTGCCGACTTTGCAAATTACCATGCGGGTAACTTTGTTATGAAAGGGATGTCGTCCCAACGTAAAAATAAATTCTTCAAAGATGTGAAACATTATTTCGGGACGACCCTACTTGTTTAAGATCCGTGCGGATCAAGTCATCCGGCGATGTGTGCATGGTCGGGAAGCTATTGACATTCTCAAAGCTTGCCATTACGGACTGTTGGGGACATCATAGCCCCAACTACACCGCCAAGAAGGTGTTTGATTCGGATTCTATTGGCCCACGATCTACAAAGATGCCCATGAATTCGTCAAAACACAGACGCTTGTCAACGTCACGGAATATCTCACAAAGGAATGAAATGCCGCAAAGCGCCATTCAAGTGTGTGAGATTTTTGACATCCGGGGCATTGACTTTATGGGCCATTTCCTTCTTCTCACGGAAATAAGTACATACTCGTGGCGTTGACTACTTGTCAAAATGGGTTGAAGCTAAAGCTTTACCCACCAACGATGCCCGAGTTGTTGTGAAATTCTTGAAATCCTTATTTGCTAGGTTTGGAACTCCACGAGCCATCATCGGTGATCGTAGTACGCATTTCTGCAATGACCAATTTGCAAGAGTCATGCAAAAGTATGGTGTAACTCACCGTACCTCTCTGCGTATCACCCACAAACAAGTGGGCAAGTGGAAGTTTCTAACCGGGATTAAAGAATCTTGGAGAGGACGGTTGGTGAAAACCGTGCCTCTTGGTCGGATAGATTAGATGGCGCACTCGGGCCTTCCGTGCGACTTACAAAACACCCATCGGGTGCACTCCATCTGGCCGGTGTGCGGAAGGCATGTCATCTTCCGGTTGAGCTCGAGCACAAGGCATCTTGGGCCTTGAAGCATGCTAACTTTGATATTCAGATCGGGTGATCATCGGAAAGTTCAAATGAATGAATTAAATGAACTCCGTGATCAAGCTTACGAGAACTCTTTGATCTACAAACAAAAGACAAAGAAGATTCATGACTCAAAATTAAGAACCGCGTTTTCAACGTTGGTGATCGAGTCCTTCTTTTCAATTCAAGATTGAAGATTTTCTGGAAAGCTCAAGTCCCGTTAGTGCGGTCCATTTACCATCGCTAAGGTTTATCCTTATGGTACCATTGAGTTATCTCAACCCGATGGTCCTAATTTCAAAGTGAATGGTCATCGGTGAAGCATTACTTTGGAGAGGACATTCCATCCATGATTGTCCGGACTTACAAACTTTCCCCATGAACCAATGAATGCGGGATCGAGTCAAGCTAGCGACTCGGTAATCAAAAATGATAGCATGCCATATGGGTTTTCACCCATATTTACGTCTTCTCACCTCTTTCTACCACCCTAGTGTGGGGGTTGCCCACATTTTTCAAAAAAAAAAAAAAAAAAAAAAAAAAAAAAAAAAAAACTTCTTTCTAAATAATGGCCTTAGTATTTCCCTTTCACGTTCTTTGTTTCGGCATAACCACGGTACTTTGAATATTGAGGGCAATATTCATCTCTAGTGTGGGGGATTCTCACGAATTTTATCATGTAAATATACCGCCTAATCCCGTTTTTGGCCAAAATTTTTTTGGAGAAAGTGTTCTACACTTTCTCATCGGTTATCGATCCGCCTTTGTCTCAGTAAGACAAAAGGATTAGCTAATCCAGAGCAAACGGCTCTTGGTAAAGATTTCTCAAATCCGTTTATATGGCTTGCAATTTGCCCAAATTGTATGGTTCTTGACTCCCCATCATTCTCAAAAGATAATGAGTTGGCTAGCCCGCAAGATTATGGCTTGTGGTAAAGGCGGTGGAAAACCATAATTGGTACTCGGCTCACCAAAGATAATATTGATAATTTATCTAAGAGTTGGCTAGTCCGGAAAGTGCGGCTTCGGTAAAGACAAAATCAAATCCGTTGGAAGTCGGTGGTTTGCTCAAAATCACATAGTTATCGATGTACCATGGTTCTTACTTGAATCGAAACATTTGGCTACTCGAGTAATGGCTTTTGGTAAAGAGTTTAAAATCCATTATGTTTTCTCAAATCATTGCTAGGGACTAGCAATATCTCGATGTGGGGGATTGATGAGTGTAAATACTCATCATTTTATACAAAATAAATCGCAAATTCATCTGAAAACACTCGAAACACATCTAAATGATCAAAATATCACAAATCAGTGTTTTATGTGTTTCAAATTCAAAAATATCAAAATCAGATGAAAAACATATCAATTTTGCAAAAATTGCAGTTTTAGTCCCCCAAGTTTCATAAATTGTCAAAAATGGTCCCTGAGCCTTAATTTCAAAAGAAAAGTCACCAAAGGTCTTTTTAAAATCATAAATTGTCATATTTAGTCCTTTGGTGAAAAATCTAAAAGTTTTGAGAAAATTACAGTTTAGTCCCTGAAAATCCAAATTGGTCAAATTTAGTCCTCGGGAATTTCAAAAATGTCAAAAATCAACCCCTGGATTATTACAACTTGGCAAGACCAATCCTTTGACTACTCTTCATAAATTACAGTTCTGGTCCTTTGGAATTGAAGTTTTACACATTTGGTCCCTAAAGTATTAATACTCTACAAACCAAACCGGACTTAAATATTTACCCAAGCCCAATCCACACCCTTGGCCCAAAAACCTTTACCCGGTCCATTACCATGACCCGACTAACCCATGTTTCAAAAACAAAACAACCCGCCACCCCTAAGCCCTTCCCTGTCCCCCCGACCATTTTGTCTGCTACCACCCCCCTCCTCAAACTCCTCCCATAGCCACTCTACACCACCCATTGTCCCCTCCACCTCACCTACCCTTCCCACCACATTAAATGCAAAGTCCTTCCTTGTCCCAGATAGCCAAACCAAGTTTCCCGCCAAAACAAGATATGTGGCTAAGATGAGCTTTAGCCAATCAATGGCTCACACGTGTCGGGATTCATTCGAGACAAAGGAGAGGAAGTTTGAAGCTTATAAGAAGCCAAGAGGAAGCTAGAGATAGTTAGTATTAGTTTTAAAATATTGTATGTCGAATTTTAAAAGTCTTAGTCTAAATTAGTTTTGAACTTGTATTTTATGTTCCAAAGTATTCAAATTAATCATTTCGATGTATCTCAATTATAATTAAGTATCAATTTCGGTTAAAGTTCGGTTCACTTTTTTTGCTTCTTGTTAGAATTTACAATATGCAAATCAACCTCAAGCTTCAATAAGCTTCTTTATAAGTTGAACAGCTTATACTAGCTTATAATAGCTTTTCATAAGCACGTGTTTAAGTTTGGAACAATATTTGACATTGGTCAACAAAAGTCAAAGAAAGGAGCAAAATGGGTAAAGAGATGGAATGGGTTGATTCAAAGGTGGAAATGGGTTGAATTGGAAGCCGATGGGTTGGATTAGTTTAGTGGTTTCTTGGTTTCAATTTGGCGAGCCATAGTGGCCATTGGACATGTTGTAAGAACTTTTCAAATCTTTTAGCATAAGTAGCAATTTTAGTTGTAGACTACTAAAACATGTTCTAAAAGTATTAATTAGGCTAATTTAATCCAGTTTGATCATTGGTTCATGCTTAGTCAGTGTTTATATCATTTTAATTGGTAAAACAGTTTATAAAGGGATGTTTGGAATTGCTGCATTTTCTGTGATAAAGGCCTCACCAGTAGTTAACAGTTATTGATTCATGATTCTTTAGCTCTAGATAACTCATTTGAGTCATAATCTTGTACCTGTTAACTCAAAAAAAGTCAAAATAAGCTCTTAAACTGCCTCATTTGCTAACTGTTGGATTTTTAAAAGTGTAACTCATCATTTTGTGTTTAAAAGTCATTAACAAAGATTGTAATAGCTTCATAACATCATTTAACATCATCTTCAGTCATAAAATTGGATTCAAGTTTCACTTTAGTCAACTGGTAACTGTTTTCAAAAAAGTCAAAATGTTAAAAAATGGGTTTTTGCAGATCTTGCAGAGTCTGCATAGGACTCATTAAAGCTTGTTAGGTCCTGGTTTTTGGTTTACAAGTAGTATCCTTGGTTGTCTTTAAGCCCTCATAATTGGTTTTAGCTTTTGCCTTCGGATTACCACATGCACAAGCTCAAGTGACCCTAGTTGCCTCGCACCATAACTCGATGTCGGTGAGTTTTTCTCGACTTTATACAAGCTTGCCTTGAGCTTATTGCGACTGTTAACATTTGGTCTCTTGGTCATAGATAGTGTTTAGGTCTAGTTTGAATCTTGATAATTGGTTTTAGGTTTGTAGCTTATTAGAGTACTTATTTATTGGCTTAAAGTTAACACCAAAATCGATTTAAGCTTATACTCACAAACATCAAATCATTATATTGTGCTAATCAAGAGTTGTAGGTTGTTGTTTTAGTTGCAATTTGGTTAAATTAGTATATCGATTATACATAATCGTTGGGTTGCTTATTTGGTTCACTTAGCTTATTTAAGAACATTCATAAGCTCAAATCATATGAGCATCCAATTTTCTCCACATAGCATACTTTTTTCCAATTTTCCTAGCTTCTTATCATTATTTTAGAGTTTCCAAAATTTTGATTTTTCCGAGTAGTTTTGCTATTTTTCTTAATTTTAATTAGTTTTAATACTTTTTAATTAGCATTTAATATAAAAATTCGTAAAAGGTTCCAAAAATAATTTTCATTTTCTTAGACTTAGATAAATATAAAAGTAGAAAAAGTAATTTTCTAGATTTTCATAGTCCATTTGGTAATTTTAGTAATTTAATTAGTTTTAATAGTTTAAAATTCATAGAAAATAGAAAAATAGTCACAAAAATACAAAATAGTTTTGAAAAGTCTATTTTGATATTTCAGACTTTTCCAAGTCTTAATTTTATTTTTCTAGCTTAATTTCCTATTTTCTTGTATTTTAGATAATTAATTAATAGTTAAAAATAGTTTTAATTAGATAATTAGTCTTAAAAATAATTTTCTTTTCTAAATATTTTCTTATATCATTAGGATTGTAGAAACATCATTTTCACATTTTAGGATTAATATTGAGTTAGTTTCACGTTTTTAGTTATGCGTCGCGTAGATTTTAATTTCACCGCGTAGAATCATAAAACAAAACATCATTTTAATTTTAGTGATAGCGTTTATTTAATAGGTTTTATCTTTTAATTTCCTCTCATTTGCATTTTAGTCTTTGTATTTGTTTGATATTTCGTAGTCATAATAATCAATCATAATCCTTTTCGCTTCAGCTCTCGATCACTATATCGTAGATTGATCCATTGCACAAATTGGGACATAACGACCGGGAGACTCTATACTCCTCGATCTTAATTGCATTAGTGTTTGAGCGGTTTTAGTCTTTTAGACTTGACTGTTTAGCACCGATCAAGTGCTAAGGACCGATTTTGCCATTTTCGAAAGTCGGGGACCGAAATCGCCAATTATGCAAACTTTGCTCGTTTTCATCGATTTTAAACATTTTGCATCGAAACATATAAAATGCAACTTTGAGATATTTTCGGTATTTTGATGCATTTCGAGCATTTTAAGCGTTTTGCGATTCGATTGACCAAAATGATGAGTATTTACACACTCATCATTCGTCATATTGGGTTTTCTCCATCGATAGTCACTACAAAAATCCGTCGAATGATAATGGGGTCGGTAAAGAGTTAGGCGAGAAGAGTATACACGTAGAGAAGTCTTATCAACAATTGATTCTCACAAGATATTTATGGTACTTCACAATTGTTTGATTAGTTGGACATCGTGGTTTATTGTCTCAATTCATCATCAACATCGTGGTGTATGATTACGATTCATTGAAAACATCGGGGAAGAGAGTATAGGTGGTCATTGCTTCTTTGATGTTTTTGGATTTTTTTCGAAAACCCGTTTCCCTTCATGAATTTCTTCAATCAGGGGGAAGAAATGAGATGATATGTGGTGAAAATTTCTCAAGTTGGTGTAATCGTCTCACTTTCACAGAGTTATCGTGTGTGAAGTTACCTAAATATGATGTTGTGATGCCTCACACACGGTCATTTTATCGAGTAATTGCAGATTAACGGTAACTATTATTCCGATGAACCGCAACATTCGTGGGGAAGTCGTTTCATTTCGTCTTCGTGGTTTGTTTGGTGTGAAGCATCTACATACGTGAGAAGATCTTGATGATTTCTTGCATGTTACCCCGAACGGATTTTCCAAAATAAGTCGATTTACCTTGTGTGGTTTCTCGCTCATCTACAAATTCATTGCGTCTTGAAAACTTCAAAAGTTAGAGGAAATGTTCACTACATCAAAGTTTCGAATCTGCTAAAGACGGTTGTCGGTTTGGGGGAAGTCGATTGAAAAATTCGCCAAAAGAAGTGTACGGAGAAGTGCTAAAGACATGCGGCATGAATTGGGGAAGTTAATCCAATTTATGCATATTACATCATTTCCTACAAGTGAAGAAAACGGTTCTCAAGTCAAGGTACAAGAAGAAGACAAAGAGCGTAAACTTTCATCATCCTCGGACTTGAAGAGCTTATGAAGACCTTTCTTTATTTGTTTTCTATATTTGTAGTAAATGTTGTAAGTAATCCCTTATGTCGTCCCATTGGGGAAGATTGTTGGAATTGCTCTTAATTAAGTAAATGGAACGACATTGACGGGATTACATTTTCTATCTTTGTTACCTTAAACACATGGGCTTGTTATGTCAATTTCCCATTGTTGTATGTGTTTGGTATATATACCCCTCCATACTTCCATGGAGGGGTGAGTCTCATTAGTGTAAGCTTTACCATTCATAAATAAAACACACTAGTTTCTCCCTTCTCTCTCTAGTTTTTCTCTCTAACTTGAAGATGGTGTTCTTACATCTTCCAAGACCTCCCGATTCACCAAATCATCCATATATACGGTCCTAACATACTGTTAGGTCACCATATTGTAACACAAGTATCAATGATTAGAAATAGATAAGAGAAGTGATCGGATGAACACACAATACACAAACACACGAATGACTAAGAACCTTTAGGCGTAGGAAATGTGTAAAAGTGAACAACCAACTCCCAAATGGGAGTTTACAACATTATTTATAGGGAAGGAACTAGGGCAACACACAAGTTCCCTTCCTTTCCTTATTGGGCTTGGGTCAAGGCTTATGGGCTTTCTACATAAGCCTTGCCATTAATCTAACATAAAATCCTAATTAAGTAACCTATTACGTGTTAATTACAAACACTTGAAATATGGTTTAGGAGTGATTCCAACAATCTCCCCCTAAGTGTTGGTAATTAATGACTTAAGTAATCTTTAAACGTTGTTGGTGCTGATGTAATAGTTGCTTTGACGTCTTCTGACATTCTTCTTTCTTGTGAGAAGAAGTGCCTTGATTCCAACAATCTCCCCAGTGTGAAGATCTTGTTTTCTTTGAAGTTTTCAACTTTGACGTCTTCATTAATCTTTGTTCTTTGTTCTGGTGTGGATATGGTGATGTTATGTTGTTATAATCTGCATCAGGTCTACTTTGTTGCTCAGGTGTCTTCACGTCCTTCTCCAACATGCTCACATGCTCTTTGATGTTGGATTTCAGGATTGATGTATTTCTTTTTAGTCTTTAAACTTTGTAGATTCTTTGATGAAGAATCCTTCTAACTTTTGTGTTGCTTTTTGAGAGAACTTCAACTTTGTTATTGTTGGTATGAGCATGTGGAGAATCTGCACGATCATCTCCCAGGAGCATCCATAAGAAGAAAACATAAGAATTGGTTAGTGATAAACACCAATCGATCATTGAGGTCGTTTCTTAGAGAATTGACCACTATGATTGTTCTTCTGATGAATGTCTTGATTCCATTCACCTTGGTCGGGCGAATCAGCCGTCCGAATCCCATAAAGGGACAGTTGGCATTATATTGAACAAGTTCAAATAATGACCCACATCTTCGAGGACTCGATTCTTGAAAGGAATCTCCTTAGCGGGATTTCCGGCCTTACAAGTTCAAACTTGACGTGTTAACAACATGGTGTGAAAACACATCTCTAATTCTAGCAAAGGTCGTTCTGACTGGAGTCCTCAAGTAGGACAACACGATGTACCGTACACATACAATTCGGTGAGTCGTTGAGGTACACCAAGCATCACCTCACGATCAGATCGTTTGAGACAACACTAAGCGTAACCCACAAGGAGTTACAAGTGACTATTTGTCGGTCGTTTCATGTTGACCCTGGCACGAGTTTCCATTCAATCACTGAGGATCACAATTGTGAACCCCTCATAAATGTTCTCGGCAGATTGCTAAGATCTGGGAAGGACTCTAGAATGTATCACTTGCGTCCTTATTGTTGAACGACAAGCGATGAAAGTTTAAGTGTACCTAAGACATCTTTTGATGAATCTCGTGGCTCTAGACTCAATAGTGCGCTTTGGTTTTCCTGAGCGGAGACTAGGGAGAGGGTCTCCTTCTTCAATACTGGGAATCTCTAAGAGAAAGCCGATAGTTTACGTAGGGTTCCATGTGAGAATGAAACAAGCTTCTGTTGAGAGAAACTTGAGTGGTTAAGAATGTTTAGTGCATGCGTCACTGGGTCCATGACGACATTGATCTTCAATACCGGTGTCAACTAGTGACAACCAGTAGCATATGTATTGAACCCGGTGTCTGCCCTAAGTTGAATAATTTAGAGGGCTATTTATTTTCACCCTTTTAATTTCTTTTCTTTTTAATTCTTCAACTCCTTCTTTTTCCGATTCCCATTTTCTTCCTTTTTATAATCATACCTAAGGACTTCTAAATTCTAACTATTGGTGGTGTCCTTGGGTAGATCCCTCCGGCTCTGGTGGATCATAAGACGGTTATTCCTAACCTTAGTCACCTTATAACTCCATGACTAACCTATGTTACCATAAAACCATTTTCTTGAAAATCTCTCAAAGTGGTTATGAGTAAAACCATTTTGTACCACCGTGAGAGTTTTGTTTTATCGAAATACTCCCCTCAACACGTGCTTAAGTGTTATGATGAAAACCGCGGTGTGAGAGGAGCGCACTTTTGAATTGATCGACTCAAGATAGACAATTCCCCGCGAGACACGGTTACGTTGTATAGTTAAAGAGCTGCATTGTCAGCTTTTAGGTGACAACTAGCTCTAATAACTACCTTGAAGGTGTGGACAAACCTCGAAAGGTTGTCAAACCCGTCAAAGTTCATGTCTATCAAGAGCTTCTCGAATAGGTACGATCTACTCAGATAAGTCTTGGAAGACAGATATTTTCGATGTATGATAGTTGCTAGTCCCTAGCAATCTTTTGAGAAAAACTTAATGGATTTGAATCTCTTTACCAAAAGCCATTACTTCTGGAGTAGCCAAATGTTTCGGTTCAAGTAAGAACCATGGTACACCGATAACCATGTGATTTTGAGCAAACCACCGACTTCCAACGGATTTGATTTGTCTTTACGGAAGCCGTTTGCTACGGACTAGCCAACTCTTAGATAAATTATCAATATTATCTTTGGTGAGTGATTACCAATTATGGTTTTTCCATCGCCTTTACCACAAGCCATAAACTTGCGGGCTAGCCAACTCTTCACTTTTAAGGATATGGTGGTGAATACCATACAATTTTGGGCAAATTGCAAGCCGTCAACGGATTTGAGATATCTTTACCAAGAGCCGTTTGCTCTGGATTAGCCAATCCTTTTGCTTTTTAGACATGGCGGATGATAACCATAAGTTGAGTAAGTGCGAGAACACTTACTCCAAAAAAAATTTTGGCCAAAATGGGGAATTAAGCGGTATAATTACATGATAAAATTCGTGAGAATTCCCCACACTTAGAAATGAATATTGCCCTCAATATTCAAAGTACCGCGGTTATGCGGCCGAGAACGTAAAAGGAAATACTACGGCCATTATTTTGAAGAGATTTTTTTTTCTTTTTTTTTTTTTTTAAGAAACTTTTGGATACTTATATATATACACAACATGTGGGCAACCCCCCACACTAGGGTGGTAGAAAGATAGAAAGAAGTCGAAATATGGGTGAAAACCCATATGGCATGCTCTTGTTTTTGATTCCAGTCGCTAGCTTGACTCGACCCGTATTCATTTGTTCATGGGGAAAGTAACGTGGAAAACCAATCTCGATCGGACTTTCGTTCACAATGTTAATAAACATATGAACATCGAAAGTTCCACACCGACGAGATACAACCGCTGTATTGTTAATAGTAGAAACTATAAGGATGATACCGGGGTCAAAGATGGTGTCCTCATTCCCAAAGAAAGAAAAGGAAAAGCAACCACACCATCCGTGAAGAATGGAATAAAGGCGTACATGAGAATGCAAGTCCATTCCTCATCGAAAGAAGCAAATCACCATTGTTGACATTTTAAGCTTAAACTTGAAGCTTATATGGTGATTGTCAATAAGATGTCCGGGAGGAGGGTGGGAAGCGGTTCTTCAATCAACGATTTTCCGAAAAGGATGTCTCCCTCCGAATCAAAGTAAGTATTATCAATTCTGTTGGAATTGACTCATCACTAAGAAAAGCATCGACTTCATTCCAAAGTTGTCATCTTCCTCATCGGGGTGAGAGAAGGGATGGAAGAGTCGGAATAATAAGACTAGAAGATGATGGATCATTTTTGAGCAATTCATCAATGGGAAGAATGTCTCCCATTGGATTACAAACATCATCATCCAATTCGGATGAAACGAAGAGAGTTTGGTTTCATCCACGAGTTAACAAACTCGTCGACAAAGCGATTCGGAGGTGGGACAAGTGGTGTGCTCTTAGAGCTAGCAATTTCCACCACTTCCGATGAAGTCTCGATTCTAGATCATCATCATCAAGAACACTTTTGACTTCCACGGTACAACTTTCAAACCATTTGTTTGAACCGGTGATTTTCAAAGCTTTTAACTCGGTAGCGTTTCGGTGACTCCTCTTAACCGTGAA
The DNA here is from genome assembly GCA_022545495.1 of Chrysanthemum lavandulifolium. NCBI lineage: Eukaryota > Viridiplantae > Streptophyta > Magnoliopsida > Asterales > Asteraceae > Chrysanthemum > Chrysanthemum lavandulifolium. The sequence goes on along the minus strand of CM040242.1, from coordinate 227,688,225 downwards.
ATTTGAGAGTGTTGCATTGAATCTTTCGATTTTTGATCAATTGTGGCAACACTGCTTTTGGACAGAGGTTTGGAGTTCGGTTGATATTCAACGTGAGTTCTTCATTGTCAACCCGTATGGTCAACTCTTGACAAACACATCAATCGAGCACGACTGGTTCAAGAAAGCTCTCCCAAGATGAGGGAACTCTAGGATCTCGCATCGAAGTCTACTACAACAAAGTCGGTGAGAAAGTGAAACTTTCCCACTTTCATCACGACATCCTCGGCTATCCCAAGTGGACGGGTTGTGGTGCGGTCCGCTAGCTCGAGTGTCATACAAGTGGGTGAAAGTTTAGGAAGAGACAGTTTCTTCCATCTTGAGAGTGGCATGAGGTTAATGCTAGCGCCAAGATCGGCCAGGCGGAGCATTGAACCATCCCAAGAAATCACACGGATTAGAAATCGCGGGGTCTTCAAGCTTTTGGGAAGCTTCTTGAGAAGGACCGAGCATTGCTCATTGAGAGGAGTTTAGCCATCTCGGATAGCTTATCTTTGTTGGTCAATAAGCCTTTAAGCGTGGATGCAAATTTAGGCATTAGAGCGAGAGCATTAACGAAGCTTATATCAAAGTGTAGCTCATTGAAGATTTGGAAGAATTTTTCCATTTGCTCTTTGTTTTTGTCTTTGAGCTTCTCATCATTCATTCTTGATGGGTAAGGAAGTCGACTAGACTTTGAGCCGGGATGGAAGTCATTTCGCTCAGATTTTTCTTCGAACTTGGGTTCCGGACTTAAAGCTTGGACTACCAAGGTGGGACGTGTCTTGATACCATTGGGCTTGAGAATTGCACCTTGTCCGTTGTATCCTTGGTAACTTGACTCATTGCTATAGGAGGAGGGGCATAGGAGTCGAAGGTCCATTGTCGTCTTACCACTTCGAGTGGTGACGGCATTCAACTCGGCATTTGGATTAGGAATTGTATTGCTTGGGAGTCCCCGGAAGATGATGAAGCTTTGTTCATATTCATGTTCATGAAGCGCTCATCATATCTTTAACTCATTTGTCTGCCGAGACATTGTGGTATCAATTTCCTTTTTAGCTCAACTCTCATGTTATTGATCCGAGTTTGCATTGAGCGTATGCTTGACTCAAGAATTTTCATGAAGTCATTTGGCATGGGAGCTTGTGAAGGTTGTTGATAACTTTGATGATTTGGAGCTTGATAAGGTTGGTTGAAATTGTTCGGTTTTGATTGAAATTTTGAGAGTTATTGAAATTTTGTCCTTGATTGAACAAAGCGATTTTGATTCCCATGGTTTTGCAGGAGGAAAACCGGTGGTGTCATACCGCTAGGTACACGGTAGTGAGGATCGACTTGTGGTCGGTATTGATTGTGGTTTACGAAGCTATGGGAGCTTGGTAAAGGAAGCATCGGTTGCTTGACAATCATAATACGATCTGGACCACTACAAGTTTCACACACCTTGTTCGGCTTTGATTGGTTACGGCTAATGAATTTCGCTTTTGATTTCCTTTACATCTTTAATCATACAACGGATGGCGTCCGTTAGGCGGCTATCGGACGGCTAACTCGGAAGAGTTCTTGGATGAAGAAGCGAGTGTTAGGAGTATTGACTTTGTTGCGAGAAATAGGAACTTTTGATTTTGCTCGCAAATCTCAATCACATCTTTAGGTCTCGATTCAAGATATTGCCGCGTGCGGTGCGTTCAAAGAATCTTGATCGTTACCGTTCAACCCATTGTAAAAGATATTGACTTGTTAAAGCTCGGTGAATTCATGATGGGGCATTTCACGAGGAGATCTTTGAATCTCTCCCATGCCTCTCAAAGTTTTCATCGAAATTTTGACGAAATCCGAAATTTCATTTTTAAGATTAGTCGTCTTTGATGGAGGAAAGAAATAATTTACAAACTTTTGAACAAGATCCTCCCAGTTTCGATAGATCGACGAGGTTCTTTTCGACCAAATCCGGCTGTCCCTCAAGTGAGAATGGAAATAGCATCAACTTGATGACTTTTGTGGTACATCCTTGAAATTGATAGTTGAAGTCAACTTGTTAAACCAATGGATGTGTGCATACGGGTCTTCCGGTCGAACCGTGAAATTGATTTGTAGACACAAGTTGGATCAAATGTGTCTTCAATTCAAAGTGATCGAAATTGATTCTTTGGTAGAATGATGGCATCTCCATAACCCTCGGTGGGTGCACGGAGCATTTCGCCATAATGCGTTAAATCGCCATATTGTTGCTTGCAATAGTACGAATCTCGGGTTCGACTATTTGGGCGGCAGACGTCTCGAGAACGTCTTCTAGGAATTTACGCTAGATCGCAAAGGACTCAATGATCTAGAAGAGCGAGTGCGCATGCACTAGAGTTAACTCTAAGGACTCTCGAGTTAAGGAGGGAATTATGAAATGGGAAAGAAGATTCTTTTTGAGTTTTATGATTATACATATATATAAAAACAAAAGAAAAATAAATTTGTGTTTTATAGGTTTTGAGATGTTTTTGGGTTTTTGATTTTTTTTTTATAAGAAAATATGGATATATATAGATAGATGGATGGATGGTATGAACAAAGAGTGAGTATTCAAATCACTAATCTGCTAGACGGAAGATAATCGGCCTGACTCCCGGCGTGGCGCCAAAATTTGATTCGCTCCCAGACGGTCAAGTTTTCTCACAAGGTGACCACTGTGAATGGCCAACCGTAAGAAACTTAAAACAGTCCGGAAACAAATGCAATGAAGATCGAGAGAGTATAGTGTTTCCCGGTCGTTATGTCCCAAATGAAGCTATCGAAGAATCACCAAACGATATAGTGATCGAGAGATTTGAGCGGAAAAGAGTTGATTGAATGATTATAACTACGAGAAAAAGTTAATAAATTACGAGGCTTAAATGCAAATTAAAGGAAATTAAAAGATAAAAATATTAAATAAACGCTATCACTATTTGCAAAATGATGTTTTGATTTTCTTTTATAAAACTTAAATTAAAAACTACGTGACGTACAAAAGAAAATGTGAAATTTAAACAATATTAATCCTAAAAATATAAAATGTCTTTTTACAATCCTAATGATAAAGGAAAATTTTTAGAAAACGAAAATTATTTTTATAACTATTTAATTAATTATTATTAATTAAAAACTAATTTTAACTATTTAATAATAGCTTAAAATACAAGAAAATATAAAATAAAGCTAGAAAAATGATATTATGACTTGGAAAAATCTAAAATAACAAAGAGAATTTTCAAAACTATTTTTGTATTTTTACGATTATTTTGTATTTTCTATGAATTAAAAACTATTTAAAACTACTTAAATTGCTTAAAAATAAAAATTTAACTAAGAAAAATCTGGAAAAATATTTTTTAACTTTTATATTTATCTTAACTTAAGAAAAATGAAAAATTATTTTTGAAACTTTTACGATTTAATTGCAATAAAAGCTAATTAAAATGGCTAAAAACTGTTTTAAAATGAAAAAAAAAATACCAAACAGACCTAGAAAAATCTGAAAAATTCAAGAAAAGCCTAAAATAATATTAAGAATCTAGGAAAAATATAAAAACAGGAGGTTGTGTGTGAGAAAATGCAACTGCTATGCCAAGTCTTATAAATAAGCACTTAAAATAAGCCAATAGCCACAAATAAGCACCAACTTGATACAGAAGCTCTAATATGCTAAAAGTACCCAAAAGTGACTAATCTCAACTGCTCTTAACCTCTGAATAGCAACTTGCACAGATTTGATGAATTTGAGTTCAAGTGTTTAAAACAGTTTTGACTACTACTTTTAACCTAGAGAATAAGCTACACAATAAGCTAAAAATCAAAACCAAAAGTTGGAACTTAACCTAGACACAGGTTGGCTATCTATAATCCAAAGGCGAGACTTGGACAAGCTCAAGCGAGCTTGTTGCAAGACTACAAATGACTCATGCACACTCGATTATCTTGAGTGTGTCTGCAGGCACTTAAGCCCATATTGACAAGCATTTTGAAGCTTATAAAAATTCACAAAAATCGCAAAAATCACAATAAGACAATAGACCAAGTGAAGTTTTAAAACCACAATTTCACCCGCTTTGACCCGAAATGAAACAATTAAAATCTTCTCGGTTGGGCTCAAACCTGAATTTCATGTTTTGACTTTTAGATGATTTGAAAAGTTGACCAAGTTGAGTTTTGAATACAATTTGAGGACTGATTATGAAATATTTTGATGAAATGGAACTACTGAAAGCTATGCCTATGAATTTTAAACACAAAACAAGACTTTGATTTTGCAAAATCTCAACAGTGAAGCAAATTAAGACAAATGAGATGAGATTTTGACTTTTAGCTTTTGCAGGCACAATATGATTACAGCAATGAGTTCAAATGAACTTAACAAGCATGAAACAACAGATCTCTACCACTGAACTAACCTCAAATACATTTTAAGCAGCAAATCCAAACACCACTTAAAACATTGATTTGTAAATTAAATGAGCTAACCACTGAACCAGCATAAATTATTGATCAAACTGAGTTAAATTACTCTAATTACCACTTAATTAACAGATTAAAACCAACCTAAACCACAAATACATATTATGCATTAATACTTGAAAATAACTCACAAATGGTCCTTAGCCACAATGGCTTGCAATCAGTCAAACTAGAACCTCTACCCTATGTATATCAACCCATTGAACTCAGAATCAACCCAATTCCAAAGACTGCTTCAACGGATCCAATTCCATTTCCATTTTGGGCTCAGTTTGACTTATGTTGACCAAAATCCAACTTTGCTTGAAATTGATATAGAAGCTTACAGAAAGCTATAAATAGCTTATACAAGCTAAGTTGAGTTTAAAAATAAGCTTCTAAGAGCTTATGCATAAGAATTGGAAACTGAAATTTGCAATAGTGAATATGAAACATGGAATGTGAACATAAACTTGAATTGATGTTTGAAAATAGTTTACACTGATGAAATAACTTGAATTTAGTTCAACAAAACAAAAGATTACAACTTAAGAGCTTAATTTAAAACATAATTATGAAAACGACATACATATGGAAATTTAACTAAGTACTACTACTTTCTATCTTTCTTCTTGCTTCTTTTATACCCAAACTTCTTCTCTCACTTCTCTGATTAATTCCCATCAAAAATCTGGACCTTTGGATTAGTTAAAGTGCTCTTGGCCGTTTGATTGGTTTTTGGCGCCTAAACATGTATTTGCCAGTTGGAGGTTGAGTGAGAGGGGAAGGGATGCATTAAATGTGTTTTGGAGGGTTGTTGAGGTGGAGGGATAAGGGGAGTGGATGATGAGCTGGGGGGAATGGGAGGAAGAGTGTTGCAGGGAAGCAGTTGAAGAAGACAGGATTTTGGCGCGGGGTGTTTTTTTTGACTGAGATTTGACCAAGGAGTATTATTGCCAGGGGGTCCAAAATGTTAATGACAGGGGGTCACAAGGTGTTATGGCAGGGGGTCATTTGGTTTGTGACAAGGGTCCAAGGGTTTAAAGGTTTTAATAAACAAGGACTTGTTGTGTAATTTCTGAAAATCAAGGGACCAAGGCTGCCATTTATGCAAAGTTGCTCCAAGGGACTAAAAGTGACAAGCTCCAATAGTACAAGGACCAAACTTGACATTTTCCAATTTCCAAGGACCATTTTTGCCAATTTTTAAACTTGAAGGACCAATTTTGTAATTTCTCAAAACTTTTGATATTTTTCACCAAAGGACTAATTTTGACAACTTATGATTTTAAAAGGACCTTTGGTGACTTTTCTTTTGAAATTAAGGCTCAGGGACTATTTCTGACAACTTTTGAAACTTGGGGACCAAAGCGCCAATTATGCAAACTTAGCTCATTTTCATCGATTTTAAACATTTTGCATCCGAAACATATAAAATGCAATTTTGGAATATTTTCGATATTTTGATGCATTTCTGAGCATTTTTAAACGTTTTGCAGTTCAGATTTAACCAAAAATGATGAGTATTTACACACTCATCAATAGTTTAGATCTCATCAATTCAAGAGTTAAGTCTTAGTCACATGAAGATTCAATCAAATTCACAACATATTTGAATCACATAATTTTTTTCTCCACCTCAAAAATGGCATATAAATGTTATTTTTGATGAAATATTGATATCGAATATGTCCAATTCGAGTTTTGTAGGAAGATTTCCACGAAGAACAATTTCTAAACAAAGTTTTTAAGCAAATACTCCCCCTCAACAAGTAATATAAACTTTTGAGGTTTTGAAAACATTAGGGAAGTACTTGTTCTTTTGAGCAAAATTTTGAAAATGAAAGTTTTGATAAGTTTTACTCAAAAGTAAACTTTAGCTCCTTTTATAAGGATTGTGGCAATCGATGCGTACCACATGGTCCTTTCATTACAAGTACAGGGTTGTACATCGTTATGTGTGCACAAGCCATAGTCAAATATAGATCAACACATCCAAATATTAATGAAAGAAACAAATCAAGGAGTACCAGGAAGTCCGTCAATAACACCAGGAGTTCTTTCTGGACGTTGGTAGCCTGTTAGAGATATGCTCGGACGTCCACCCACAAAGCTCTCCAATGTCCTTATCTGATCCCGACGAAACAACCTTTCATCAATCCTTGTAATGATCTTCTTCGCATCCCTCTTTTGCCTCGAATTCCACCTCTTCTTCGACCTTATGCCTTCATGAATCTCCTTTAACATATATGCCATCCCATCCCGAACCTTCTTCAAAGTATGATCACAAAACTTGTGAAGCTCATTACATGCCATGAAACAGTTACGGTGAAGTTCACTGCGGTAGACTACGCCAAACTTTGGTTTTGTGAGAATGGTGTACTAAGCCAGGTGGTTGATATCGGGAAGGTCTAGCTGTGGTTTGGTGAGATTAACACGTTTTTAGTATGATTCCACGGCAAGTTGAAGATCTTTAACACGTTCCTGGATGATGATGCTTCTGATGAATATCAGCAATGACTTGGTGTACTGGAGCTGGATGTTGGTGGAGAAATGTCGCATTCGGCCTTGTACCTTAGCAAGATACATGTCTTCAATGTCATTGAGTGATAATCTCGGAAAATCCGCTTTATAAAAATCATATTCATGTTCGTCTTGGCCGTTTGACTATGATTTTCTTCAGGAATAAGTAGTCCCATTTAGTAGACAGGGTGACATGCATTATAGCAACTATCCGATGGTCATTGTACACCTCTTTCTTCGATTTGAGTACCTGTCAACTTCTGTAGTAGATTCTTCTTCGTTTAGGCCAATGATGAATTCCATATAGTGCATCGAGGTCATACTTTACCACATTATCAACGAACATATGTGTGGCTTCTTCCTCGATGGCCACATTGTTAGAAGATTCTTTGCCGGGAAAGGGAAGGTGAGTGAGGTGGCGTATTTCTTGCTTACGTCGCTACCGTCTTGAAGAAATTCGGTCATTGTTGAAGAAATATCGGTAGGAATCTTGGTTGATCGAATCGGCCAATGGTGGGTAGTGGCTTCGTCCGATCGGTGTAGTATGGAGCCTTGTCGGTCAGGTGAAGTCGATATTGGATTCGAGGTTGAGCCAATCAATGTTGTTGGACATGGCTTGTGCAATGTTGTCGAGATGATATTCGACTTTAATTTCACTGTCGGAGCTGTCTTTTAGCAGTTGAAAAGCTTCGTTCTTGATGCGTCTTAACTCTGATTTCGTCATCTTCTTCACCTTAAACTTATCTTGAATTAACTTGGCATGCTCCAGAGTTCGACCATCTACCGGTTCTTGGCCTTTCGGTAATTGAAAGGTTGCATCAACAAGCTTTGAAAACCAGTCATATTCTTGGTTTCATCTTCATCTAGCCATGATACAACCGATGTTGTTGTTTCTTCTTTAGCTTGGAGGATGATCTTTGGTTGCTTAGTTGATGTAGAAGAAGGAGGTTGTTGTTGGGGTTCGAGGAATCTCCTCGTTGTTACCACCGTGTATTCAAAGTGATCACCAGTTTTCTCTTTTGGTGGTGGAGACTTAGAGTCCTGAGGTTTGTCTTTAGCAGGAGGACGTTGTGGAGATCTTCTAGTGGTTGTGGTCCTTTGGGGTGGTGGAGGCATAGATGATGATTCGTCAGTTTTCTTCTTGCGTTTTGGCTCAGAATCCTTGTCCGCATCATCGTCATCTCTTGGTCGCTTAGCTCTTTCAGTTGACTCTTTACACGATGTCTTGAGTTGATATTCAAGAAATGCCTCAAATAGTTTAGCTTCAACAGAAGTTAAAGTGCCGAATCGTTGAGACATTTGCAATACCAGCTTCGATATCAATTCATCATCGGAGATAACCTGAGGCATGACTGGATTGATTTACATAGCAACAGGAGTAGTTGACAATGTATGCTTGACCAATCGCCTGAGATTAGGATACAGTTGTCTGGCGAACATCTCTATTGTCACTCCGGGACAGTGTCGAAAAGAAACTTGTGAGTATATTCTCTTATCGTCTTTTCCATTTCCCATTGGATATCTCTATTTAGAAACTGTTGAATCTGTTCCCTTTCATCCAAAAACTCGTTCATCACGTCTTGAAGTAGATTGACTCTGTCCGCAAGCTGATTCAGTTTCTTGTTAACAACGTTGCGCTTCCTTGCTTGTCTGACAGCTTTGACAATCTTTGTCTTTGCACGTGATGTCCAAGTATCGGTCAGTTTCTTTACAGATCTGGATGCGGATCTGGTGGTAGCATCTTTGGATGGTGGTGGTGATGAATGAGATGATGAGTCAGACGAAGATGAGTCATGAGAGGGCTTTGGGTCATTTGGTGGCTCAGAAGTTTGTTTCGGGTTATGTTCAGGACTATCTAGAATATAATCATCAACTTCTTTTCGACTTTAGCTTTGTTCATCGCCCTTAACCCTAGCCTCTTCTTTAGATTGAGCTTCCTCTTGACTCTTTCCTAGCGACTTCCTCAATGTCTTCATCAGTAATCTTCTCATCCTTCTCCTTTTCTTCTTCCTTCTCAAAGTCGAAGATGATATCATCCTCTTCTTCTTGTTGATCGATTAAGTGAGTGGTGGTACGGTTCCCTTATCGGGTTGATTAACGCATCGAGAGTGGTGTGGTTTGTGCACCACCACTTGAACCTCCGTGGCCTTTAGTGCGTTGAAGATTAAATTCCTTAGCAACATGTTGTAGCCTGAGATGCTTCAGTGTATTTTTGTAGTCTTTATCCTCATCCTTTGGTTCTTCATCTGAACTCTCTTCTTCTTCATGCTCTTCTACTGGAGTTTTACCCTTGTCAATTTTAGGACTAAGAGGTTTTTCTACTATTGTCGTATCATCTGTAGCAGTTTTCCTCTAATTTTGGTGCCGGTTGGGGATTAGGAATAGCACCCTTAGATGGAACTTTCCTTTTGAGGGTATGAGTTCTCTTTGGATACTTGCGGTACTCGATGCTTGCACTTCCAAAGATGCCCGATCTCTGGTCTTCTTGGTCGGTATAGCGGAAGACTTTACATCAATGAAGCCAACTTTGCACGATGCTCTGCTTCTTGATAACGTGAGTACGATTGAAGATTCTTAATATCGGTGAGAAGGCGATCGAGCAAAACCGCACCTTGTTTCTTTGTTGTTGAGTCTTTGAATCGACAACATTTAGAGTAGGCTCAAACAGCAGAGTGATGGTTGGGGTCATCAAGTCTCGAGGAATGTCCAGTTATTCCGAGTATCCTTTGGATCAACGACTTAGTATATCGATGTAGGGACCTTGGTTGTAGGCTTATTGAGGTAAGACATCATGTCTTCCCAAATCGGACTTATGAAGCCAATATGCATCTTGTTGACCATGCCCATAATATACGTAGTTCCATGAGCTTAGGATGCTCATAACCGCTATCACGTCGAAAATGAGTTGGCAATCATGATGTATAATGTTCTCCACGGTGAGGGATGTTCTTTAAATCAAGCGAAGAATGTTTAGTAATGATCCCAGGCTTCATCATACCCAATATTGACCATGAATTAGAGTGTATCCTTTTCCGATGGGTGGCAACATGTTCGTGAGTTTGGATAGCGGGGGCGTAAAAATTTCTTTTAAGTGCCAATGCGATGTGGGTGACTTGTTTGTTGTTGAGAGTCACCGTGACCGCATCTTGACCATCAGCTTTCTTCATAGTGTGCCAGAACTGATAGATATAGATTTTTGGTATTGTTGCAGAATTGGTGAGCATGTTGTGGTAGGGATGAGTCTTTAGAATGTCCACAGAAATACGGCATGAAGACTCAGAGCATGTGAAGTTATCAAAGCCCACTTTGAGGTTATTCTTTCCAATCTTCATGTTGTAACCGGTAGGGAAAATATCTTCTATTGTGAGTACGTTTGGTGCGTTAACATTTTCCATTGTGACATCCATATTGTGATCTGAAAGATATTGAGCCAAAAGAACCAACATATCGAAAGACATTACGTTAGTCAAAAAGTTGATTTTAATTGTCCAATTATTGAATATGTTATGTTAATGAATGTTACGAGTCGAATGTCACTTGTTTGTCCAATAGTCCAAAGTAGTCGTGATAAGTTTAGTGAGTTTATTAATATTGAATTTTAAAGTCCAAATTTGCACTCATTCACACAACATTATAACCATTATTGCTTATTAGTGACATTTTGGTTTCGTGACGTTATGAGTTATTTATTTACAAGTTTGTACGCGTAACAATTCATAAGTAAGGTTAAAATAAGGCTTAGCGTAAAATTGCAAGTTTATGCGTAAGCGATTATGTGACCATACGGCGTAGTCATAAGCTTATGCGTAGGAACTCCTCTTCTGCGTAAGAAATATTACAGCGTGGAAAAGATCTCTTGGCATAAGGCTTACGCATGGCGTATGTTGGAGCTTATGCGTAAGGTTTACTCGTGAGTGAACCTTATGCGTGAACTCAAGTTTATGCATATCCTTCACAGGATACACGTGGTCCCCATGTAGAACCTTACGGCGTAAGAGTTACGCGTGAATTTCTCTTCGATGTAACCTTCTGCGCGTGGGTGATTCTTAGCGTGAGTTTCAATTCTTAACCTTGATTACGATTTTCACGCATAAAACACGAAATAAGTTCATCATAACATATCCATTAACATTTTGTTCAACCTCTATCAACCTCACATGGAATCACACATTTATAATGGTTACGCGTAGATTACACTTGTCGTAAACTAAAACCCTAAGGATTCGGATCTTACGAATAAGAAATCCGGTCATGGAATTTGCACCAAATTAATTCAGGATGTCTTAGAGGCTATGTGATATGTTTCCAACAAGTTTTAACATCTAACACATTAAGAATCAAAAGTAGCCAATTATGACGAGACTTAAACCTAAATTTCAATTATGCAAAATTAGTGTTTGGGTAAGATTCAAGGGTGTAATAGGTTAATTAAACATGTTTCAAACACATTATAAGCAACAAATTATCCGAAACACTCTCAATAGGAAATACCAAAATCTTATATAAACCGTAAGTTACGATTAAGATCAAGAACGGTTTTTGGGTAGATCTTTTTGATGAAAATGTTCATAACACTTGTTTTTAAACATTTTGACACAATCTTTTTCATCATAAACACCCAATGGTGATTTCATGTTCATACGCATACGCGTAGAACACAAAATCATCCTTTCTATAAAATCAAACCGTTAGATTTGAATAAGATTAAAAACCATTATTTAAAATTACTCAAGAAAGCTTAAACCACTTACAAATTTGAGATTTAACACACGGATTTGAGGATTTGATCTTAGGCGTAGATGAGAGTGGTTGAGTATTAAATGTTTGTAATAAATGTAAGTAATAGATTAGGTGGAGTGGTTTTGTTTAAAATAACTTTAAGCTTTTGACAACTTTGGTCCCTCCACCTTAACCATTATCATCCATAGCCCATAATTTCCATTTTTGGTTAAGTATGAAGTGTAAGTTTGGAAAGAAACATGAAGACACTCCCCCTCGACTTTTAAAATAGAAAAATTTTACAAATTTGGGTCTGAGGAGTGTCAAGAAATAAGAAACGTGTCCACCATTATCAAAGATACTACCAAAACTGGGTAACATGCAAGTACAAGATTTTATGAAACATAAAATATTTACTTTCTCCCCCTCAACACTTAACCGTGAAAATATTGAAATTTTTGAAAGAGTGAAGTGTTGACGGAAGATTTGTACTTGCCATGTTGAAAGAAATTTGGATAGAAGAATATTTTGTATTTTATAGATTTTATATTTTTGTATTTTGTTTTGAGAAAATATTTACAAAAGAGGTTTTGGTGTTTGTTGGTTTTAAGAATGTGTCAAAAGTTCGTCCGGTTCCTCTAGAGTCAAAAACCTCATACCAATCCGGTGGACCAACTCGATAAACCTAGCGGGAGCTAAGGCTTTGGTGAGAAGGTGCATGATTGGTATTCAAGACCACAAAATATAATTCAACGGTACCCTTTTCCACATGCTCCTTGATGAAATGATATCGAAGATCGATGTGCTTAGACTTTGAATGTTGAGCGGGTTGCACGAGATCGCAATAGCACTTCGATTGTCGCGATACATCGGGATTACATCAAATCGTAATCATAGTCTTTGAGTTGTGTTCGCATCCAAATGACTTGAGCACAACACGTCGACATGGCTACATATTTTGCTTCGGTTGATGACAACGATGTACAATCCTGCTTCTTCGATTGCCATGACACGGTTTATCACCAAAAATTGTAGAGCTCTGAAGTACTTTTCCGAGAATCTAAGCAACTGCGTGATCGTCTGAAAAAGTCATTAGTTCAAACGAGAATCCTTCGGATACGAGTCCCAAATTAATGGTTCCCTTGATGTATCGGAGGATTTTTAGCCTCGAGAGGTGAGTTTCGATTGGTCTTGACCGATAGCGGAGCAAAGATATCTGACAAAAACAATGTCGGGTCTCTTGGTCATTAGATACATGAGAGACCCAATGATACTTTGGTATTTGGTTAGGTCAACCAATTTCCCATGCAAATCGGTGTCCAGTTTCTTGGTGTGTGCCATTGGTGTGGCATAGGTGTCACAACTTTGCATTCCATGTTTGTTTAAAATTTCAAGAGCATATTTGGGCTGACTCAGGAAAATACCACGGGGTGATTGATGAACTTGCAGTCCTAGAAAGAACGTAAGTTCACCCATCATGGACATTTCAAAATATTTTTTCATAAGTTTTGAAAAACCGTTTGAGTACTTTAGATGTGTTGACCCAAAAATGATGTCATCCACATTGAACGATTAAAATGTGAGCCCCGTGATATTGAATGAAAAGTGTTGGGTCGACCGATCCTTTAATGAAATTATTGGCAATGAGAAAGGATGATAACTTATCATACCACGCCGAGGAGCTTGTTTGAGACCTTAGAGAGCCTTGTTCGGTTTGTAGGCGTGATTAGGGAACTCGGATCAACAAATCCTTCGGTGACTAACATAGACCGTTTCTTTAGGTTTACCATTCGGAAAGCATTTTGACATCCATCCGAAGACCGTGAAAGCATGTGAGCCGCGAATGCGGAAAAATTGAACGACCTCAAGTCGGCAACCGTGCGAATGATTCCTCGTAGTCAATCCCTTCTTATTGTCGATAACCCTTAGCCACCGACGTGACTTATTTACGATAACCGTACCTTGACATCCAATTTGTTTTCCAAATCCATTTCGGACCAATAACATAGACCTCTGTTGGTTTTCAACCAATTCCCATACTTCAAGGCGTTTAAAGCGGTTAAGTTCTTCTTGCATGGATTCAATCCGGTTGTCATATGTCATGGCTTCTTTAATATTTTAGGTTCGACTTGGCGGACGGTAAGTGCATAAATGCAATGTTCACCATCGATCTGAAGGCGTTGTCTTATTCTGACCGGTTGATTCGGGTTTCCAATAATGTTCACAAGAGGATGCTCTTTAGTCCAACGATGTGTGGAGGGTTGATGTTGAAATACATTACGAATATTAGGAGGATTCAAATGACTTGTAGATGATTCCGCAACATCGAAGTGGCGATTTCATTTGCAAAAGGGTTGAAGAACGCATTTGGATCATAATCTGCGGTGGGGTACTTCATGATTCGAGAAGATCATCGGTGGTGCGGCATCGTTGGATGCGGTTTGTTCGGTATTGTTATAGAATCAATTGGAGGTCCTTCTTCAATAGTTGTTGTTGTTTCAGTTGTATCGGTGTTGGATTATTATCGGTAGAGCGGTGAAACATTTGATACATCCGAGCACGTTGATCAATATCATCACTAAGCGAGGAGCAAATATCTATTCCATTTGTTGACGAGTAAGTTGTAGGCTTGGTTCACTAATGATGGGGTTTGGGGAAGTTTAGACGGTTATGTCCAGTTCCAAGTCGTTTGGTCGAAGCCATTTCGATAAGGTCATCGAAATTGGCATGAATCGTTTCCATAATCTCCGCATACTGACGATTCGGATCCGGTATCCTTTAGAATTTTCACAGTTTCCAACAAAGACTCCAATGTCAGCTTTAGCCTTGAGCTTTCCAAAATCATCACGATCTGTAGGATCGTGAATATTATGTTGTTTGATGATTCGAGTGGTCTAGGACAATGATTAAATAAGAAAGCCATTAGAGAGATGAAAAGAGTAGAGAGGAGGTTCTTGAAAGAGAGTTGATTTAACAAATGAGAGGTTAGATTTCAAAGAAGCCACACCCCTTCCATGGATGGAAGGGGTATTTATAGTTACAAATACTACGTCCTCCTATCGGACTGTGGATCAGGCATACAGTGGGTAAATACCCGTCCTTCCTCCACGGTGTTGTACTAAACTATTCTACGCTACAGACTAACTAATAAACTACTAAATAACGTAAATAACTACACGTCTACGAGCTAACATATGCTAGATCATAATTGGGGTGACCGACACTTTAACATGGAATTTTCTAATTCCTAACAATCTCCCCTTAAGGGAGGTCACCCCATGTTTTACATTTCAAATCCTAGCATTCTATTCTGTCTTCGCTTCTGAGCTCGTAGACTTCAATTCTTCATTGTCCGCATTCTTTGTGCATTTGTAGTGACTCTTCATAGTCCGATTATTTTGTACTTTCAGTGGAGGTATTTGAACTGATCCGCATCTTGATGATCTTTTAGCTTTCTTGAGATCATCAACCACAGTAAATCTCTGGATCACCCTTTATAGTGTTGCCATCATGTGATGTTGTAACTTTTGGACCGACATGCTCACACTTTATGGATTATGACATCTTTCCATCGAGTAGCGGAAGCTTTCTTGG
Organism: Chrysanthemum lavandulifolium; assembly: GCA_022545495.1. Classification (NCBI taxonomy): domain Eukaryota; kingdom Viridiplantae; phylum Streptophyta; class Magnoliopsida; order Asterales; family Asteraceae; genus Chrysanthemum; species Chrysanthemum lavandulifolium. The sequence continues at coordinate 227,672,904 of CM040242.1, read as the reverse complement.
TTCATGATATTTTCGAGTAGCGAAGCATAGTATAAAAATATCGAGCCGTGTTATGTAGATATGCACCAATCATGATTTCTTCAAATAAGTGTGGATCTTTGTGAGCATGCGGCTTTGGATTGACTTCTCAATTACGATCACCGCAACCGTCCAAATGTCCTACAAACAACAGCTAGCAATAAAACACACAAAAGTGTCTTTGATCACTCTCGTTGAATTGAGGTACACGCCCACGGTTCCCGTTGATCGATATAAGCTTGCTGTGATCGGTATAATTACGAAGAATCTCCTTAACGGGGTTTTGCACCGCTCTAGTGTTCTCAAACCGAATGTCTCAAAGAAGACAACACGGAGTGAGTGAACCGGTAATTGAGATTCAGCGATTAGTGAAAAATTGATTTGAAAAACAATCGCATATTGATTGAAGAAAGAGTTTTGCGATCTGACGAAGGTTTTATGAGAAGATCAACTTTCAAACAAAATACTTTTGTATTTGAAAAGAATACACATTCGATGTGCTAGAGAAAAGAAGAAATTTGCACATCGAGCGGTTTTCCAAAGCTTTTTTTCAATCGAGATACTTTTGAGTTTGAAATATGAATACACATTCGATGCGCTAGAGAAAAAGATTTGCACATCGAGCGGTTTTTCCAAAAGTATTCGTCAATTCATTTCTGGACCAAGGTTGATTCACGAGTGAATCGCCCATCGTTCTATCCGGTTGTCACAAGTTTGATCTTTAGAAAAGATCTCACATGTCACCCACCAAGAGCTTGTTTGATGTTGGCTCTAGAAGGATTTCCATCTTCATCGTGAATATTTTTACATATCACTCGGATGGTCTGGCAATACCACAAGGATAATGCGTAGGACTCTTAAAATATTCTTACTTTCCACATTGTGTGAAATAGCAAGTCTTCGTTAATTTAGTGTCCTAATGAGATATTGTGGATGATCTCTTGGCTCTAGACTCAATAGTGCACATTTGGTTTCCTATGCCGGAGACTAGGGAGAGGGTCTCCTTCTTCAATTTCAACAATCTCTAAGAGAAAGTCGATAGATAACGTCGGTTCCCCGTGAGAATGAAACAAGCCCTTTTAAGAGGAACTTGAGTAGTTTGGGAAGTTTAGTGCAGTGCGCCACTGGGTCCATGACGTCTTGTCTTCAATACCGAAGTTACCTAAGTAACCACCAGTAGCATATGTATTGAACCCGTTTTATGCCCTAAGGCTGAATTATTAGAGGGCTATTTCTTTTCACCCTTTCTCACATTCATTTATTTTTCATTCTTCAACCCCTTCAGTGCTTATCGAGACTTCATAACTAGAACCTTGTTGGGTTTATTCCAGTTCTAGCTCTATCTCAGTCCGCACTCTTCCCATATCTCACTTTTCTCGTTTTTTCATCATACCTAAGGACTCTATCCTATCTAGTAGATTGTCCCTGGGTAGATCCCTCTGGTTCTGGCGGATCGTGGGAACTAATACCTAACCTAACCATCCTTATAACACCATGCATAAAGTAAAATGGTCGGTCTTTTGGTACAGTTCATTCTTCCTTGAAACCAATTGAAAAATCATTTGGAAAAATCAATCAAGGTACTTGTGATATAAAATCAAAGCATTTTGTACCTTAATTGTTTTGATCATTTAGAAATGCTCCCCCTCAACATGTCCATATGATTTTGAAATTGTTTAGCACATGGAGGCAAGAGTTCTTTGAAATAATTTCTTGATCACAATTTCCATGGAAAAAGCCATTTGATTTTCTTTGGTAAATTCTCCCCCTCAATATGTGCATAAGATTTTTGAAATCATTTTTATCACATAGAGGAAAGAGTTCTTTTGAAGCACATCCACGATCACAAAATCAATTAAGAAACCATTTAAAACTTAATCAAGGTACTTTATGTTAAAACATAAAAGCTTTTGTACCTCGATAGTTTTATTTTTATTTGAAATGCTCCCCTTCAATATGTGCATCAATTAATGAAAACATTTAGCACATATGGGAGAGCAGCATGCACTTTGAGTCAAAACGATCACTTTTGATCACTTTTATCAAATTTCATTATTAAATCACAAATTCTCCCGATCAAAATATCAAACCCTTTGAGATTTTGGATCTCAAGTGATTAATTAGGTTTAGAAAACATGAGAGAAAATGTGGCCTTGTTTAAATACTCATCTAGTTTTTGGATAAATGCTCCTCCTCAATCATGTTCATCATATATTGAAATCGTTTGGCACATGGAGGCAGGAGTGCCTTTGAAGGACTAAAACCAATTTCATTAAAACATATTTGAGATTTAAATCACGATCTCTCCCGCGATCAAAAATTTCAAACCATTTGAGATTTGTGATCCCAAAAGATTTAAATCATTTAGAAAATTTTAGGGAAAGACGTGGCATGATTTGATTTTGAAAAATGATTAATAAGGATCAGTTTTTCGGTATTAAAGATTGTTAGTGTCAGGTATGATTGTTTTAAGAGATCTTTAAGTAAAATAAAACAATTTCACAATCAAACAAGAACAGAAAAAATTTCATTTTGAAAGATCTTTGAGTTTTAAAGAAAATCATACCATGACATAACATTAAATATTTAGATCACCACATTATAACGTACAAACCGGACTTGTTTTGATGATATATTGTTTGAAAATATTATATTTTAAATCACTCTCCCCCTCAATCGATAACTGAAGTCGATAATTGAGTGACATAGGTTTTGATAAAAAGAAGTGCGGTGATTTTCAAATTTTAGTCCAATTTATTTTCAAAACAATATTTTTCCATTTTCCTAACAATTTTAATCAAAGTTTTAGAAAAATGGTATCATCCACTATTAATCCTGCACAAAGATACGTTAGGTGGTTGAGCCGCTTTTGTTGTTGTTGCTGTAAGGTTTGGAAGAAAAACCATCTGCTGATGCAGTGAGACTTCTTTCGTTGCATTTTTCATGCCAACTATTTATAGAGGTCCAATTAAGCTCCGTTTCTTCATTTGATGATGAAGAAAACCATCTGCTGATGCAGTGAGACCTCTTACATTGCATTTTTTCATGCCAACTATCCATAGAAGTCAAATTAAGCTCCGTTTCTTCATTTGTCAACCCAAGATATAGTTACCCTTTCCTTTCGGCATCCAATCATCTTCATTTGTGGGATCCGGATCGGGAACATTCTTATATACTAATATACATGTATACGTTAGTGAACACACATACAGATATATGGTGGTCGACATCACCCAAACAGCAATCGACTAATAAAAGTCAATCCAACATATCAATCAGTTCATATAAGGCATGGGAATAATGTGTTTCATCAAACTATAAACATCTAATCCTAACAATCATATCCTAAATTCCTAGTCCTTTGTTAGGAATTAGAAAATTCCAGTATTGAAGAGTCGGTCACCCCAACTATTATCTAGCATAAGTTAGCTCGTAGACTTATCGTTAGTTACTTATTTATGTAGTTATTTAGTTAGTCGATGGCGTAAAATAGTTTAGTGCAACACCGTGGAGGAAGGACGGGTCTTTACCCATGTATCCACGATCCACGGCCATCGGAGGTCGTTTAGTTTGTAACCTATAAATACCCTCTACCTTGCAAGGTAGAGGGTTGGATATTCTTTGGTAATCTAATATTCTACAAGTTTCTCTTACTAGAATGTCCCACTCTTTCTCTCTAAAACCATCTATGTGCTCATTGTGTTAATGTTGTGATGTGTATGTGAAATCAATATCCTTCAATTGGTATCAAGAGCCATGGTTAGATCATATCTTGCACATCTTTGGATTTCTAGTGGTTTTAGGTGGTTTTGAGTTTGAAAAAGTTTAGTGGTTTTGCATCATTTGGTTGATTTCTTGTGTTAAAGTTTGAGTTTTGTTAGTACTTTTATGTTTAGAATCATCACAAGTGTTTAGGTTTTCATTTGGTAGCTTGAATCATCTTGGTTGGGTTGTTTTGGATTGAAAAGTGATGTTTCTATGGTTTTCTTGCTAGCGACTTAGCTCACGGATTACTTTCTTCGTAGCGACTTGCTTTACAAATTTGTAGCGAGTTCGGTCTTAGACTTAGCGAGTTAGATCTAGCGATTCTGATACAAGTAGTGGACTCTCCACTACGGGTAGCGACAGTGATAGCGACTTGGTGCATGTGAGTTGCTTTTTAGCGACTTGCATCTTTAGCGACTTGAGTGGCAATTCTTGCCAAAATTTTGCTAGCGACTTGAGTCTTAGCGAGTTACTACTCAGCGACTTACATCTGGCTAGCGACTTGGAACTCTAGCGACTTAGTGGTGTGGCGAATTAAGTGTTGGCGACTTGGTGCATTATCTCCTAGCGACTTGGGATTATTGCTATTTAGTTGGTAGCGAGTTGGTTCTAAATCTCTAGAGACTTGGGGAGTAATTCATAATAACACAATGTCTGTCATCACGGATCCGTTAATCACCAAAGTACTTGCTCTCTATGACACAACACAGAATAGTGAAACAGAATGCTTATCGGAATGCCATACACTTAATGATTCAGCATCGATTAATCAAAACAACTCAAATAAGTCACACTTAATGTCTGCTAACGATGCTAAGAATATGGAATGCACTAGTGAGCCGTTTCAACATCTCAGTCAGCTTCTCAAATTACTCTTATCTACAACCATAGATCGAACAAGTTGTGCCATCATTCGTCAGGATTTTCCCACTTTGACAAGAACTGTTTTACTTAACTTAGAACGACTGAGGTTTCAAATTACCAAAGAAAAGTTCTCAACTGATGATTCTCATGCTGCTCTCCAAACCATCACCAATCAATTTCAGCCACTCATCCGGGAAGAATACTCCTCAGATTTTGATGATATCATGACTGGAATATCGTTCAAGAAACACACGGGAATGGAAATTCATGAGTTCAGAAACTCATTTATTCAACTTATGAGTAATATGGAAACAGACATCAAGGAAGCGGCTAATGACAAGCTGAATGAATTGAATGAGTGCCAAGAGTTTCCATGGAGCAATGATGATGTGTCATGCTTCATTCTAGCTGAACCAGCAGAAGACACTCATTGCAGAATCTCAGTTGTGATGGAAAAGGATGAAGAGAACAGCACTGATCTCAAAGTCTCAGAGTCAGAAAAGGTATCAATCAATAAGGTACTCTTATCTGATCACACAAGTTCTCATAAAAAGGTACATGACTCTTACTCTGAACATAACAATGTGGAATCAGTCTTTGTTTTGCACGAATCTAATGCAAGTAACATGATTGAAAAAGGGTATATGATGAGCTTTCAAACAAATTTTCAATTCTTGAAAAACTTGTATCTCATTGCAAATTGAAATACAACAAAAGATGAAATGTTTTATGCAAAAAACCGTGTTCTAATCGGGAAATTCGAATTTAGAAATTTTTGAAATTAATCGAGTTAAGATCCAGATTCGGGACAAAGATTCGACCATAGGCAATCAAATCACTTCTTTCAAAAGCCCGAAATATGATTGTCATGAGATGAGTGATGCACTAGAATCTAGAAATTCTGAACTAGCTCTATGTGTGTCCAACCTTCTAAGAGAAAATGAGCATTTAAGAAAGAACCTTGAGGAAACAAACTCTAAGTTAGTCAATCAATCTAACCTTTTGATGAAAGAAATTGATGACCTCAAAGCACAAATTCAGGATAAGAGCTTTAATATTGTTGCCCTAAAAAATGAACTCAGGAAGTATATTGGAAATAGGATGAACACTAAGTTTGCAAAACCTTCAACTTTGGGAAAGTCAAATGTTCGAGAATCACTTGAAGCGAGCAGTTATTAAACAACCTAATGCCTTTAGGTGCGAAAGAGCTAAACCATTGAAATCTAAGCTTACATCCCAAGTTGATAATAAGTCATTTTGTCAAAACCGGTCACTTCATTGCCTAGTTCGGATATGATGAATCCCAAACATAGGACTAATGGTCAACACTCACGGATCGAAATGCAATAAGTTTAACTAGGTCTCATGCAAAACATCATCGGCGGATCAATCCCTAAGATATTCTCGATCACAAAAGGAAAAATAGTCAAAACAAGGTTGTGCACTCATTTGGTTCAACTAACTGTGGTTTCAAATGGATTCCCACTGGCGATTATTTAAGTTCTGAGGACTTAAACGAACTTACATTCCTAGATCATGCCTCAGTGGATTCCAGGGTAAACTTTTCAAGAATATAGAACCTAATAGGATCCCCATTAATGATAAATCGGATTATCTTGTGATGCATCCAAATGTGAGACTAAACATGTCACTAACCCTTCTATGTACAAGTCTACATGTGCTTCAAGTACAATGTGCTCTCGGTCTTTTCGGTACAATGCTCAACTCAATCGGAACTTCATGACTTGGTTCCCTCAAATATGAACATAGCTCATTCGGGAGCTATAGCTTGCGAGTTGATGTACTTCTTACTTTGACTCCTATTCATTTTGAATCAGGACTCGCTCTTTTATATATTTGTGTATAAAAAAAAAAAAAAAAAAATTTACACAATTTTAAAATATTTTTTTTGCACCAATTTTAAAATTTTTACACAATATTTCTTTATATTCTAAATTTTATCATTTTCCTCAAACTAATAAAGAATATACTCCTTGTTATCGATAACATCTACGGTCCTAGAAATGTCATTCAATAATGGCACGGGATCATAGATGAAGTTCGAACAAATGTTATATTCTTGGTGTTATAATGGGATTGGTTAATATCAATCAATGATCTTTGATGACATTGATTGAGGGGAGATAGTTTTATATGCCATTGGCTTCGTCTTTGGTTATGATGTTTGCTTATTTGTATGTTGTGGTGGTTTCTGCTTGTGTGACTAACGGTTATGCTTTTGTAATATCGGGTTATGGTGTTTCTCTCTATTATAGGTTGTGGTTGTATCTTGCTCATGTGATTTTCCTTGTGTGCCTTCGTTTTAAGTGCCTTACTTAGCTTTAAATGCTTATGTGTTTAAATGTTTAATTGATTCATGGTGATCAGTGTGATAATCAATGCTAGAGACGTTGTCTATAATCCGTGTTTGCGACTTACCACTCGTTCATCAATTCCATAGGGACCAAACTTGTCATATAGTGAAAGTTATGTTGCATTAGCGAATTACCACACCTCATGTTAAAACCACAAGGACCAATTGTGTCATATTGACTAAGATTGTTTGTATACCCCTAGCGAATTACCAGTTAGCGAGTTACCATTTTTCCCAAACAAGTTTTTTTCTCTCTTTCGTTTTTCTTCTCTTCGTCATTTTGCTCATCCTAGCGACTTAGCAAGAGGTTTGCCTCGATTCCCTCTTATCTTTGTTCTCTTAAGCATTTGTGTTAAGCTTCTAACTTGTCCTTATTTCCAGATCCTTTCGAGCTCGTGATTTGTGACTATTTGACTCCCACCTAGGTTCGATTTGTCATGTAATCGTGTTTGTGTTGCTTTTATAATGATTGAACGTGTTCAAATTGTTTGGAATATATTGATTGCGTGATAATTTAACTCCGTGATCTGATGTTGTATGGTTAAGCGGATTGGACTGTTGGGTTTATGTTAGGAGTGTTCTTGCTGGCGATTTAACTTGTTCTTGGTAGCGACTTAGCTTGTATGTTTTTCATGGCGAGTTAGCGCTCTATTAGCGATTACGTGTCTGTAGCGAATTAGTTCACCATATTCTAGCAACTTGGTTAGCGAGTTAGTAGTTAGCGACTTGTATTTACAAGTTAGCCAATTAGTAACCTAGCGACTTGGTTAACTAATTTGTAGCGACTTGGTTTAGTTACTGTTCATGGCGACTTGTCTTTACAAGCTAGCGAATTAGCATAGCGACTTAGAGTGCTAAACTATTAGCGACTTGTCTGTGGCTCTAGATGGCAACTTGTCTTTACAAGTTTGCAACATTGTTCACTTTCATGTTGCGAATTAGTCTTAGGGTCAAGGGTTTTTAAAATGATCAAGGGTTTATTGCTAAAGGTGATCTCATTCTCACAATACTTAGGATCTCCTAATTCAACTTCTTGAGTCAACATACTCCATGTAATCTGCTATGACATGTCTGTTTGGGCAAAAGGTACTTGGTTTCTCTCACGACAACCAAATGTTTCCTTTTCCTCATGCATATGTGTTATATCACTTCTACGTTTGTATCTTGGCTCATGTCATGATCCCTTTACAATTCACTCTTTTGCCTATTAATCCCTTATCAGCTCGTCATGTGATTATTTGTCTGTAAGATTATACTTCATTGAAATATCTCACTTATAAAAGTTGTCATATATTTGAAAGTTGTCATATATTTGAAACCTATGCCACTCTATCTTTCTCTGTATGTGTTTTGGGGACTCCTTCTGAGTTACTACTTCTATGTGTCTATGTCATAAGGGTACTCTCAATGTCGTCTCATTTATCATTTATCTAACCTGTTCCCAATCATTAATGTTGATTGTATGATTACTCAGACCATCAATGGCAAGTTCATTCCCAGAAAAGAGCGTTACCCCTTCGGCATCATCCAAAGTTCTCTCAGACGAAGAAATCCTTCCCAGGAGTCAATGGGCTGTTATTGGAAAAAGCAACTGTTATATGGACCTACAAAGGCTTCAACAAAATCCGATACTCAAAGTTTCTATTGACATCCTCAAAAACACAAACTTCTTCGGAGCAATTACCAAGCAATGCTCAATTCCGACCATTTACATTCAACAATTCTGGAACACCGTTCAATGGGACAAAATCACAACACTATACTCTTGCAAACTGGATTATAAGGAGTTCACAATTGATTATGATGTTTTGAGCAAGGCTCTTGGAATCACCCCATGCAACCCTGACTTTCGTTCTGAATCTCCACCTGGTGCTGACGATCTGATTGCCTTTCTAATTGGGTTGGGTTATCGAGCAAGATTTCAAGAGCATCCGACATCATCACGGACACATGTATCAACCACGAGAGCTATTACAACCATTCTTAACTTGTGCTTATGCGGGAAAACTTGAGGTTCGATAAAGTGAGAATTCCTATCTTGCAAATCCTATGGGAATCGTTAATAGGGTTGATGTGAATGTCTCGGATCGTATTTGGGAAGAATTTTCGTTATCAATGAACACATTCATATCGCGAATCAATTTCGAACAAAGCTCAAAGTCGAAAAAAGCAGAACAAGCTTGTAATTCCCAGCATCAGATTCTCTAAGCTTGTTATCCAGTACTTACAACAAACCCACAAATTCAATCCTAGGAGTGAATCAACTCTACATAAGGTAGATGATGAATATGTTTTGGGAAACCTGAAATATGTTCCTAGAGGTATGGACAATGAACTATTTGGATTGCCAATTCCTGACTGTCTTCTCACAGAAGATATCAAGAAGAAGGACTACTTCAAGCAATACAAGAAAAGAGCAACCAAACTCTCTGCTGATGTCACACCATCTCCTCTACAACCAAATGCTCCCATGACCAAGTCAGCCTCACAAGCATCCTATGCCTCTCTTCCTAAAAGAGACTTGAAAGGTCACAATGATCGGACACCGCATCCAAGAAGCAGAAAGTAAAAAGGAAGAAAGTGGAAAAGGAATTTGGTGAAGTTACTGAGGTACCAAGGAATATTACCAGGTTAACTGATGAAGATGATGCTGATCTACAACTTGGGATCTAGTAAAGCCTTGAAAGTCAGAATGTCAAAGCACCCGTAGGTGGAGTTGTGTTAAGAGAACCCGTTCAACTACCTCGACAAACAACCCCAATTACACATGACAAGGGTAAAGGGGTTGCAAGTGTTGAAACTGAACAAGCTGCTCACATGCTTTTAACTATCTCATCATCTCCATCAAGCACCACAAATCAATATGAGCTGAAGAGAAGAACAGAATCATCTCATGCAAAAGAACAATCTGGAGTGGACAAAGTGCCTGAAATGTTTAAGGAAACTCATACACTTAGTGAGACTCAATCGGCTTGAATGTTGGCGCCTGGTGCAAAAAGGCTCGCAGGAGAACCTTGAGACAAGATCGATGAGACCTTGAAGATGGATGAACCAAATTTGTCTACTAACTCTCTATCCTCACTTAAGAATCTCGATCGAGACTTCTCTTTTGGAGACCAATACATTAATGACAAACCCTAGATCTTGCACAATCCATGTATCTTGTTAGCATTCAAAGAAGACACGTCAACCATTCCTCCAATGTCGACTTCTTCATTATCAATGCACTTCCACCTCCCATACCAACTCAATCAACTATACAAACACCACCAACATCGTCACCAACTCCCGATCCTGTCATTATAGTTCTTGATGTGGATGCTCCACCGATTTCACCCCACGGATTCTCACCTCACGATCAACTCTTGGATAAAGCCATAAAAGGATAGAAGCTCGGAAAGGCAACTTCCTAAATCTTTTGATTCTCGGTGGATCGTGTCTATAGATTGGAGCACCTCAACTTCAATGAAGGGTTCTTGCCTCTATTGAAGGAGAAGTCAAGGATCTTTGTGGAATGGGCTATGGGCTCCACTTCTTAGGCGATTCAAGGACCTTCCTATCACGAGATATGAGAGCGCTGCTGCTTGAAAAAATGTATGATCTTTGAAGAGGACAAGCATGAGGTTCACAAGAAACTCTATGAGGCACTTGAAGAATCCATTAAATTCGACAATTATGAGCGGTTTATGATTGACGTCGGGAAAAAGAAGCTAAAAGAAAAGGAGAACAATTGTGATGGAAACATTGATGAAAAACCGCAATGATCCTCCTCCACCTCCGCCACCAACGAAGTATTTGGAACTCTGGGCTGGTAATCCTCTACAACAACTAACACACCTCCACCACAACCACCATCATCACCGCCAAAACCTTCTAATCAATCGGATGCTACAAAAGAGCAGTACCAAGAAGAAATCTCTGCACAGACGACGGTTGATTCAAGGTTCACGTCCACATCCACCTCAATTCACGATGATCAAATGGTTCACGAAGAGTCTCAAGTCATGGTGACTCGAAACGAGATGAAGATGATGCATCGACGAAGCATATTCCTAAGCCATCGAAGATTGGTTTGATACTTACATGGTGGGAATCGCACTAGCACATCGGTAGCACCTTCAAGAGACACAATTCAAAGGCGCATTGTGGAAGATAGACCTCCTTCTCCGGAACCCACATGGACCATCCAGTCGACTCTATGATTCGACAACAATTGGGAATCGGCTATCACCAATAATTATGAAGTTCGGTGAAGACTCTCTTACGCACTACTGCGTGATATGGGAAGTTTTATTAGATGGTTACGTGAGCGGAAGAGTATCTCATTCATAACTCCAAGAGATCTAGAAGGACAAGCTTACGAAATTGTCAAAGTCTTCCATTCGATGCAAATCATCTTCAATATCGGATGGAAGAATGCCATAAGATCTTGAATGACCAAGTCGGTGAGCAAATCGATCGCTTCAATGTCAACAAATCTCTTCCTCTTGGTGGTGAACACAGTCGATAACCATTCAGTGAATTCTTCTTCAATCACGACTTGGACTATCGTGTGCTCGCTCTGCTTTGAAAGAAGGCATGCTCTATCAATATCAAAGATGAAAGCGCAACCTACTCTAATCGGGGCTTGAGCAGATGGTTCTGATCAATTACGGGCTCTTGAAGAACAAAAATATGATATTGCCGCTTCTTATGGTATTTCTCTTTGGTGGTTCAAAAGAAGAAGTTCTACATCGAAAGACATGGTGCTTGATAAAGGCGCAATGATGTCGGATCTAAGTCGCAAATCTTAAGTATTGTTAGTGTATAGATCTTCCTATCTATGGATATGAGTACTTGAAGAAGATTGTCCTTAAAGAGTGACTTCAAAGTGTATACTATTGAAGAGAAAGACTTCAAACATCTTACGCCAAATGATTTGAAGATCTCTATCTCTTAAATCTTCAAGGACACCTTGAGCATTTACTGTCCGTGAGAAAAGGCCCTCTCTGCGGTGTCACTCTTTGGATCGGGGCTTAGTCAATCAAAACGAGTTGAGGACTTTCGACTTGGCATTGAAAGCTACCAAACCAGGATCAACCTTACAAGTCCTCAATGGAATGCAAGCGGGCATGAATTTCATCGAGAATACAAAGTCCTTGACACCCCTAGAGCCGTCATCTTCACCGAGGATATGGATCTCGTATGCTTATCGTCTATGTGAACTCTACAAGTTTAGTGATGGTGCGCTCAAATTGGTGAAGAAGAACTTGACACGAGTGAAAGAAGCCAAACTTGATATGAAATCTTGGGTTAAAACTATTTTTGGATGATGATGGCGTGAAGAGATGTGAACATTTCATTCTTTGCAATCGGACGAAGACTCAAGACACGAAGGATCTTCCGACCTTGAAAGTTTTGTTGGTGGAAGGCTTCGTGATGGTCACTACAAACTTCTTGAGGGACTGAATGAAGACTTGTTCGGTCTTGTTTATGGTGTGTTTTTAACTATGTGTAATATGTGGTGTAATAAATATGAACAAGCTGTAATACATGTAATAGTGCTAGGATTTGTCTTGTGGTTTCCCTTGTAAAAGGAAACATCTGTGTTGTCCATTTTTTGATCATATAAAATCGGACATTTTTTCTCCTACAAATATTTTACCTCATACATAGTTAAATCACTTGAGATCCAAAATCTCAAAGGATTTAAGATTTTGATCGGGGAGAAAATGTGATATAAATATGAAAGATGTTAAAAGAAATGATGACCAATTTTGTGCAAACTTCTCTTATATGTGCTAAACAATTTTCAAATCTCGAAGCATATATTAAGGGGAACTCTCTTGCAAATTCAAGTCATCGAAATACACAACACTTAAATCTTTGCAAATTCAACTTTAAATTTTCTAAGGTACCTTGATCATATGGCTTCTAATCCTTTGATGATAAAGGGTTTCCTCTAGTATGTGCAAAACTTTTTTCAAACCTCGAGGCAAATATTGAGGGGGAGCAAATTTATGGAAACCTCATCCTTCTCGGAAATGCTATATCTACTTGAGTTGATGTGGGAAGTGATGTTGATATCTTTAAGAAAATGGTAATCAAAGAAGTTAATTCTTTCTCTTGCCTACGTGTGCAAAACATTTTCAAATACTTGATGCACATTTTGAGGGGAGTTCTCGTTCTAAAATATCAAAAACAATTCGGTACAAAATGCTTTGATAATATATCACAAGTATCGAATTGATTTTCAAATGGTTTTCAATTGGATCCAATGGCGGATGAACAATACCAAATTGACCGACCCACTTTACTTTATGAGCGGTGATATAAGGATGATAAGGTTAGGTATGTGTTCCCATGATCCGCCCGAACGGAAGGATCTACCAGGGACAATCCACTAGTTAGTGTAGAAGTCCTTAGGTATGATGATAAAGGAGAAAAATGAGATATGGGAAGAGTGCGGACTAAGACCGAGCTAGTCTTGGAATAAACCCAACAAGGTTCTAGCTATGAAGTCTTGGTAAGCTTGAAGGGTTGAAGAATTAAAAGAATTGAATGAGGAAAGGGTGAAAACAAATAGCCCTCCATTTATTCAACCTTAGGGCGAAACGGGTTCAATTCATATACTCTTGATGGTAACATCGGTATTGAAGACAAGGCGTCATGGACCCGGTGACCTTGCACTTCAACTTTCCAAACCACTCAAGTTCCTCTTAAAAGGACTTGTTTCATTCTCACGGGAACCGACATTGTCTATCGACTTTCTCTTAGAGATGGTTGATATTGAAGAAGAGACCCTCTCCTAGTCTCGACACGGGATCCAAATATGCACAAAATTGAGTCTAGAGCCACGAGATCATCAATAAATCTCATTGGGACACTTTCAATGAAGACTCTCTGTTTCACACAATGTGGAAGAGATTATATCTTGAGTCCTCGCATTATCCCGGTGATATTGATGAACATCCGAGTGATGTGTTTACATATTCACTATGAAGATGGAAAGCCTTGGAGCCAACATCAAACAAGCTCTGGTAGGTGGCATGTGAGATCTATTATATAGATCAACCATGTGACAACCGAGCAGAAACAATGGGCGATTCAATCTCTTGAATCAATCACAGTTCGAGTTATGGATTGACGGATACCTTTGAAAAACCGGTCTTTGTGCTTAACAACTCTTTTATTCATTACATCGACCGTGTACTCATTTTCAAACCAAAAGGTGTTTTATGATTATTGAGCAATACACGATTGTTATTCAAATCTCTTTTCATCAATCGGTGGACTTAAAATTATTTGGTTCACTCACTCCGTGTTGTCTTCTTTGAGATGTTCGGTTTGAGAACGGCTAGAGCATTCTGAAACCTGTCAAGGAAATTCTTGAATTATACACGATCACAGTAAGTACATGTCTTGATCAGCGGGGAACCGTGGGCGTGTACCTCAATTCAACGAAAGTGATCAAAGACACTTTCGTGCGATTTATTGTTGTTGTATGTATGTACACCCGACGTTCTGGTGATCGAGAATGAAGCGGTCAATCCATAGCCACATGCTCTCATCACATTCATCTCAAAAGAAATCATGATTAGTCGTCAATGACTCGATATTTTCACTCCATGCTTACGCTTTCTGCTGCGCCAATATCATGATTCAACAAATACTTTCGCTACTCGATGAGAAGATATCATGTTCCAAAATGTGAGCATGTCGGTTCTAAAGTCACAACTTCACATAATACCAACACCACAAAGGATGTCTCGAGAGATTGATGATAGTGATGATCTCAAAGTTGGCTCTAATTCTTATCTCATGGATCATTAATGACCTCCACTTAAAGTACAAATCATGCGGACTTTGAAGTTGCACTACTTTTGCACAAAGATTGCGATGTTGAAGTTGTTTTGTCTCTGAGCTCAAGAACAAAGTCAAGTATAGAATGCTAGGATTTGAAATGTAAAACATGGGGTGAACTTCCTTGGGGAGATTGTTAGGAATTAGAAAATTCCGGTATTGAAGAGTCGGTCACCCCAACTATTATCTAGCCTAAGTTAGCTCGTAGACTTATCGTTAGTTACTTATTTATGTAGTTATTTAGTTAGTCGATGGCGTAAAATAGTTTAGTGCAACACCGTGGAGGAAGGACGGGTCTTTACCCAGCGTATCCACGATCCACAGGCCGTCGGAGGTCGTTTAGTTGTAACCTATAAATACCCTCTACCTTGCAAGGTAGAGGTTGGATATTCTTTAGTAATCTAATATTCTACAAGTTTCTCTTACTAGAATGTCCCTCTTTCTCTCTAAAAACCATCTATATGCTCATTGTGTTAATGTTGTGATGTGTATGTGAAATCCAATATCCTTCATCCTTGACATAGGCAAATATCATTTTAATTAAGCACGTGGGATGATTAAGAAAGCCCGTTAGATGATATATATTTGAAAACATTATCCCCTCAATCAATGACTCATTTTTGAAAAGTTTAACAGCGCTGACGTCATTGATTGAGTTATCAATTTATTTGAAAACTACGAATTAGATTGATTTTCAAGCAACTCATTTACCACCATTTTTGAAAAAGAACAAATATTTTTCTGAAGAATTTTAGACGGAAAAACATTTGTGTAGAATCAGCAGTCTTTTTGACGACATGCTTTCCATGTTTTGTTTTAGAATAAGTGCACGAATTTTGAAAAATGGTTTAGCGCAGCACTTTCCTTTCTTGAAGAACGGGTTGCTATCTGAAATAATAGCAAGCCATAGTTTAAGCACGGGTTACATTCTGAAATAACTGCAAGCCTTATTTATAGACATGTTTTGGAAAAAGAATATTTACACCTCCTGCTCGAACTTCATCTATGGTCCCGTGCCATTATTGAATGACATTTCTAAGACCGCAGATGTTATCGATACCAGAAGACATGTAAGAGAAAAACAATATTTTTGGTATTTTCAAATTTTCTGATTTTTATGGGTTTTAGATGGTTTTATAATTTTCTATTTTCTTTTTGTTGGTTTTATATTTTTGTATTTGGTTTTTGATAAATATATACAAAGATAGAGAAGATGATATAGTTAAAGAAGATGATGATACGAGTGCCGAGATAAGGATATCGAGCGACACGTCGTGAAGATAGAATTAGTCATCTCTTAAACTTCAACCACCAAATCTTCGAGGCTCGAATGAAGATAGAACATGAGCCTTTGAGAAGAGAGACTTTGGTGCTTCCCCCTAAACCGAAGATCCATTAGATGAGCAGATTCAAAGCTCTTATTTCAAGCTTGCCTTAGCAAGGTGCACAGAGAAGCACACCATTATCATAAATCCCGCTGCTCCTTTTAAGAATAATCACCGTGATTCTTCGTTCGAGGTTATATCATCAAATAGAATAGCAACGCATCATCCTACATTTAAATAATCTTCTCAAATTCCTTTTCCACTGAAGTCTGAAGGAATCCATTCCAAAAGGTGTCAAGAGAATAATTCCCCCAAGTATTTGAATTGATGCAGCCAGTCTCTTTGTATAATGCTCAAGAACTTTCCCGAATACCCATCATGAGGGAATGAAAACACCTCCCAATGTTCACATTTTCTTCCACGAAGATCGAGTATGAAGCTTAAGAATCCAGTACACCAATACCCAAGAACTCTCCGAATACACATCATGAGGGAATGAAAACACCTCCCATTGTTAACATTTTCTTCCACGATGACCGTGTATGAAGCTCAAGAACCAAGTACACACATTCCCAAAGAAAGAATAACCGATAACATTGAAGAAGCGGGCGAATCATCGATTATCTGCGGATGACAATCTCTGCGGATGTCAACTCGGAATAAGTGATTATATCTACGAATCATCGATTAAGTACTCAAGTGAAACAACTGAGCATCCCCAATGTACACAATCTCTCTCTCTCTCATGTTATGTCATACTTGTGTACCTCTTTTATCTTCAGAAACTAACTCTTCCATCTCTTCCCCCACGTAGTTGGAATAAGAGCACTAAACGCCACGATGAGATAAACATTGAGTTTCTCTGCGGTTATGACATTCGTCTTCCCGGGATATCTTCAATCACTTAGAAGAATTAAGTTCATCAAGTTTACTCGCGTTTAGATGCTTGTCTCCTTGCCCCTTCTACGGGTTTGACACTTGAGAATCGACAACATAGTATAAGCCCAAATACTTGAAATCTTTATGAGAAGAACACTTGAACTCTTGTGAGAATCAACTTCTGAAGACTCTCTCGACTATTTTATCAACCCTTATGTAGACAATTTGAAGTGACCAGCGATGAAGAAAACCCGATATACCATACTTGAAGCGAAGTCAAATTCCCACATTCGTATCTTAAGCTTGCACTAATGATAGAAGAACGGTTGTCGAGAACTTATGCTTCAAGCAAATCTCTAAGTACTATAACCCAAACAAAGTATGAGACATTAACACCTCTTGCGATTATCCACAACGTCATATCGTGTGACAGATTAAAACAAAGTAACTCCTAATAGTGATAGTTAACGGGTCTTCAACCATCCACCTTGATTGCGGTAACTAGATAAACCAAGTCTTCAACTCAAATTCTTAAGCCCAAGCAAGTTATCAAATAAGAACACGCCTTTGTGAAAGTCAACTTCAATCTCAAATAAGTGATAAATGATTAACTCGAAGTAATCAACTTGTGTCAAATGTCCAACACGTGAATAAATGTAAAACCGGATGTACATTGACCCACTTAATGAACCGGAACAAATGATTCCTAAACATCAATTCCATCTTCCTAAAGATATACATATAGAAACTGATCTAGAAGATTCACCAATAATGTCTTCAAGCGGATGAGGAAGTCATTTTCCTTAATGTTCATGTGGTTGATTTACAGAGTGCGCAATAATCCATGAAGATTTGGTAAAGGAATACCAAAGAGCGGATCATTTTTCATGAACAATAATCTGTGAAGATTTGGCAAAGGAATACCAAAGAGCGGATTATATTCAATAGTGCAACTGCAATATTAGAATAGTCAATAGCAATGCCTCGAGGAATAATTGGAGATTGGGTTACTCGATGAATCACTGCTAAAGAATATGAGCAAGTCTAATTGGGGATTGAATCAGACTCACTATCCCCTAATTAGTGCTCTCCCATAAACCGACAATATGTTTGATAAATGCCCAGATTAAGAAGAAGTCTTTAGATAATCAAATGCAACTCGTCTTTAGTCTTCTAACATGCATCGAAAAATGTAGAACAGACTGTAGACTCGACCTTCTTCAAGATTGTCCAGTTTGGGAATAGATAGTTAACATCTTCATCACACCAAAAATCATCCCAATTAACTTACCTTTTGCAAGTCCCTTTAACTAAAATCCCTCCCAATCAAACAAGAACGAAAGATATTCATCAAGGAAATCGAGAATCATCCATAGCGAACACACTAAATGGTAACACCATACTACCAATCACATCAAACAAAAAGCAGAGATTGTTGGAATCATCATGTTGATGTATGCGTGAAGCATTAACGGAAGCACTTTGTCATTAACCATATCGGCCCGTGTGAAGATGTCAACCAGTGACTCTTAGAAGAAAGCGCATGTGAAGATGATCCGATAAGAAGAGTCTCGATTCTTACATGAGTTAGGAGCCGTTTGACCATATATTCTCAAAATATCAATCAACTATGCAAAAAATTCACTTCTTCTCCCCTCAAGAATTGCATACGGAGATGCCATTCTTGATAAAAACAAGTGATTATCATCCAGATGTATTCTATTCACACTTCTCCCCCGAAAACTTAGCACATGATGTCGCCATCTTTATTATATTGAGCAAGTGGAATAAGAGTAATCATCAGTAGTCCGGTTCACTTGATGACTGAAGCGCATGGAAAAAGCATGAAGCATGTTGATGAGAATGGTCATAATAAGAAGATTTCTCTCCTTCCAAAGATAAAGTGCACTGAAATGTACACTTTTCTTTTCTTTAAAGAACGAGGCTTGAACTGTTGTGTTCAAACGTCATAAGAAGATTTCTCTTCTATCTAAGATAATGCACACTAAAGCGTACACATTTCTTTTATTTAGAGAACGAGGCTTGAACTGTTGTGTTCAAACATCACAATCTCTCTCTTTTCATCTACTCTTGGCAAATTTGTAATCAACCCATTATCATTCAGTAGGCTCTTTGTAGTGATAGTAGATAGATAAAATCCAATATGATGAATTTGACCACAAGTAAACTAACCCGAACTCGTGACTTAAACTTGCACATATGTAACAAAGAAGCGGTCGAGATTTCATCCTCCATTGAATCTCTAAGTACTCTATACTCTTCATCCAACCAACCATCAAGTATAACACGTACATCACCTCTTGAAAATCCACAATTGAATGTGACCTTTGAGCACTACAATGTAACTCCTTAAAGTGATAGTTATTTTGAGGTGGTGCGAGCCCAATTCCCCAAGTGATAAAAGAAAAGAAAAAGTCACCCAACAATAGCTAGATTTCCGGTCTTCATTTTTGATAATAAGCTCGAACAAGGATCATGAAGAATATTCATCCAACCATCCCGATACCTTGGATACTAAGTACACTCGCCGTGATATTTCACTTCAACCTCAAATAAATAATAGTGAATTAACCCGTTGTCACATCTTACGGTTAAAAGCTCAAATCTAGCCTCCTTTGGCGTTTTAAGTGAACTATGATAATGGTTTTCATCGACCTTGGTTAAAGCACATGATAACGCTACACGCGTCGTTCGGGGTCAAAGGAACTTCCTTTTCTTGAGCAAGTTTTATAACACCTAGGCGATGAACCTAATCGTTGCGGTGTAGTATTAGGGTAAGCCATGGGTATTGATATCGTTCTCTAGGGAAATAGGAATGCTAGTGAGAAGTTACTACGCTAAGGTTGGGGTTGAGGAAGATTATTTTTATCTTTTATGGTTTTAGGAAATGGAAAGTCTGAATCTCGGGGTTTGGATTTGGGGTTGGTATTTCTACCGATTACTCTACTTATCTAATTATCTAACCTAGGTGTATGTAGTCTATGTCTAATTATTGTGTGCTCGTATGATAGTTTAAAGATGTGTTCACTTAGGTTTTATTACTCCTAATTATCTCCTATTGATGGTTGAATTGTCACGTCCTTATTCTTAATCGCGTTGTGTGTCTAAAGTCGTAGGGTATCGTTTATCCTAACTCTTTGAACTTACCAAAGGGTCTCGTCTACAAAACCCACTAGGGATTATAAACTCTAACTCTAAGGCCTCTTTGGATGGTTTAGCCTACAACCGCTCTAAGTGCTATAGCCTAAGGTTCACAAAGATTAATCAAGCATTAATTACACAACGAATGACCTATCGCATTACTAGATCATTAATCAATTAAGATAAGAGACAACCAATCAATATTTAATAATTAAGTTTCATATTCCTAAGCAAACACACAAGTAAATTAGCGGGACATGGAGAACATGCAAGCATACACACAAATAATTGAAGACATAATTGAATTAATGAAGTAAATCACTTATCTTGATGTAAGTTAGGGTTTGGAACCTAAAATACTTGTACAAGACACCTTGGTTCGGGTTAGGTTTTCTTTGCAAAGACTACACACAAATCTTGAAAAATTCGGATTCTATATATAAGATTACATATGCGATGGCGTCACCTTATGATTTGTGGCGCCATCGGTCGCCGTCATTAGGGTTTCGTCTTGGCCACGTTAGTCTTGCGGGCATCACCTTGTAACGGCCGTCCTCTTCTTGACCGACACCGTCTCGATCAAATCTAGGCCGTGCGAGTTGCGACGGCCTACTCTTTAAAGCGACACCGTCACTTGAAAATAAAAATTTAAACCTCGTGCCATCACAAAATGCTCGACGGCGTCATGATTAGCGATGGCGCCTTCACCTTGTATTCAGCTGACTTGAGTGTCTCGATTCTTGACTTTGGCCATTTTCTTCATATATCCGCCTTTTAGGTCCAAATAAGTGCCATTACAGCAATTTGCCTTCAAGAGACCTAAAAAGTGAAAAGGAGCGATATTAAGTAATAACGGATACAAAGTGATCAAATAAGGGCTTAAGCGACCCTCAAAAGGTACATTTAAAACCTTATCAAATATCCCTACACTTGGTATTTGTTTGTCCTCAAGCAAATGTGCTTTTAGCCAATTAATTTATAAGTTAGGGGTCATGAAGCATTGGTTTAAAACAGTCCACAACACATATAAGCCCCGCTTAAAGTCATAACAAGCACGGAAATACATACTAGCACCTCACATGGGGTGTTTGGATACTCACATCTCTCTTGGGTGTATATGAAATATAACAAGTTGGAAATGGAAGATAAACACTCATTAACGGTCCTAGCACATAGATTACCATAGGCTTGAGAATATATCAAACCTCCATCACTTTGGCGTAAGCACCTAGGAAGGACTATCAAAGAGGTCTTTAAAGGGTTGTAATGTTAGGCTACGGTAGGAAACAAAGGGTTTGGTGGGATAGGCTATTTAGTGGTGGCAAGTCAAAATCTCTTATGTTACAAGCATCGAAGAATGGCGTTGCTAAGCCAAGACTCGACACTCTAAACTCTAGATAATTGAAACAAACAAACATAAATTTAAAGGATAAGCGTAGGATGGTAGCCCGTATGTTTTTTTTTTTATTCATACACTTTTACTCTACCATCCTCTACGGTAACATCAAAATGATAGGGATTTATAGGCACATCCCTACACTTGAGTTTTATTACTCTAACACTAATTTGACCCGAATTGAAAGATCAAAAACACTTGGGGTGCGTTATTACGAAAATAAGGAATTTAACGTTCCCTTCCGGTCATTCATAAACTTTAACTTTTCCCATGAGTCCCAATCATCCCAAAACGTGTACAAAAGATATGACTCGCCTTAGCAACTCATGCAAGCAACTAGATAATTGAACTAAGGGTTTCTGGTGATAACAATAATGCACTAAAAGTGAGTGCATACAAGGTGACTAAAGCGATTTGGGTGTATATTTGGGGTGGGGTGTAAACAATGCTCTTCATTGATATTCCGGAAAACCGAAACATCACGAGAACCGCGAAAAGGATAGGCTCGAGGGGTTAACTAGGGGTATCGTGTACTAAAGATGAGTGCAACGCAAAGGTGTGGGGAATTACTCAACCGATGTGGAAGAAGTAATTATATTACGGTATCAAACAAGGGTTATCCTAATGCCTCTTATAATTTAGTTATTCCTAACTACACAAGTGTAGCCTTACTAGCGATCTCGGAATGCATCACAAAACAAGTTCTAGAATCTATTATACTACGGTTCACACTCTAAGCATTAAAGATGAATGATTTAATTCCTACTAATCTAAGGGTGATCCTCACATTTTGGGTGGAATTTGGGTGGTAAAGGGTTTTGTGCTAGTCATATAATTTCCTATCCGTGAGGCGCTTTTGTTAAGACTAATGGCTCACTCCTATATGTCATGAAAATTTTTAAATTTGGTGCCAAAATTACCCTAACCGACATTTTCTCATGGTTTATTACACAAATACAATTGGACAAATCAAATAATCAAGGATAAGCATAGTTTCAAAGTTCCGTTTATTTTCCCTCCCACTTAAACCGAACATTGTCCTCAATGTTCCCGAAAATATCAAAGTTATGATAATGGAAGGTAATTAAAAGCGAAGAAACTAGTACTCCCGATTAGCTCGGTAGGATCCGTTAGTGGTTAAATCCTTTCCAAGAAAAATGTATCGTGAAAAGTTCCTTCCAATCTTTTGTTTCTTCTTCTTGATAAATAAAACACGCACATTCGAAGAAAAAAGCGAAACCTTCGGATATAACTTTTCACATCCATTATGACACATCAAACCATAACACAAAGTAGCATATAGATGGAATTCTAGAGAGAAAGTTAGAGGTTTAGGGAACTTAAGTGTGAGAAAGTGAAAGATATTATTATAAGCTCCAACTCTCTACCTTGGATTTAGGTAGAGTATATATATGTCTTACATAAATCGCCACACATCGGGCGGTCTATTCCAATCCCACTTATGTGGATCGACAAGGCATCCTATGATGGGTAAAGACCGTCCTCGAGTCCTCCACGGTGTTACTTAACTAAATTACTACTTAACTTAAAGAACTACGACTACGAGCTTTCTAACGATTACATATACTTGAGGTGACCGACTCTTTAATACACGGAATTTCTAATTCCTAACAATCTCCCACTCTTTAGGAGGTCACCTCAATCATGTACCAAAATTACATTGAATACAAATAGATATTACATTAACAATTGATCTTGCATTCTTGATTTAGTCCTTTGCTCATAAGCTCGTAGTCATTGATTCTTCACATTGCATGTTTGGTTACTCCAAGTGGAGGTCTTTTCTTGATCCACGTGATAATAATTTTGAGCCATCTTTTGAGATCATCGACTATCAAAATCTCTAAGACATCCTTTGTGGTGTTGGTATTATGTGATGTTGTGACTTTAGGACCGACATGCTCACATTACGGATCATGATATCTTCTCATCGAGTAGCGGAAGCATTTGTTGAATCATGATATTGGCGGCGTAGCAAAAGCTTGGGTGAAAATATCGAGTCATTGATGCACTAATCATGATTTCTTTGAGATGAATGTGTTAAGTGAGCATGCGGCTATGGATTGACCGCTTCATTACGATCGGTTGCAAGCGTCGGGTGTACACGCATACAACGATTAGCAATAAATCACACGAAAGTGTCTTTGATCACTTCGTTGAATTGAGTACTGCTGACGGGTTCCCGTTGATCGATACATGTCTTGCTGTGATCGGTATAATTCGAAGAATTTCCTTGACGGGGTTTGCATTGTTCTAGTTGTTCTCAAACGGAACATCTCAAAGAAGACAACACGGAGTGAGTGAACGGTAATTTTAAGTCCAGCGATTGATGAAAAGAGATTTGAAAAACAATCGTGTATTGCTCGATAGAAATTGTTTTGCAATACAACGAAGGTTTATTGAAAATCAATTATCAATCATAAAAATACCTTTTGGTTTGAAAAATGAGTACACGGTCGATGTGCTAAAGAAAAGAGTTTTTAAGCACAAAGACCGGTTTTCAAAGGTATCCGTCAATCCATAACTGAACGAGATTGATTCAAGAGATTGAATCGCCCCATTGTTTACATTCGGTTGTCACATGGTTGATCTATATAATAGATCTCACATGCCACCTACCGAGGAGCTTGTTTGATGTTGGCTCGAAGGCTTTCCATCTTCATTGTGAATATGTAAACACATCACTCGGATGTTACGGCAATACCACAAGGATAATCGTGGGACTCAAGATGTAATCTCTCTTTCCACATTGTGTGAAGCAGAGTCTTCATTGAAAGTGTCCTAATGAGATTTATTGATGATCTCGTGGCTCTAGACTCAATTTGTGCATATTTGGATCCTATAGCGGAGACTAGGAGAGGTCTCCTTCTTCATATCAACCATCTCTAAGAAAGTCGATAGATAATGTCGGTTCCCGTGAGAATGAAACAAGCCCTTTTAAGAGGAACTTGAGTGGTTTGGAAAGTTGAAGTGCGATCGTCCTTTGGGTCCATGACGTCTTGTCTTCAATACCGATGTTACCATCGGTAGCATATGAATTGAACCGGTTTACGCCCTAAGGTTGAATAAATGGAGGCTATTTGTTTTCACCCTTTTCTCATTCAATTCTTTTTAATTCTTCAACCCCTTGATTGCTTACGAGACTTCATAGCTAGAACCTTGTTGGGTTTATTCGATACTAGCTCGGTCTTAGTCCGCACTCTTCCCATATCTCACTTTTCTCCTTTTATCATCATACCTAAGGACTTCTACACTAACTAGTGGATTGTCCTGGGTAGATCCCTCCGATTACGGTGGATCATGGGAACACATACCTAACCTTATCATCCTTATATCACCGTACATAAAGTAAAGTTGGTCGGTCTATTTGGTATTGTTCATACGCCATTGGAACCAATTGAAAACCATTTGAAACTCAATTCGGATACTTGTGATATATTATCAAAGCATTTTGTACACGAATTGTTTTTGATATTTTAGAGCGAGAACTCCCCTCAACATGTGCATCAAGTATTTGAAAATGTTTTGCACACGGAGGCAAGAGAAAAATTAACTTCTTTGATTACCATTTTCTAAAGATATCAACATCACTTCCCATCAAATCAAGTAGATAGAGCATTTCGGGAAGGATGAGGTTTCCATAAGTTTGCTCCCCTCAATATGTGCCTCGAGGTTTGAAAAGAGTTTTGCACATACTAGAGGAACACACACATGGGATGAATGATCACGTTTCAAATCAAAGGTTTAAGATAGATGCTCCCCTCAACATGTGCATTGAAAATTTGAAATCGTTTGTCACATGTGGGAAGGACGACATGTACATTCTTATGAAACCATTTACCGAATTATCGGTTTAAATCCAATTTAAATCACACATTCTCCCCGATCACAATTATCAAAACATTTGAGATTTGTGATCTCGTATAATTAAATTGATTTTGAAAGCTTTAAGGAGAATTGTGACTTGATTGTGAAAGCGTTTGAGCGATAAGGATCGGATTTAAGACTTTAAACTCCATTGATAAAACATGCATGTATATCTTTTGAAAACAATTTTAATGCCAAATAACTTTTAATTTAATTGAAATCATTCTCCCCTCAATCAATGACATAGGTTGTTGATTGAGAGATAAGATTTTGACAAATAAGTCGATGATTATCAAAAATAGAGACCAAGTTATTTTTCAAAGCATTTGGTTTTCGTGAGATAAATGTTTATAGAATCGAGCATGGAATTTGAAAACATGTTAAAACATGGCTCTGTTCTTTCTTTTAAAACCGGGTTATTGCCTAAAATGACAATAAACCATTTTTCTCTTTCTCCCAAAATATTTTTAATTTTTGATTTTTGATTTTTGATTTTTTTTTTTTTTTTTTTTTTTTTTTTTTTTAGAATTGAACAACATCTAAAGTCCGTGTCATTCTTTGAATGACATCACAAAACCGTAGATATTATCGAATCGAGAAAAACATGACAAATTGACAATATTTTTGAAGATTTTTGAATTTTCAAATTTTATGGATTTTGAAAGTTTTATATTTTCTATTTGATTTTGAAGGTTTTATAATTTTGTATTTTGTTTTTCGAATAAATATTTACAAGAGATAGATGAAGATAGACCTTTACTCCTCGTCTTCCTCCACGAAGGCGTTTGAGAGTTTACGGTTGAAGGCTTTTCAAACCAAGTCGTGGAAGAATAAACTCAAGCGTTCTCTTGGAAGAGCTTTGGTGAAGATGTCGCTAGCGATATTCGGACCTCACAAAATATAGTTCCACCACACCTTTTTCCACTTGTTCCCGATGAAATGATGTCGAATGTCGATATGCTTTGCTCTTGAGTGTTGAGCGTTGTTGCATGAGAGAGCAATAGCACTTTATTATCATAGTACGAGAGGATTTTGTTGAATTCAAAGCCATAGTCGGATAATTGAGATCTCATCCATAAGATTTGAGCACAACAAGATGACATGGCTATGTATTCAACCTCTGTAGAGGAAATAGAAGTACTCATTTGCTTCTTTGAAGACCGACTCACAAGCTTATCACCCAAAACGAGCACCTCAGGCGTGCTTGACGTGTATCTTGACAACTGCATGATCGGCATCTGCATAGGCCGTTAGTGACATACCGGTGTCCTTGGTGCCAAAGACCCATATTGATGGTTCCTTGGAATACCGAAAGACCCGTTTAAGCGCTTCAAGGTGCTTTTTAGTAGGCAGCACGGTATCTAGCACACATGCAAGCAATGAACAAGATGTCGGTCTACTAGCGTGAGGTACATCGAGGATCGAATCATACTCCGATATTTCGTTTGGTCAATCATGATCCACGAGTGGTCCTCATCTAGTTTGGTTCGGTCGATCATGGGGGTGTCAGCGGTCACATGAATCAAATCCAAATTTCTTTAAGATCTACATTGCATATTTAGATTGATTTATGAAAATGCCTCCGGGACTTTGTGAAATTTGTAATCCCAAGAAAAATGACATTTGTCCCATCATTGACATTTGAAACTTTGAACTCATTTCATTTGAAAACGATCACATTCCATTGGGTGCATCGAGGCAAAATAATATCATCAACATAAATTTGAACATGAATTAAATGTTTGCACGACTTCACGGTGAACAATGTAGGATCAGCTGCTCCTTTGATGAATCCGGTTGATAGAAGAAACTTTGTGATGTATCATACCATGCCCTTGGAGCTTGCTTTAAACCGTAAAGAGCCTTCTTGAAGCGATAAGCGTGAGTAGGATGCTCTTGATTCACAAATCCTTGAGTTGGGCGGCGTGAGCGACTTCTTTAAGATCTCCGTTCGAAATGCCGTCTTTACATCCATCGATATACTACCATGTTCTTACTAGCGGCATTAGCGAAAGATTACGATTGCCTCGATTCGAACAAGCTGGAGCAAAAGATTCTTCAAAGTCTATACCCTCCTCTTGGCGATATCCTTTAGCAACTAATCGAGCCTTGTTCTTCACACATCACCATGCTCATCAAGTTTTACTTTGAAGATCCATTTGAGAGCTATAATCATAGCACGATCTGGAGCGGTACTAACTCCCATACATCAAGGCGATCAAACTCATGAATTTCATCTTTCATGGCATTGAACCGACTATCTTCATTCATGGCGGTTTAACATCTTTTGGTTCGATCTTAGATAGTGCGGAGTTGAAGAAGCACCATAAGGCATCGGTTGCAAGTTGTTTCGGGTTGATACGGACGAGAGGATTTCCAATGATGTTGTCTAATGGATGATCATGAGTCCATTTTACGAGGTGTTCATGTGGTTGTTGTTGAGGCGAGGTAGCAGTCGATGTCTCTGATGAAGGTGGTTCGATGATGATTCGAGAGTAGCAAATATGTTTTCAAATGGGCATCTTGGGGTGGCAAAGGGATTAACTTCATCATTGATGCGAAATAGTTCCATGATGTACATTCGAAGAATGATGATTTGTTGATGAGGCGGTGATCGTGATTGGTGCTTCTTGACTTAATGATATTGAGATTGAAGGATTGACTTCATTCACGGAATATGATCACCTACGAGTAGGAATCGTCACCTCATTAGTACTTGGCTCATAATGTTCATCAAACATGGGATCAAACAATTTCATTAAATCATCTTGGATGGAGGTACATATGGAGTTTCTTGAGAGGAATTTGGTATAAGGGATGAACCAATGGGATTGTTTTGAAGTGCGGGTCTGAGCTGGAGTGTCCGGGAGCCATAGGACCATGCGATAGAAACTCTCTCGACTATCTTTATCAACCCATATGTAGACAATTTGAAGTGACCAGCGATGAAGAAAACCGGATATACTAAACTTGGCGAAGAAGAATTCCTGCATTTGCATCTTAAGCTTGCACTAATGTTGGAAGAACGATGTCGAGAATTTATGCTTCAAGCAAATCTCTAAGTACTCAATACTCAACCAAAGTATGAGACTTTAACACCTCTTGCGATTATCCACAACGTCATATTAGGTGTGTCCTTTGAGTAAAACTACGTAACTCCTTAAAGTGATAGTTAACGGATCTTCAACCATCCATCCCGACGGTGGTAACTAGATAAACCAAGTCTTCAACTTAAAATTCTTAGACCCGAGCAAGTTATCAAATAAGAACACGCCTTTGAAATTTAACTTCAATCTCAAATAAGTGATAATTGATTAACTCAAAGTAATCGACTTGTGTCAAATGCCCAACACGTGAATAAGCGTACCACGGATGATCGATCCACCGAATGAACCGGAACAAATGATTTCACGACATTAATGCATTCTTCCTTAAGGTATACATGTAGCAAGCGATCGGAAGATTCACCAATAATGTTTTTAAGCATATGAGGAAGTCATTTTCCTTAATGTTCATGTGGTTGATTCTGAGTGCACATTTAGGAAAGAACAATGAAACAATGATCCGTGAAGATTTGGCAAAGGAATACCAAAGGCGGATCACTATTCATGAGTGCAACTACAATGATAGTCATTAAGAACGCCTTGTGAAATGGCGGAGATAAGGTTTCTTGAGAATTCCGAGAAGTACTCATCAAGCATATCTTGAAACAATGAATCCCAAACATTGATTCCCAATTATCCTTAGTGAGTGAAGCATTAGGCGTTGGAGCGGATCAAAAATCAAAACAATGAATCCAGTTATCCTTAGTATATTCACTCTTCATCAAAAGAATATACACTCATCATCATCAAAATTAAGTCGTATGCATTATTCAAACATCCATCATCATGTAGTATATTCACTCTTCTCCCCTCAAAATTGCATCCAAAGTTGCCATTTTGATTTAACAAGTGAATAAGAGTATACACCAATGAGCGTAGATCCACTTGATGGTGAATGAGCGTGGAAAAACATGAAGCTTGTTGATGAAGAATGTAGATGAGTATGGCCATTCATGAGAGAATTTCTCTTTAGGCGAAGATAAAGCGCCTGAAAGAGCGTACACTTTTCTTTTCTATGAGGAGCAGGGCACGAAGTGTTATCTGCGAGACGCCATAATGATGAAGTCTGAGGCTGAGCCGATTTGAGCAGACGTCATTGTTAAGAGCCCGGTCATATGTTTAGAGTCGCCGAATCCAAATACCAAGGGTCGATTTATATGACTGCTTTGGACAACAGACGAAGATAGAGAATTGGAAACATTGGATCCCCACGTCTTGATGGGTTCCTTTTGGTTAGCACAAGCAATCTTTGAATCGTGAAACCCTAGATGCAATGGCATTATCCCTAGGAGTTGAACTAGTAGAAGCATCGGACTTAGTCAAATGACATTTTGTGCTTAATGGGATTATTCTACCGGTTGGCTTCCAAACCTTAAGGAGCACTATTCTAGGCATAGTGGATCTAGTTAAAGAGTAAGGTTTGCCATTCGTGAATATTCGACTGTTGGCTTCCACGAAATCCTACATTTGTAAACACATTCCTGTGGGTTTCGAGTTATGTCTGTTTTGCTCTCAAACTTTCTTAAGCGGGTTATGAATCTTAGACCTCGAAATAACACATCACATTTATCATGATTACGGAAAATAAACATTTTTACATGTTTTGCGAGACGACATAAGGCCTCGAATTAATTTTAGTAAGCTTAGAGCTAATACTAGAACTAACACGATTCTTTTGTTCAAATCAAACTTCTTGTCCCTATGGTGTTCTTTCACTTCCTTATCATGATCACTTTTAGTTTGCGTAATCCTATCCTTCTTTGCATTGCTTCTAGGTTTTGACCCGTAAACTTTAGTGTCAATCTTAACATCTGTAGAAGTAATGATGGGAACATTACATGGCTTCACTACTTTACGCATTCTGGTCTAGAAGTCTTTGGGATCGAAATTCTAGGAGGCACATCAAGGTTGCTTGCTTGAATTTCAACATGGAACAAGGCATATCAAGGGTCATGCTTGGCTTTAGGCATAGAACAAGGCACAACTATTCTATCTAGCCTATTGCTAGATTTTGGACTTGTGACAATTACATACTCTAAGAGTTCACGAGATCGTTTGGCATCCATGCGGGCATAGGCTATAGTACTATCAAAGGTTTTCTAATCTTTCATCTTCAACAATCTCACGGAGACCCTTCAAACTTTCCTTAAGGTATGAGAGATATGCTTTATGTGCAAGTTCATTATTCCTAATGGGCGGAGGAATATATAACATATCGATAGCATATTTATCACAATTAGAAACCTTAGGAGCAGTATTTGCAATTGGGGATTGGCAACTTTCCTTTCACCTCACGCTTGATTCTCAATATCGTTAAGTAAAGTTATCTTTTCAATTTGTTTATCATGATTAACTTTAAATGAATCACATAACTCTTTGTTTTGATCATTAACCTTTGAAATTTCGACTTTAAAACAATCATTTTCCTTTTGCAAGTTATCAATTATGTTTTGAAGTTGGAAATTACGAGAATCTAAAGGAGGAGGCATATGGGAACCGATCACGTCCTTCTTTTCACCTTTCGGTTGTGAAATTTGGGCTTTCAATCTTTTGATCGTGTTATAATGAGCTCGAATTTGTTCATCACGTTTGCTAATTTCAAAAGCGCATCAAACTCGGGAGCATCGAGAGGATGTCTTGATATTTGAGGTTTTAACATTTTCTTTGAGATGTTGATGTTTTAATTGCAAAGCAAGATGTTCAACTTCTAATTTAGAATAATGTTTGACCAAGTTATCATGATCATCTGTTCTATTTTCTCATGCAATTTTGAATTTGTTGTTTCAAGCTCAATGACACGATCATGGGAGACTTTCGAGCAACAGATAATTCATGAAATTGAGAAGCATTAATGGAACAATTTGTAGCGATGAAAAACACATCTTGAGCAATACATTCATAAATCGATTCTCATTCGGTGTATGCAAGTTCTTCCTCTCAATCTCATTATATTTTAATTCTCTCTCATAATCACTAACCTCAACAATCATTGCATCAAATTCCTTTTCCATTTCTTTAATATACGAATTCATTCCTTTTTAAGACTCTCAAAATGATCTTTTAGTTGTTTAAAGAAAGGCATGACTTGATTAAATAACATTCTTTAGTTTGCTCAAAACCCTTTCTCCTTGATAATACCGATGGGTGTGATCCTTTTCTTGCAAGTTTTCTCAAAATCAACAAATAGTTGAAAGATAACATATTGACTAATTAAGGTCTTGCTTTTAGTGGCAATTGTTCTAGGAACAAGATGCATTGGTGTATTCGGAGGATACACAGTTGCTCTAGGCATTTTCTAAGGGAGTACAACAAGATTCTCGCTTTTGCTTATCTAAATCCTTTTCCGAACACTTGTTCGGGGGTTAATAAGTCGAGGCTTAAACTTGTTCAAAGAGATCCAATTTTCTTTAGTGTAATTATGGGGTTTGATCGTTATGTTATTCTTTTTACACTCGGGATCTTCTAACTTCTTATTCATTTCTCCTAGTGACTTCATCAGTTTCTTATCTTCCTCGGTGCACTCAAGCATGACTAGGTTTACGCCTAGGCTTAAGGATTTCATTACCATCATAAAGCACCTTATGAGCATTTCTAGCCTTTTAATTACCTCTAGATTTGGTTCCTCAACAAGGGAATGCTATGCTTATCGCTTAAGACTCGATGCTTAGTGATCATGTGATCGGTTTGAATGGTATTCCTTATGCGTACAACTTATTTTCAAGCTTGTTTTCAAAGTTTTTAGATTGGAAAAATCATTCAAAAGTTTTGATTCCTTAGCCTTGAATTCTTGCTTAAGCATTTTAACATTTTCTTGAAGTTCGTGTTTTTGCTTAGCGGTTTTGGAAAGCTTTTCTTGTAAGGAGTTTAACTCTTGTTTTAATACTTCTTCTCTAAAATTACTTTTTCTAATAAGTGTACACATTTGGATATCCATCTCACGCTCACGGTGGTAAGTTCAAACTTAGCCTGTTGTTAGTATGGCAACTTGATCCTTATAGGTATTGAGTTCGGTGGTCAAGGAATCATCGAGCACAAATCACGGTGTACTCATGCAATTCATAATCATCATTTTGAGAAGAAGATGCATACCTAGGTACTGCAAAACTTTCATGCAACTTTCCTCTGCATTAACGTGCACGGTGGTGGCGGTGCATCTCTATCTTGGGTACATCCGAAGCTTCCATGGGCGTTCCTTTGCATTAGCTTGCACGGGTTGTGGTGGTGCACCTCTCTCTTGTGAACATGAGCATGAAGATTTTATTTTAGCATTGTCCGACTCATCATTATTTGTTTTCTCTAACATTACGCATTCGGCAACACCGATTCTTCTCGGATACATTACCCAACTTATCACAACAATCTCTCAACCGCACGACACTCATTCACTTTTTCATCCTTTTGTGCGGTTTCCTCAATGTACTTTTCACATTATCCATGAGTTGGATAAATGACTCAATGAATTCTGAATTTCCATTCCGGTATGTTTTTGAAGGAAATTCCGGTCAAGTGTTGATCGTGTCTGCGAATATTCCCAGCGATGAATGGTGAAATTGTTTGTAGATTACTTGAAGAGTGCACTTGGAACCATCCTTTGAACTTCTTCATTGGTAAGTTGCGACTTTAAATGCTCTAAGTTCAACAACAAGCTTCTTGTCAATGTAGGTAAGTCTGGCGGAAAAGAGCACTACATGTTCGATCCCCGACTATGGATAACAAGCTGTATGAGGTGCGAGATGAAGTAGTTGGTAGGGCTCAATCTTGCATTCCATTTGCATGGCATTACATGGCAGGTGCAATTCATTCTCATTGTACTCGAACATGAAGATCTCACATCCTCGTTGTTTAATTCAAACATCTTTAATCGTTCGATGTAGCATCCTTTATCATTATTATCCACAACATCATACAATTTAAGCATACGAAATCACTTTGGGTCGATGAGAGTAAGACATGATGTGGTAGAATGCACGGGATTTTACAAGTCTATGATTTAAGCAGAAATAGAATCTTTTCTTTGGATTTTACTAAAATCAAGACTAAACCGTTAAGCAATGACCAATGGAATGTGTTAAGACGACCAGATGGATCGACACAATGATAGACAATTGTGTGTTAGGACATATGATTGTTTGTAGGATTAGCGAGATGTTGTTTGGTTGTGATTCGGATTGGTTTATGCCCGTTTTTCACGAGAATTTAGGTCTAAAACTTAAAAACCTCAATAACTTCCATTCGGGATGGATTTAGACTTGAGCAGTGCCATTCTCCTCGTTCTTCACGGTCGTTTGATGGGTAGAAACGAAAGCGGAGTTCTGGTTCAAAAGTTATGGCCGTTTGAAGTTTTGACGGGAAAAATCAACCAAGTCGCTACTGATTCTTGAACCAAGTCGCTAACAACTAATTCGCTATACCACCAAGTCGCTAAAGTCCCAAGTCGCTAAGCAAATGCA
The DNA here is from genome assembly GCA_022545495.1 of Chrysanthemum lavandulifolium. Classification (NCBI taxonomy): domain Eukaryota; kingdom Viridiplantae; phylum Streptophyta; class Magnoliopsida; order Asterales; family Asteraceae; genus Chrysanthemum; species Chrysanthemum lavandulifolium. Next base: position 227,638,837 of record CM040242.1, on the reverse strand, counting down.
AGTCGCTAAGTAGTAACTCGCTAAGCCTCAAGTCGCTAGCAAAATTTTGGCGACAATTAGCTACACAAGTCGCTAAAGATTCAAGTCGCTAAAGAGCAACTCGCTCTGAGACCAAGTCGCTACCACCAAGTCGCTACCGTAGTGGAGAGTCCACTACTTGTCTTGTTAATCGCTAGGTCTAAGTCGCTAGCTCCAACAACGTAACTCGCTACAAATTTGTAAAGCAAGTTGCTACGAAGAAATTAGTCCGTGAGCTAAGTCGCTAGCAAGAAAAACCATATAAACATTACATTTCAATCCAAAAACAACCCAACCAAGATGATTCAAGCTTACCAAATGAAAACCTAAACACTTGTGATGATTCTAAACATAAAAGTACTAACAAAATTCAAACTTTAACACAAGAAATCAACCAAATGATGCAAAAACCACTAAACTTTTCAAACTCAAAACCACCTAAAACCACTAGAAATCCAAAGATGTGCAAGATATGATCTAACCATGGCTCTTGATACCAATTGTAAGATATAACTTTTCACATACACATCAAACCATAACACAAAGTAGCATATAGATGGAATTCTAGAGAGAAAGTTAGAGGTTTAGGGAACTTAGTGAGAGAAAGTGAAGATATTATTATGAGCTCCAACTCTCTACCTTAGAAGGTAGAGTATTTATAATCTTACATAAATCGCCACACATCGGGCATGTATCGGGGCATACGGTGGGTAAAGACCGTCCAGTCCTCCACGGTGTTACTTAACAAATTACTACTTAACTTAAGATAACTACGACTACGAGCTTTCTAACGAATACATATACTTGAGGTGACCGACTCTTTAATACCGGGAATTTCTAATTCCTAACACTATCCAAGGTCCATATCAAGAAGGTGCTCTATCCAACCTAATCTCATGTGGGATTTCCTCTTCTTTGTAGTACGTATGCTTTTTGACATCGTAGATTGACCTAGCACTCCCTTCCCCTACCACTATCTTGGACATCTTACAATCGATGATAGAACTAGCGGTAGCTAAGAATCCTCTTCCTACTAGTAATGGGCATGTCGGGTCCTTATTCATGTCTAGCACATGAAAGTCGGCCAAAAGAGTCAACTCTCCTACGTGTACTACCATGTCCTTAATTATCCCTACCGGATATGCAATACTACCGTCCGCTAAACCTAAGATGGTTTCAGTTGGTTCTATCTTACCTAAGTTAAGGCTTCTATGGAGAGACAACGGAACAAGATTGATGCATGATCCTAATTCGGCTAGAGCATCAAGAGGTTTGGAAGTTCCAAGCCTACACGGAAGAGTAAATAGCCCGGGATCGTCTAACTTCTTAGGTATATTATTTCACACAAAAGCGGACCCATGTTTTCCAAGTTTAAGTTCTAACTCATATTTTTCTTTTAAAGCATTATAATAAGGTGCATGAGCTAAGACTTCAAGAACTGGTTTTTCTTGATGGAGTTACTTGTACTCCTCCTCTAGATTAAGTTTGGGTTGTTGGTTCACGGGTTTCTCAAGAGTAGGTTCTACCAACGGTGCAGGGCCTTGGTACCTCATTTTGGATTGCTTGGAACCCTTGTTGATAGCATTTACCGAGTGAACCATTGGGTGTGAGGGGCATGGATGTGCACTCTCCCATGGTGAACAAGAACATGAAGTCGATGAAACCGAATTCACTTTTGGGTTCTTTATAGTATCACTTGGGAGTGCTCCAATTTCCCGTTCATTAAAGGCTTTTAAGAGGGCATCAAGCTTGTTTGTCATCTCGCCTTGTCTTCGCTTAAAATCGGCTTCAAGCTTAGTCAATTGAGTTTCTTGAGATGACATGAATCTAGATACAATTGCCTCAAGATTAGTGGGGTTCCTGGTTTTAAGAGAATTGAACCTATTAGGTGGACTAGATGAGCTTTGGGGCGTGCTTGAGTTTTGGTTCCACTTAAGGTTAGGGTGATTTCTCCATGAGGGGTTGTAAGAGTTTCCTAAGTTGTTTTGTTCGGGCTTGAAAGTGTACCACTTCTCTCCCGCTCCGTCGGTACGTACGGAGGCGTAGTCCACAAAAGCTTGTTCGGGGAGTCTTGTGCAATCACTAGTGTCATGGGGACCACTACATAACTTACAAGGAAGAGTGATTTTATTCACTTGATGTGAAGACTTAGGATTTTCATAGGAGTTCATTAGGAATTTTACTTGATCTTCAAGCTCGATCATCCTACGATCGGAAGATTGTGAGTCAATGGGAGGCAAGGAGATTGTCTTAACGGTTTTGGGCAACTCATGGGGGTCATTCCAACTTTTTTTGTCATAGAGAGCAAGGTCCTCTATTATACCCCATGATTCTTCCGCGGTGAGATCACTAAGTTTTCCATCGGCCGCTTGGTCAATGGATCACTTGGTGGGGAAGTTGACATGATCATAAAAGATTTGGACTTGGAGCCAAAGATCAATGCCGTGATGAGGGACTTTATGGAGTAAGTCCTTGAATCGAGTCCATGCTTCGTAGAGAGATTCACCTTGACGTTGTTGGAACATTAAGTTGTCATTCCTAAGCTTAGTGGTTCTCCCCGGTGGGAAAAATTGAGCAAGGAAACGAGAGGTAAGATCATCCCAACTTGAGATGGAACCGGCGGGAAGTCGCTCAAGCCAATTACTAGCTTGGTCCCGTAGATAGAATTGGAAGAGACGCAAACGCGTGGTCTCCCTAGTAGTAGCATCAAGGTCAATGGAATCGACAATTTTGAGGAAATCCCTCAGATGTTGATTAGGAACTTCGGAACGAAGTCCATGGAATCGACAAAAGTGATGGGGTTACGAACAAAGGTCACGAAGAAGGGGATAGACTATGAGAAGCTAAAATTGATAAAAATTTACTTGATAGGAATCAAGCAAAGAAACCTAAGCGAGGTGGACTACTAACTAGCTATTCTATTCCACGGCGTGGCGCAAAAACTTGATAATGCTACAGCGTCGTTCGGGGTCAAAGGAACTTCCTTTTCTTGAGCAAGTTTTATAACACCTAGGCGTGAACCTAATCATTGTAGTGTAGTATTAGGGTAAGCCACGGGTATTGATATCGTTCTCTGGGGAATAGGAAAGCTAGTGAGAAGTTACTACGCTAAGGTTGGGGTTGAGGAAGATTATTTTTATCTTTTATGGTTTTTAGGGAATGGAAAGGTACGAATCTCGGGGTTTGGATTTGGGGTTGGTATTTCTACCGATTACTCTACTTATCTAATTATCTAACACGGGTGTATGTAGTCTATGTCTAATTATTGTGTGCTCGTATGATAGTTTAAAGATGTGTTCACTTAGGTTTTATTACTCCTTAATTATCTCCTATTGATGGTTGAATTGTCACGTCCTTATTCTTAATCGCGTTGTGTGTCTAAAGTCGTAGGATATGCGTTTATCCCTAACTCTTTGAACTTACCAAAGGGTCTCGTCTACAAAACCCACTAGGGATTATAAACTCTAACTCTAAGGCCTCTTTGGATGGTTTAGCCTACAACCGCTCTAAGTGATATAGCCTAAGGTTCACAAAGATTAATCAAGCATTAATTACACAACGAATGACCTATCGCATTACTAGATCATTAATCAATTAAGATAAGAGACAACCAATCAATATTTAATAATTAAGTTTCATATTCCTAAGCAAACACACAAGTAAATTAGCGGGACATGGAGAACATGCAAGCATACACACAAATAATTGAAGACATAATTGAATTAATGAAGTAAAACACTTATCTTGATATAAGTTAGGGTTTGGAACCTAAAATACTATACAAGACGACCTTGGTTGGTTTAGGTTTTACTCCAAAAGACTACACACAAATCTGAAAATTTGGATTCTATATATAAGATTACATATCGACGGCGTCACCTTATGATTTGTGGCGCGTCAGGTCGCCGTCATTAGGGTTTTGTCTTGGCCACGTTAGTCTTGCGGCGGCGTCACCTTGTGCTTATGACGCCATCCTCTTGACCGGCGCCGTCGGATCAAATCTAGGCGATCGAGTTGCGACGGCCTACTCTTTTAAAGCGACACCGTCACTTGAAAATAAGAAATTTAAACCTGTGTCTTAGTCACAAAATGCTCCGACGGCGTCGCGATTAAGCGATGGCGCCGTCACCTTGTATTCAAAGACTTGAGTGCCTCGATTCTTGACTTTGGCCATTTTCTTGTATATCCGCGCCTTTTCATCCAAATAAGTGCCATTCTGACAATTTGCCTTCAAGAGACCTAAAAGTGAAAAGGAGCGATATTAAGTAATAACGGATACAAAAGTGATCAAATAAGGGCTTAAACGACCCTCAAAAGGTACATTTAAAACCTTATCAAGACATAACCCGTAAAATCATGTAATAACAAAGCGCCATGAAGATATCCAAACAAACACCCAATTCATGAAGTACACCCTTTTATCTCTTCTTTGAAACAGAAACCGTAGCACAAGCATCAAATAAGATCCCGAAGTACACTTTCCTTTCTCCAGGATGGTTCCATTATTACGAGATTTTACAAATCTATGGTTTAAACCGAGAAATGGTTTCTTTCGCAGGATTTTACAAAACCAAGAATAAACTGTAAGATAGATCTGGAGATGCACTTTACAATTACCAGGATGTTTCCATTGTCACGGGATTTTACAAGTCTATGATTTAAACCGAAAAATAGATTCTTTCGTGGGATTTTACAAAATCAAGACAAAACCGTAAACAATGTCAGCTTGAATGTGATATGACAACTTTGGTTTTGGTGAATATCTGTTTTAGGGGAACATTCAGTGGTTCATCAACGGTTCATTATCCAACATCAACAACATCATCAACAATTCTTTACCCATATGTAGACATCTTCACAAACCATACTTAGTTGAGTAGTATACACTACTTCCCCCTGAGATTGACCGTAAAACATCAAAGTAAACGATTCTCCCTAATGATGGTTTCAAACTTTCGAAAGCATCATTAACATGAACGACCATTTGCACGAAAAGTTCTTGTCATAAGCAAACATCTTGAAAGATCATGACTGACCTTGAATATTCTTAAAAGATTTTGCTTAGACTGTGAAGTATCATTAACATTCTGTTGTATAAAATATTCAATGGGAATTGCTGATCACATCACAACCAATCAATCCATTGGTACACACATCATTCAAGTATTCTGACGGCTATAGCAATGACCATTTGGTGAAGTAAACCCGATATACCAAACTTGATCATGAAGTAGAATTCCCAGATGTGTTACTTAAACTTGTACTAATCCTCGTGAAAAAGAAACGGTGTACCCAATGTACAAAACCTCTTGACATATCCTCAATGCTGAGACACGAAGTGATAGCTACGTTGTGGGTTAAGCGAGAAAGAATCACAACCGTAACTAAATAGCCAAGTCTTTATCACACTCAATAAACGCCCAAACAAGTCATCTTCGGAAGGGTAGAAAGAAAGAAGACGAAATAAGTAAATGCGCCCGGAAAACCTCACTTCAAATCCAAATAAGAAATACCGTCCAAATAACCCGTAGTCAACATTGTACCAATAAACAATTTCAAGCCATGACGAAACATTATCCATGAAAATGTATATACCAAAGTATCAATCTGCACAACCCATCAAATCTCATCATACCCAATCTCATCATTAACAAATGTCATAGTCAATCAAATCTCTTGAGAAGCCCATCCGACTCAATCAAGTGTAAGGCTCAAACAAAGTTATATGAATAATTGGGGCATGGTCCATGAAGTTCAACCCAAATCAATCCTAGTGAATCCATGTCACAGCCCATGATAATCCAAATCTACGTTTTCCATATTCAATTCCGAGCCTGATCCAATTAATTCATAACCATCAAGTGTGAGACTTTGGTATAAAATTCTTAATGATACTTTGTTACCGATTCTCAAATAATACCCGAACCAATACTCCATTTGATCATAATCTCATGGCCCATGTACGGTTTTAACCATTATTACACCACTCGGTCCAACACAAAGTACACTAAGTCCACAGCTACACTTAATCAAATGAACAACGTCCTTGTCCGAAATCCATTATCCAATACTTAGGAGTATCAAATAATTCACTTCATTTTATTCAATGTTTGTTCACGATAATAAGTCCAATAAATATAAACCCACGTGAATTCTAATACCATTAAAGAACACTTAAGTGTATAAACCAAATAGCCAATCGCCCATATATGGAACCAACACAAGCCCACATTAGTTTATAGACCTCGGCCCAAGTTCACAGGGTTAAGATCCGGTCATATGAAGCCCTAAGAATATGGGTATAAAATTGCACTCAACTCATTCTTACCCTAAACTTTCGAAACCCTAATCCCTCTAATAATCAGATATGCGCCTCTCTTCATAAACACTCTCACACCATCCCAAAGAACACAGCCCCCTAAATCTTAAGTTCATTCATGATGTCCTCGCAACAGGGATAGCTAGAGGACGTGATTGCATCGAGAACTCACCAAAAACTTCAAGGTAGGTTCCATATGTGTATGTTTATGATTATATTTGAACGAACCAGTCAAAAAAGGGGATAACATAATTGTTATAACCCTTTTTCTTGATGTTCGGATAAAGACAGTGTTAGAAAGACTTGATGTTCGAGTGAGTTGGGACTTGAATAAAAGTCAGAGGACATGTACCCTTCATTAAATTTCGTAGTATGAACTTGATAGTGTTGGGTCTTTAGATTGATTAATTAATTCTTTTAGGGTCACGAATAAATGAGAAGTAGTAACAAGTTTGTTATTATACTTCCATTTCTGATTCGGATAATCAAAAGGAGTGTTGGGTTTTAGGTTCCTTGGATCATGATATATTCTAAGTGTTGGAACCTCGGACAGAGTTGTTGAAACCACGAACAGAAGAATGAATCCACTGCTGATGAGAAACCGCGGCTAGTAGTATTGTGTAACAACGGATATTGTATTGTAACCACTGCTAGTCTTGTATAGTCGGTTTAATATTTTGTATTAGATAAATATGGAAAAGATATTTATCTTGTAGGTTACGTATTGTATTATGTAAAGGACTCCTTAGCCTATAAAAGGAGGTCCTAGGTTAGATTAGATATCGTATGTTTTATATCTAAGGTCGATACACTTCAAGGTTGTAAAACCCTAATCTTGGTTAGAGTATTCAGATTAATAATAATATTGAGGTGTTAAATGTTTATTGTTCTTCTTCTTAAGATTAAGTATTAAATTCCGTGTGATACTTAATAAGTCTTTGTTTAAGTCAGTTTCTATAAAGGATCGTTTGCTCAACTAGGATCAACAAGTGGTATCAGAGCTTGTGATCTAGAAACTAAAACCAAGAAGAAGCTTTGTTATGTTCTATTAAAGTAAGTAAAGATGTCTGACGAAACACACATGGTTACTGCATCAAAGGTGCCCATGCTCAAGCAGGGTGAGTACCAAATCTGGAGAATGCGAATGAGGCAATACATTCGTATGATTGATTATGCTATCTGGCACGTTGTTGAAAAAGGTGATACTCTTCCTAGGAAGGGTGATGATGGTAAAGACATAGCCATTGTTAGTGAGGTTGACAAGGCTAAAGGAAGTGAGATTAAAGCCCACAGTATTCTTTCTATGGGAATACCTAATGAGTATGCTTTGGACTTTGATCAATATGAGTCTGCTAAAGAGTTAATGGATGATATTGAAACAAGGTTTGCTGGCAATGAAGCTACAAAGAAATCAAGGAAGAATATGCTCAAGCATCGGCTTGAAAACTTCACAGCTCACAGTGGGGAAAAACTTAATGGCACTTATAACGAGACTTCAAAACTAATCGATGGCCGAAGTTAGTGGACTACAAGGTTGCTCAAGAAGATATAAATTTGAAGTTCATCAGAAGTTTATCACCTGACTGGGTTGTGCACACAGTTGTGTGGAGAAATAAGGATGACTTTGATAAGATGACTCTAGACAATCTCTACAAAAACTTGAAGGTTTATGAGTCTGAGAACAACATTGCTGGTGCATCTTCTAATAATCAAAACATTTCTTTTGTTTCCACAAATCACAAAAGCTCACTGGATGTATCCACTGCTGCCTATGGTATAACCACGGCCATTGCTAATAATACCACTGTTAGTGATAATGTCGGTGATGGTGCAATTTGTGCTTTTACGGTGATTTAACTACCGATGTTCTTGTTTTGAATCAAGATTTAGATCAAATTGATCCCGATGATCTTGAAGAGATAAATCTACGATGGCGAGATGACAATGTTGACTCTCCAAGCAAGGAATTTCTTAAGGAGGACCGGAAGGCAGGTTAAGTATGATGGTTAAAGGAGAGCTGGATTTGACAAAAGCAAGATGGAGTGCTTTAATCGCAAAAAGAAAGGTCACTTTGCTAGAGAATGTCAAGCTCCCAAGAGAATTGAAGGCATCAAGAAGACAATGAAGAGCACGCTTCTTCTTGACATTAGTTGCTCAAGATGGTATTGGTGATTATGACCGGGTGATCAGTTGAAGAAGGTCCCAATGCGACTTTTCTTGCTAGTGAAGCTTCTAAAGAGCATAACTTTGCTCTTATGGCCTATGCTTCATCTTACGGTTCGATTACGAGGTATCTAATGATTCAAAAATTCTACTTGTTCTTTCAAATCATGTCAAGATAACTTAGAATCACTAAGAGCTATTATTGAGAGTTTGAGAAAAGAAGAGAAAGACGTCTCTAGATAACTTAGGTTATAGAGTTGGTCTAGAAAGTGTTGAAGAAAAGCTTCATTACTGTATTAAATGTGAGTTTGAGTATGTTGATAAGATAAATATACTAGGTGGTGAAATTGATCTTAAAAACAGAGAGATTACAATGCTTAAAGAGAAACTAGAAGAGGCAGAGAGTGTAAAACAAAAAGCCCTAGTAGAAAAAGAAAAACATGTTGTTAAGGTTGCTAAAACACAGTATGCTTCTGATCTAGTAAATAAGCCAATAGGTCAAAAATTATTCAAGGATGGTACTGGTCTTGGTTACAATGATATGCCACCACCATCTCTTATGAAACATGCACCACCTACAAAGAGGCATCATTTAGCGGTGAATTTAGTTTCAATAAACACATAGGTGAGACTAACAAGATTGAATCACCTAAGATAGGTTCGGATAAGTCATCGATGCTCCCACTATTGAAGATTGGGAATCGATTAGAGGAAGATAGATTTGAATCAACTCACCGAAAAGATAGAACATGTTAAGAAAGTTGATTCTAAGCAAGCCAACCTTGTGCCTAGATTTGGAGCTCAAATTGCTAAGAAAGTTGTAGAGTACAGGAGATACCTAGGGAACAAATGAAAGATATATACCTAGGGGCAATCGGAGAAACTTTAATGGCCTAATTTCTAGCAGATTAGGAGATGAGTTTCAATGTGTCAAGAAGGCTTGTTATAAATGTGGTAGTTTTGAGCACTTACAGAGAAAGCATTATTAAAACCAACCACAAGTTTGGAATCAATGGAGGGTAAATCACCAAAACTTTTCAAAGAAAACAAACCCTCATCATAACAAAACATGATTCCTAGAGCGGTTTTAATGAGGAATGGTAATACAAAGTCAATTATTCTTTATTGCACCCAAATGGGTTCCAACCATCGCTAAGCAAAATGTAAACATTGCTAAGCAAAATCAAACCATTTGCTAAGAAAAATATCACCACCGATACAAAAGAAGTTTTAAAATTACAAAGGTGATAACTTACATGGTTGGAAATCATTTTATGCTATTAAGACCTCGGCTAGTTGGCAATGGAAGCCTAAGACCAAGGTTTTACATCATGTCAATGTGCATCAATGGACCTAAATAAATTTGATTATGTTGATGCAGGCGGACCAAGTCGATCTTGGCTTGGGTCCACAAAAGAACTAATTTGTTTAAATTCATGTGCGGGGCAATCTACAAGATGAGCTAAAGACAAAGGAATTTTTATAGTGGTTGCTCTGGGCACATGACTTGGGATGGGAGCAACCGGAGGATTTTGAAGCTTTTGATGGAGGATATGTGGCATTTGGTAATGATCCAAAGGAGGAAAGATACTTGGCGAGGCACAATCGAGCAGGGAATTAGACTTTGAAAAGGTCTATTTAGTACGAGGACTAAAGTACAATTTATTCGATGTTTCTCAAATGTGTGATAAGAGAAACTGGGTACTTTGTGGGAAGCCGAGTGTGTAGTGTTGTCACCGATTTTATGATGCCCGATGAAAAGTATATCTGACTTAGGTACCTAGGAAGGAAAACATATATTGTTTTGATCTTAAAGATGTAATTCCTAATAGGTCCTTAACCTGTTTGTTTGCTAAAGCATCAATAGATGAGTCTAAATTGTGGCACAGAAGGCTAGGTCACCTTAATTTTAAAACAATCAATAAACTGGTGAAAGGAAACTTAGTGAGAGGGTTACCTTATAAGGTTTTTGAAAGTAAGGAACTTTGTGTGGCTTGTCAAAAATGAAAACAACATAGAGCCTCTTGTAAGACCAAAACTGTTAACACCATCACACAACCACTGTTTATGCTTCATATGGACTTATTTGGACCTACCTTTGTTAAAAGTTTGAACCATAAGCGATGTTGCCTAGTTATCACCGATGATTATAGTAGATTTTCTTGGGTATACTTTTTGGTGCTAAGAGTGATACTAGTGAGATCCTCAAGAGTTTCATTACTAAGATAGAAAATCTAGTAAATCATAAGGTCAAGGTAATCGATGTGATAATGGGCCGAGTTTAAGAATGATGTGATGAATCGGTTACGTGTAGCTAAGGGTATTGAAAGATAGTTTAGCGTTGCTAGAACACCACAATGAATGGTGTGGTGAAAGGAAAAATAGGATACTAATTGAGGACACTGCATGTTATGTGCAGAATAGAAGTAAGGTAGTGAAGGCTCATAACAAGACCCCCTATGAGCTATTACATGATAGGAAGCCAATGATTGCATTCCTAAAACTTTTTGGGTGTCCTGTTACTATCTTGAATACCATAGACTATCTAGGTAAGTTTCAAGAAAAAGTTGATAATGGATACTTTTTAGGCTATTCTTCTAATAGTAAAGCCTTTAGAGTATACAATAGGAGGACTAGGATTGTTGAAGAGAACCTACATGTTCAATTTAGTGAAGAGACTCCTAGTATTGAGACCAAAGGACCAGATCGGTTGTTTAACATTGATATGCTAACCAAATCTATGAATTATGAGCCTATCATTGCGGAGAACTTCCACTAATGTTAATGCGGTACTCAAAAGATTACGATGTAGAAACAAATTCTAAGGAAGCTGATTCTCCAAAGGAGTTCTATTTGGTTGAAAAGTGGAAAGCTGGTTCTGTCTCACCCATCATTGATAAGCAAGGTCCCACTGATGATGATGCATTAAATTTTGAAAGCAATGTTGATCATCATCAAGATAAGGATGAGTTATTAAAAGATAACTCATTGTCGGTAGAAGAAATTGAAAGAAAGAAAAAGCATTCTGAAAGCACTGCTAAGCCAAACAAAAGCACGGATAGTTATAATGAAAGCACTGCTAAGCCAACCTCTACCACTGACAGTTCAAGTGAAACCCCGGCTGTAAGTACTGGTGATAGTACTTTCTTTGGACCAACTGCAAAGCCATTATTTGGTGAAGAGAAGTATCCACATGATCCTACCATGCCTACTTTGATAGAAATTAATACTCCTACTGATGATGAAGACATGGATGATTTCTTCAATGCTGATTTTACTAATTTGGAACATGTCATTCATGAAAGTCCAGTCACCACCACAAGGATTTATAAGATTCATCCTAAGGAACAAATACTTGGAAATTTGAACACCCCTGTTCAAACAAGAAGCAAGGTTCAGAACACAAAAACCTTCCCTGAGCAAGGTTTCTTTGCAATATCACTTCACAAAATAAATAGTCATAAAGATCTGCAAAATTACTTGTTTGCATGTTTTCTGTCTTAAAAGGAGCCCAAGAGAGTGGAAGAAGCTTTATCAGAAGAAGGATGGGTAGAATCAATGCAAGAAGAGCTTCTTCGGTTCAAACTTCAAGAGGTTTGGACATTGGTTGATCTTCCTAATGGTAAGAGGGCAATTGGGACAAAATGGGTATTCAGAAATAAGAGAGATGAAAGAGGAATTGTGGTAAGAAACAAATCAAGGTTGGTTGCTCAAGGATACACACAAACTGAAGGTTTGGATTATGATGAAGTATTTGCACCAGTTGCAAGGATTGAGGATATAAGATTATTTTTAGCATATGTTTCATTCAAGAATTTTGTGGTGTACCAAATGGATGTTAAAAGTGCTTTTCTGTATGGCACAATTGATGAGGAGGTTTATGTTTGTCAACCTCCTAGTTTTGAAGATCCTGATCATCCTGACAAGGTCTACAGGGTGAAGAAGGCTATGTATGGGTTGCATCAAGCTCCTAAGGCATGGTATGAGTGCATGTCTACTTATTTAATGGACAATGGCTTCAAAGAGGGTGATTGATAAGACTTTGTTCATTAGGAAGCACAAGGATGATATTTCTTGGTTCGGTTTATGTAGATGACATCATCTTTGGCTCAACCAATAAGGAGCTATGCAAGGATTTTGAGAAACTTATGCATGATAAGTTTCGGATGAGTTCTATGGGAGAACTCACATTCGTTTAGGGCTACAAGTTCAACAAAGGACCGATGGTATTTACATTAGTCAAGACAAGTATGTAGCGATGTTTTGAAGAAGTTTGGGTTTCGGGATGTGAAGAGTGCTAGTACACCTATGGAGACTCGAAACCACGCTACCGGATGATGGAAGTCCCAAAGTTGATTTGAAGTTATCTGGTCCATGATTGGATCTTTGATGTATCTCACGCATCTAGGCGGATATTATGTTCTCGGTATGTGTGTGTGCAAGATTTCAAGTCACACCCAATACATCACACATGAATGTTGTTAAGAGAATCTTTAGATACCTTAAAGGTCATCCTAAACTGGGCCTTTGGTATTCTAAGGATTCCCTTTGATTTGGTGGCCTATCTGAGATAGTGATTATCTTGGTGCTAGTTTGGATAGGAAATCTACAAGCTGGAGGATGTCGGTTTTGGGAAGCGAGACTAATTTCATGGCGATGTAAAAGTAAACTATAGTGGCAAATTCTACAACCTGTTGAATATGTGGTCTTTTGCTAGTTCTTGTGGTTAAGTTCTTGGATTCGAGAATCAATTCTTTGGATTTTGGGTACAACTTTATGCATACTAAGATTTACATTGATAATAATAGTACAATATGCATCATTAAAAATCTGTTTACATTCTAGAAATAAACATATTGAGATAAGGCATCATTTTATTAGAGATTGTAATGAGAAAGGTTGATTCAAATGGTTAAAATCCATACCGATTTCAATGTTGCCGATCTTCTCACTAAAGCTTTTGATGTGGGAGGTTTGATTACCTTGTAGTTAGTATTGGAATGATTAATCTCTAAATCTCAACTTGTTTTGTAAAAGTTTGTACAAGTATTGAATTTGTTATTATGTGATCTGAGTATTCCTATTTTTGTTTCTAACCAACGATAGTTTTGTTCAAACCATTTGTTTGTTGCTTTGTGTTCCCACTAACCATTTTGCGAAATTTGGAAGTTTCTCACTATTTGTATGATGCAAGAGACTACAAAGGAAAAGCCATGATATTCTTATTCATAGTTAAGAACCGCATTATACAATGGGTGGTTACAATCATGGTTGCAAACTACATGGAGCACACATTACAACTAGCTATTCAAGTTCCTATCATCTATTACAAAAGTTGGTGGATGTACATATGAAGAAGTCAAGTGAAAATGGAAAGATGGATTGATGAAAGCGATGATGGATGCATTTGTGATACGAAAAATCTTGATTGTTCCATCTACTGCTCCACCATATCACCTACTCCATCTTCCCTTTCTTTCCTTTCCTTCACCTCTGCACCTTGCCCTTTCCTTCCTTCCATGATTTGAAGAACCATATCACGGGCAGAATACCAATCACCACCTCTCTGTTCTTTAGGGTGGTGGATTTACAGCACGTGGCCTTGGTTGGGGTTGGGATGGTGAAGGTTGTGCTCTCTGCTTCCTCTCTCACCAATCTATTGAAGGTTGGCTCTAGGCGCTCCGTGGAATCATCTGAACCTCTTGATAACTCACTAGGATCTACCACACTATCAGCTTCTGATGAAGGGAGAAAGGGGGACTTTCTAGGTCGAGGATCTTCTTGAGGAATGTAAAGAAGCCATGGGTTAGAATCATCACTTGATGATGATGATGATGATGATGATGATGAGGATGTTAGATTGATGACTTCTGGTTGATTCCACATGCTGATTGATGTTGATTGTGGATTTTTGAGAAATTAGGGTTTGAAAGTAAGTTGGATTAATTGGTGTGTGTCTCTTGTGCCTTGGGATTATTTTATAGGCAGAATAAATGGTTTTTGTGAGTAAATGAGGGGAAGGTTTAAGTGGGTGAGAAGTTAATAAAGTCTTTTGACTTTGAAAAGCATTTATACAGAAAGTTGACCATATTGACTTAGATTTCAGCACATCAGCTAACCACTGCTAAGTATATGGAACCACTTTTGATTTTACTCTAACCACTGCTAACCTTCACCTTCTTTTTTAGTGCTTGGTTTATGTTTGTGATATGCAGGGATGAAGGATAGTTGTGTATTTTGGAGCTTTTGGTTTGGAGTTTTTGCTTTGGACCTTTAGAGCTTTTGTGATAAAAAAAAATGTGTTAAATGCTGTAATCCTTCATATTTTTGGGTGATATCATTAAGATTGACAAAGATTTGCTTGATATATCTATTGGTCAACAGATTGGAGTGAAGTTTTGTATCCACTGCTAGTGTTTTTCAAACCACGGATAGAGTTTTTCAAACCACTGCTAGCATATTGCTGATTTTTGGATACTTGAGGGGATGTTTGGTAACATTGGAGAAACCACGTTTATATCCCCAAATAACTGATAGGTCATTTACTTGATCTTCAAATCATTCCAATTGGCGCTTTCCATAAACCTAAACCACTTTCATCTGTCACATTCACAAATCCCACATAACCAACATCATCGATCATCATGCCGAATCAATATCCCACTTCCCATAAGCTAGTTGCTAATTTGATCAAAAACACTCGATCCGAAGGTTTTCATCAAATGATTGATTTTCTTATTCACAGTCCTATTCACTTTGCCTTAACCGTTACACCAACCATCTTTAAATCCTATATACATCAATTCTAGAAGAATGCTAAGCTTGAGAAGGTAGACGGTGTGGACATTTTTAGTACAGTGGTGGATGAGAATGATATTTTGGTTAATGAGGAAATAATTAGAGGGGTTTTGAAGTTAGATGATGCTGATGGTGTTGTTAATCTTTCAGATGCTGAGATATTTGCTGGTTTAGAGAGGTTAGGATATACACACAAGGGCGACAAGGTAAAATTTTTTAAGAGCATGTTTTCACAACAATGGAAGTTTTTGATTCATACCTTGTTGATGTGTATAAGTAATAATACCACTGGATTTGATGACTTCCTTTCCAAAATTGCTACTGCTATCATTTGTTTTTCTGAAGGGAGGAAGTTTAATTGCTCTAAGATGATTTATGATGGGTTTGTGCAGAATATTAGGAAGAAGGGAAAATATTTCTTATATCCTAGGTTTGTGCAACTGATTGTGGAAAGTCAAATTGAAGAACCTGTTGAGCATTCTAGGGAGTATGAAGTGCATTATATGCTTCCTAAGGTTTTCGCACATATGAGGAATCAGAAGCCCAATTTTCAACCAAGAGATGTTCCTTTATTCCCCCATATGCTTACCTTGCTCGCTATTCTGAATTTGATGAAGGTCTTGAATCCCACCCATAGAACTGAAACCCAGCGATAGTACACCTCAACCCACCGATGGTGCAATTGTTTCCACCGTTAGTGAATCACAACCCACTTCTAGTCAAACCCAAACCATCATTACACCAATCGTATGGACTAGGAGAAAGAAGGCACCAAGCTACCTTAGGCCGGTGTTAGTGGTGTTGTTCATGAGGCATCACACACGTGTGGAGGTGACATGATTGGAAGGTCTTCCACCATTGATTCACGCTTAGATCTTGGTCGGGGCTAGTGGAAACATCATTAAGACCCAACCTTTGGCAACTCCTAATGTGGAGAGTTCCTTGGAACTCAATACGATTGGAGGAATCCCTAGCCAACCGGGCGACTCGAGTGCATAGATGTTCGAGCACGCGATCGATGCTATGTTTACTATATCCAAGGATTCACCTCTCGGAGCGATTAACACACTCGGCGTGATGAGGATAGTTTGGAACCGACAATTGAATTGACGGATCCTAAGGCGGTACATGGTGACTTTTCCAATGAACCACCTCTAAAACCGATTAACATAGGTCGAAGTGGGAGGATATTCTTGAATGTTTTAATGAATTGACTGCTAAATGTGCAAAATGGATGATACAATCTCAAGTCTTCAAGAGTTGTGGTGTTTCGTGGTAAAGAAATCCATGGTGAAGCATAGGATGTTTGGTTTGGAGAAAGTTAGAAGACCTGGGATTGTTGTTTTAAGGAAAATGCGAAGGTTGAGAAGAAAGGTAAACTCCTCTCTAGCTGCGACTTTGGTGAATATGGAGAATGTATCCAAACAGGGGAGGAGTGATGGCATGAATTCAGGGGAGGCTGTAGATGTGCATATGGAAGAGGATGTGGATAGTGGAGATGCGGCACAATTTTGGTATCTGATAAAGATGGGAATGAAGCTGTTCTTGAAAGTTTAAAGATTGTGGTAGAAGATGAGGTAGTGCAGACACAACCACTAATAGTGTGTCGCAACCATGGCTAGTATTCTTGAAACCACAATGCAGGTCTCGTGATAAGGTAATTATACCCACTGCTATCATAACCACTTCTACAATTGTTTCAACCATCTCTGTATCACCACCCAAATCAAAAGAAGTTGAGAAAGAAGCTGCAAGTACATTGATTAATCTTAGCAAAACCTCATCTAATCCTACACCCATCATTGCACCTGTTTTATCTCTTGAACACACTGCAACCAAACCCAAAGGTAAAAGTCTAGTTATTGGTGAGCCTTTGAAGAAGAAGGTGGCTCAACAAGATATTGGTAAGGGTAAAGGTATTGCAAAGACTGTTTTAAAGTTTAAAAGTGCAAGCAGTGAGTATTGCTTATGATGAAGAGTATACAAGAAGCATACATGCTGAAGAGGAAGCAGCTGCAGAGAAAGAAAAGCAAGAAGAGGAGGAAGCTTCTCAGAAATGGCTAGCAAAATGGTATGAATCACAAAACTATCTGCAAGCTTCTAATCAAATACATAATGAGTATACTACTCAAGAATGGGCATTGTTAGATGATGAGGAAAGAGCTAGAATTTTGGGTGAATGGGCAAGGAGGATCAGTAAGGAAAATAAGCAAGTTTCAAGGGAGAAACCTCCTACAATTCGTGAGATGAGGAATGTACTTATGAAGATTATTAAGAATTTAGGCATACATATTCCTGACAATCTTAGTAAATGTTCATTTGAAAGAATCCATGAGCTTTATCTGATGTGTATGAGGATTAATAATGAGAATTTTACTCCTATGGATTCTGAAAAAGATGAAGAGTGGATTAAAGGTAATCTAAAGAGAAAATCTAAGATTCAGGAGACATCTGATTCTAAAAGATTGAAAGAGATTGAAGATAGTCATCAAATTATCTCTTATGCATTTGAGCTTAATGGAAGTGAAGGATGTTGGAAAAATCAAAGACTCAATAATGAAGTTTCTGAGTTTAATAAATTTTCACAAATGCTTCAATATCTGGATAGAGATGATTTAATGAATCTATGGATGCTTTACAAGAATAAGTTTGGTGATATACATCCAGATGATTATCATGAAAGACTGATTTATCATCACTTGAAGATTTTGTTTGAATCAACTCATGATGATGTGACAATTCGTATTTTCAGGTCATTCTCAAAACATTATTCATGCTTCATTATTTATCATTTATCGTGAACTAGGTT
Source organism: Chrysanthemum lavandulifolium (assembly GCA_022545495.1). Lineage (NCBI taxonomy): Eukaryota > Viridiplantae > Streptophyta > Magnoliopsida > Asterales > Asteraceae > Chrysanthemum > Chrysanthemum lavandulifolium. The sequence continues at coordinate 227,620,730 of CM040242.1, read as the reverse complement.
TACGAGCATCAAATTCACGTAACCGTAATGGTTTAGCTGTGAATTCATGATCATATCATCGAGGTCATTTTATATAGACTAAGTTTAGTCTACATTTCATTAACATCATTGTCATCATATTAGTTCATGCATGGTTTTGCATTTTACGTTAAACGTATAAATTTTCATATTAAATAAACGTTATCGCGTAATTAATTATTTTGAACAATTGATCCATTACTTCCAAAAATTAACCCGAGATATTTTATACTCATATTAAGTTATAAAAATAATATTATGAGTTTACCCAATGTTTTAAATTTATTTTGTAACTAAATTGTTGTATTTATATAATTCTGACGTTTTCATAAATACGACACGATTATTATTATTTCACTCAAATTTTGCAAGAAATGTATTTTTATAATTTTATAACCTAGATATATTTTATCTTGACCGTGAAAATTTATTTTTATCTAACGCTACCCTAAATATTCAAATGTGACTACAACTTATCATTTATCTTCATTTACTTACAAGTAATTATACATATTACATTTAAAAAAAAAAAAAAAAAAAAAAAAAAAAAACAATAAAGGTAATGACTAACCCCTTGTCGACAAGGGGATGAGTCATGGAGCTTTTGCAAATATCTTCCAAAGAATAATCTTATTATACTTATCATCTAAACATTTCACTTCATATTTTCCAAGTAAAAGATCTCTTGCTCTCTTCCTCTCCAAAATTCGGCGACCACAAGATAAGAAGGAAGGATCATCTCAAAAAAAATTCAAGACAAGTTTATTTAAACTCTAGTATCACTTGTTGTATAGGTTTTGCAATAAAAACCTCAAGTGATTAGGAAAAACCCTTTGTCCTTAAACCTCATCATATTTCTTGTAAGCATTCATATTCATGTTTTTATTTCACATTCATTATTATGGTCATATCATTTTATTTGAGAAGCATGCAAGTTATGTGATGTTTATACCACTTTTTAAGGTTTTTAAGAGTTATATATATATAATCCATCCTATAATTACTCCTTGTTATATATTAGTTTTGGTGATGTCTAGGATCCCATGACACCCTAAGAAGGTGTATGGTAGAATTAGAATAGCTTCGGAGTTGTTTTGAATGGGTTAGAATAGGTTTGGCGCGAGAAAAACTCATTTCGACAAGTTTAATAAAGGGTCTGTCCTTATTGTGAAAATCTGGAAAATCCGACAGTAAGCAAAATATTTTGGGCTAGATATTTGGAAAATATACTTTAAAACGAAACCGTGGCCGCTTGAACGGATCAAAACGGAGCTATAACGAAGAAGTTATGAATTTTTCAAGTTGGCGACGAAAACTATAAATTTCCTGAAATTTCAGCAAACAATGTTTATTTTGTACGAGTCAAAAATGAAGCTTGGGCGTTGTAAATTATGTCGACTTGTCAAAAATATGTTAGTATACTTTGATACAAAGCTAAGGACCTTTAAAACATAGAAAACGGATTTGTAACGATTAAATTATACACGTTTACAAAAGTTGCCGTAACTTTTATCATATAAGAAAAACTAAATTATTTCTAATAGGCAAGTTTTACGGCAAAACAAAGAGACCAAGTTGAAGGTTGTTTTTAACCTTGATTTAGAACTTTTTATAAAGTGATGTCTTCTAGTAAAAGTGAGATCGCCAAGTATATTTTCCAAAATGTCCGACTGTTTGTTTAGCGGAGTTGTAATGAGTTAATTACGGTCGTTTAAACTTTGCCGAAAAACATCCTTAAACTATATTTTGGGACATAAGTACCATACTTAACCTCTATTTTCTTTATATTCGAGACCTCTAGGATGAAAACTCATGTACTAAAACTTTGAGATAATGATACAAGCTTCCCAAAACCGTTGAGTTTGTTTCCTAACACTCGACGTGCACCATTTTACGGCTAGCTCTTAGAGGCCGTTTTAGTCACTTTCATGGAAATTTCAACGACATTATTTTACGACGAAAAGTTATAATTTCACAATAAATCCCTAAACGACTATCGTAGGAGGTTGTTTCAACGTAAATACTTGTAAAGTATTTTATAAAATGACAATATGTTGTAAACATATATTTCGACGATAAACATTATCTTCAAAAATTCACAAGTGGTATAAATATCATCTGAATTGCATGCATAACATTACATCATAACTTATTATGTATCATATCATTCATAATAGGTCAAGTTTAGTGATTCACGCTACATTTCGGTGTACTCACTTTTGCCATCGCATCATTGTCCAAGTGAGTTTCATAGCCCCTACTTTTATACATTTTCAATTACTTTTGGGAGATACATGCTTAACTATTTTTCACAAGTACTTTGAATTTTTAAGGATAACTTCTATCATGATCACCATCATTTCAAAACCGAATGTTGTACTATGTCGATTGTTCTTGTTTGTGTGGTATAGTTCTACGTCGAATAAAGTGCTATGTCAGTTGACTACTGATACATTGAGTCAGGTGCTATTGATTATGTGCTATAGTTCTACGTCGTATAATGTTCTAAATCAGTTGACTACTGATATATTGAGTCAAGTCCTATTGATTAAGTGCTATTGTTCTACGTCGAGTTAGGTACTATTGTGAATTCATTTGACATCATGTGCTTGAACATAAATTATACATATTTTGGCAGTGGGTTGTGAACACACAGGTTGCAAGTTTTGTATGGGCGGAACTTGGGCGAGTGGATTTACAATGCCTTTCTTTGATAAACGATTTTGAAAGGCTTTACATTTCAACGCAAACTCTATGAACTCACTCAACCTTTGTGTTGACACTTTTAGCATGTTTTATCTCAGGTATCTAAGGCATTCACTTCATGGCATGCATGTCGACTTATCATAGAATCGTGGTGACGATGCATTTCACTTGGGTTTTATATACTTTAAAACATCGTTTGACTTGTACCAAACTTATTTTTCGCACATAGTAACTTTCATTTGGGACCTATCTTTGTAACTCTGAATGTTTTTAATATATCAAACGATGTTCTTTTCAAACGACACTTTAGGTCGTTCAATATAACTGTGATTGTGATGCTATGACGATCAATCCCGAGAATTCCATTCACGCAAAGCAGTAATTTGGGGTGTGACAGATGAACCTGAATGGAAAGGACTCTACAATGGTCATGTTACAAGATGGTTTTTATATCAAACTTGTGGAGTTCATGTGTTAACTGTGTATGGAGTAGTTATTCATATTGTAACGCCCCGACCCGCCAAGGGTAAAGGAATCACAAGTAATGGTGTCATATCAAAGCAAAACATAATAAACAAAAGAAGTCTCAACATAAATGCGGAGATAATCCAAGTCAAAATGACTTCAATACATAGGTCCCAGCGGAAACATAATAAACCTCAACATAATATCCGAAATAAATAAGTCTTAAATGGCATCATAAGAAATCAAAGCTAAAACTCTAAAGTAAGTCCACTCAAGCACTCATCCCAAAGCAACCCGACTTCAACGCTTAGATACCGCCGGAAGAAAAGAAAAGTGCTTTGAGCTTCAAAAGCCAGTGAGCAGATATGAAAGCAAAGCGAATACTAAGCGATATCGAATATGAAATAAAGTGAATGAGCGATAGCAAAATCATAATCATTTTCAAAGCATAAATCATAATGTTCAAAATAAAGTTTATAGTCAACTACCACGAGCCCGAAACATATATCGGATCATATTCATATTCACATAAGGCAACATTTCTCGAAGGCAACATTTGTAGGGAGACCTACGAGTTATGAAGGGCGTGCATGCATGCGGCATCAATCATCGAGATAACATATAACAGATAACATATAATGATCTAGGATGCATCCATACGCCCTTCCTACATATTCACAAATATGCTTCACCATCCGTAGACGTGGCGAACATCACTCTACGCCTAGAGTCATACTAGAGGTGCATCAACGACACGACATGGAACCCCATGACTAGTTAAATATTTGGCTCGGGTGTCAAACTATCTTAGGTCAAATCGAATGTCATAACCCATACGGATCATATTTTATCGGAAAATCATTCATATTTCCAAAATCACGGTTTTCATATCGGATAGTTCAAAATCGATGTTTCATAATGCGTAAATCGAGTCCGGATAAGCAATAGCTCAACAAATCGATTTTGGGATTCATAGCAAAGGCTTAGGAAACCCTGTCTGAAAGAAAACGTTCAAAGGAACCTTCTTGAAAAGGTCGAATATCATACCTTATTCCAAAGCAAATGATCGAAAAGCGTAAAGGCGGAAGGCAAAGGATTACTCCTCTTCACAGAACCTATAGACATTAACGGTCGTCCATGTTATTTATGATTCCATAATCGTCGAAATGATCTTTTAATATTTGGTGTTCATACTTAATGTATATTAATGATCTTCATACTTTAGGGTTTTATTAAATGAGACTTAAGTATTTTATAATTAAGGTTGTAGATTAGGGTTCGTTATGTCATTTATTAAAGTCTAGGGTTAAATTTGAAAATAGTTTATAATTCATAACTCACACATGAAATAACGAATTACTATATTTAGCTCAAACCCTAATCGACTCTCATTTATGTTCTAGGGTTTTCTTATTCTTTAATATCTCATTAATATGCATTTACTTTACATGTTACGTCTTAATGACTCGCTACTTAACCTAATACGTAAATGATAACAATCTTTCCTTTTATGTTTTACCATGTACGTTTATGATTTTATGTGACATACAAGTTACTTATTACTCGGATAAATTACACGTGTACATAACTACTAGTTCACTTGAATTAATATAACGCACACAAAAGAGACACGTTCACAAACATTTAGGGTTTGATATACTTTATTCGGTTCACATATTTAACCTAGGGTTTATGTTTACATGACCCTTACTTGTTTTAATACATGTTCAAAACTTATATATATATATTCGGTTCATCTAGGGTTTCGGCTAATAGGTTATACGCAAGTCCTAGCTCGTCTAAACACGTTACATATTCAAGTTATGATGTTTTATTCATTAGCCGAATACATATATGGTTCGGTCCTAACTCATGCATGGTTCGCCTTGTTTAACTCAACATATACATGACCCGATTCAATATTACATATTACGTTACATGTTCTTTAGTAGTTATAAGGTTTAATCTTTATGGTTTGCCCTTGTTTTGGTTTACACGGCTCGGCACAAAAGAAAACAACAAAGCTCGACTAAAACAAACGTAACACAACATATATCACGCAAGGTACATCAAGGAAGACGAGAACATGTTATACCTTTACTTGGTTGAAGCAAAAACTCGACTCCAAAAGGTTGTGGGTCTCGGCCGAATAGGAAAAAGGAGAAAAGAGAGGCAACAATTAAAACTAGGGTTTCACTTTTGAGATTATGTGTTGTATTTATAGTTGTAGTATTTAGTTTAGGTTTAGGAGGGGGTTGGGTTCGGTTTGGGTCTAACCGAGCTCAAAGGCTCGCCCAAATGGGCTTCGGCCCTTGATCCCACGAACACAAACAAACGCCCCTCATGGGCTTCTCTTGATCCTCGGCTTGGCGCAAAACAAACAAAACAAAAATAGCCCATCCAACAAATGAACGGCCCAACATATTAGCGAAACGTTTAAGTCCTTCGTCGTACCAAAGTCGTTCACGTAATTATATTCGTCAAGTTTTTATTTATTCGCAAGTTAGGCTTTTAATTTCATTAAATGATTATAAACGTGTTTTACGTATTTTATAATTCTTGGTTCCAAGGGTATTTTCGTCTTTATATATGTTTTAGATTTTTCGGGTTTTACAACTCTTCCCCTCTAAAAAATTTTTCGTCCTCGAAAATTGAAATGAAACGAAACGAAAACGAGATGAGAACATACCGAACTATTCAAAGAAATGAGGATAACTAGCTCGCATCGACTCTTCGGTTTCCCAAGTAGCCTCACGCTCCGGGTGATTTTTCCAAAGAATCTTAACGAACGGAATGACTTTATTCCTCATGACTCTCTTGTCTTTCTAAAATAACTTCCGTTCTTGAGATAAGGACATATCGGATTGAATTTGATCAAACGGATACGAAGCAACGTGTAATGGATGATAATTATATCCCTTAGGAGAGATACATGGAAAACATCATGAACATGCGATAGGCGAGGCGGAAGTGCTAATCGATCTGAAACTTCTCCTATACGCTCCAAAATTTCAAACGGACCAATGAATCGAGGACCGAGCTTGCCCTTGATTCCAAAACGTTCACACCTCTAAACGGCGAGACTTTCAAAACACACGATCACCAACTCGAAACTCTAAATCACGACGATGCTTGTCGGCATAACTTTCGGCGAGACCTAGCCTCCTTCAACTTTTCTCTAGCAACGACTACCTTCTCATTAGTGATCTCAATCATTTCGGACCTTCGATTAGGCGTTCACCTACTTCATCCCAACAAGTAGGTGATCTACATTTTCTTCCATAAAGAAGTTCAAACGGTCTTTGCCTTAATGCTAGCATGCCAACCTGTTGTTGTATGCAAACTCTACCAAACACAAATATTCATCCCACCGCCATCCATTCCAAAGCACAAGCCCTTAGCATGTCCTCTAAGGTCCGAATAGTCCTCTCCGACCGACCATCCGCTTGAGGATGAAATGCCATACTAAAATTAAGTCGAGTACCCCAAGCTTTTGCAAACCCTTCCGAAACGAGAAGTAAAACGCGAATCCCTATCTCGACACAATAGACGTCTGAGTACCATGAAGTCTAACTATCTCTTCTTGAAAAATCTCGCCAATCTACCAATACCATAATCCTTTCTAATTGGTAAGAAATGAGCGATTTGGTTAGCCGATCAACAACCACCTAAATCGCATCATGCTTCTTCTTAGTCTCACAAAGTCCATAGATAGTCCACTTCCATGTCGGAAGTCCATAGATATCTTATCCCACTTCCATGTCGGAATATCCAATGGTTGTATGCCGTTCACAATCCACTAGCTCTTTGATGTTGAAAGATCTTCAACTTGTCGACAAATCATACACTTCATACCATACAATACCGTCGCCACATCTTGCTTCATGCCGCTCCACCGACTCGCATCATCTTCTACGAGCTTCCTTAATTTGCAAATCCCTATACATCTTGGTAGAACCAAGGTCACGATGGATAGTACTTGAAAGATTTTCGGCTAAGAACTATGAGATCTTGAATGTTAGTGTCATAACTTTTCTAACCATCTTCTTTGTCTCATGTTGAGTTCCTTTTGGTGAAAATATACGATCATTGGTAAAATATCACACGTCTCTCCATAAAGCCTATCTTCATACCATAAGGTCATGAGTTGGGTAATTCTCGTCTTGAGCGTAAGCTATCAACCTTAAACTCCTTTCTTAGATGCATCGCTATAGCCTACCTGGAAGAGTCAAAATAGGGCGGACACCATTTTCAACTCTTCAAAACTCTTTCTCTTTCATCCGTCCACAGAACTTTTCACCTTTCCTCATCAATTGGGTTAAGGGCAAAGCTAAGCGAGAGAAACCTTCAACAAAGCGTCGGTAGTTCCGGCAAGTCCTAGAAAACTCTAACCTCGGTCATTGTCGTGGGTCTTGGCCACTAGTGATAGCCTCAACCTTAGGCGGATCCATGGTGATACCATCGGCGGATACAATATGACCAAGGAAAGCGACTTGTCTAACCAAAATTCACACTTGAGAATTTGGCGTACAACTTCTTCTTCTCGGAATCTCCAAAACTATCCGGAGATGTTGCTCATACTCCTCTTGGACTTAGAGTAAACTAAAATGTCGTCAATGAAAACAATAACGAACTTGTCGAGGAACTCATGGAAAACACGATTCATCGGGTCCATAAACACAGCGGCGTATTCGTCACACCAAAAGGCATAACGAGAAACATAATGACCATATCCCGACGTAAAGCGGTCTTAGGAACATCTTGCTCCTTCACACGTGGTTGATGATAACCGAGACCTCGGATCAATCTTAGAAAAGAACTTAGCTCCTTGCGGTTGATCAAACAAATCGTCTATGCGCGGAAGAGGATAACGGTTTCGAATAATGTCTGATTGAGTTCACGGTAGTCGATACATAGCGCATACTTCCATCCTTCTTCTTCGCAAACAAAAGCAGTGCACCCTATGGAGAAACACTAGGTTGAATGAATCCATTATCTATCATCTCTTGCATTTCCTTCACTCCTTGAGTTCTACGGTGTCATACGATCACGGAGCTTTGAAATCGGTTTAGCACCGGGATTAACTCAATGCTAAACTCAACTTCTCTAGGCGGAGGAAGACCGGGAAGTTCATCGGAAAAGCGTCGGTGAATTCACAAACAACGAAAGGTTTTCAATGTTAGGACTCTCCAAAGATGTGTCTTAACGAGATGCTAGAAAACCTTGACACCCATGAGCAATCATGGTCCGTGCCTTCATAGCGAAATGAACTTAACAGGTTTGAGTAGTTTAGAACCATAATAAGCGAATTCGGGATGTTTATGTCTCCAATCACAGTTCTAGCATAGCGATCGATGGAAGCTCTATGATAAGCCAACCAATCCATGCCTAGAATGATATCAAAAGTCGACCATATCGAGAGGATACGGATGTGTAGGCGAATCGATCATCAAAGCAGAGGGACTTAGCGTATTTATGATCAATGATCATGTGGTTTTCATAGGCGTGATATCGATAAGTGATTAGATTAGTGGTTGTGGCTTCATATTAAGTTTCTTAGCACATGTGAGCGGATATAATGGGTGTGTGGCACGGTGTCAAATAAAGCGAGCGAGAATAATCATCAATGAAAAGAGTGCCGTAATGGTACACGAAGTATGCTCCGCTGATTCGAGTAGTAGCATAAACACGTCCGGTGGTAGGTGGCGGCTTGGTGTAGTTTCGGGAATCGCGGGTTCCTCTTAGGGCAATCCTTGATCTTGTGAGTAGTGGAACCACAAGAGAATCATCCACCGATGGCCTTGAAACACGGTCCGGATGAGCCTTTCCACAAGGTAGTACGAGATAGGTGGGGAGGCAAAACTTGGTATCCTTGCTTGACGAGAAGATCTGAAGCACGACCTTGATTTGATCCTCGAGCCGTGATCTTTGTTGTAATCTTATTATTGTTACCTTGATTACGGCGATCATTTCCATTCTTACCAACACTCGCTATCCACGACCCCTCGCCTCGAGCGCCTAGAGTCCATTCCTTCCCGTGACCCTTACCGATCATAACCCTTATCCACTTGTCCCCGAATCATAACTCCGCGGTGATTTCCCATACTCATTACTTTGAGTCCTACCTTGAATCCGATCACCATCGCGATTACGCTTGTTGTAACCCGAACCCTCATGAAAGATCTCAATGTTACGAGTCGCATCATTGCGAGGCGACACATCCTCATACTCGGTGTTAAGCGATCGGTCCAACACCCACCTTGGTCCCATTTGAAATGCTTAGCTTGGCGCCTACCATCTCGGCAATCGCTCCAAAAAGCACCAACCTCATAAACCTACTCATGTACTCATTGGAGTTCTCATGATCAAGCTGGTAGATCGCTGATAATCCTTCTTATACCTTTCTTTATTCGCATCGGGAAGTACGGTTATAGAAGATAGTCGAAACTCCGCCCAAGTACAAGTAACAACAAGCATCTCCTCCTCGTGCTTGTTTCAATGCTTTCCACCAATTTAAAGCATCACCCTCCGGTTTGAATGCATTAAGCGAGTCTTAAATCCATCTCCACAACCCAAGATTTCAAGACTTCTCAACATGAGTGATCCGGTCCTCGGCTGGTGGGAGTAGCGGTGCTAAAGAAAGAGGCTTGAGCTTGCAAGCGCTCGAGCCAAGTATGTATGCCGATGGGTTGAGTACCTCCACCGCCGAAGGTTGACGGTCGATTCGAATGTTGTTGATCACATGTTCCATCATCTCGGTGTGTCGAACCGGGAAAAGAGAGTTGAGGCGATGCAAAAACCGTCAAGTTCTCTCGCATAGCGTAAGAAAACTCAAAGCGACTTGACGAAATCAATGAGGATCACGGGAGTATAGGGTCTCCCGGGTCGTTATGTCCCGGTGAGCTATGCAATGGATCAATCAGCGTATAGTGATCGGGAGTTTGAGCGAAAAGGATTATGATTTGATGATTATAACTACGAAATATCAAACAACTACAAAGGCTAAAATGCAAATGAGAGGAAATTAAAGCGATAAAATCTATTAAATAAACGCTATCACTATAATTAAAATGATGTTTTTGTTTTTATGTTTTCTGGCTGAAATTAAAATCTACGCGACGACAAAATAAAAAGTGAAACTAAGCGGTATTAACCCTAAAAATATGAAAATGATGTTTTACAATCCTAATGATAAAAGAAAATTTATAGAAAAAGAAAATTATTTTAAGACTAATTATCTAATTAAAACTATTTTTAATTATTAATTAATTACCTAAAATATAAGAAAATAGGAAATTAGGCTAGAAAAATAAGATTAAGACTTGGAAAAGTCTAAAATATCAAAATAGACTTTTCAAAACTATTTTTGTATTTTATGACTTTTTATCTATTTTCTAGGAATTTTAAACTATTAAAATCTAATTAAATCACTAAAATTACCAAATGAACTATGAAAAATATGAAAAATTACTTTTTGGATTTTATATTTTTCTTAAACGAGAAAATTGAAAAACTATTTTTGGAATGTTTTCTCAATTATTTGCAAGAAAATCTATTAAAAGTGATTAAAAACTACTTTAAAATGAGAAAAATAGCAAAGTTGACCAAAAATTATGAAGTTTTCGGAAAAATCTAAAATGATAATAAGAATCTATGAAAATGAGAAACTAGTAGCTTATGTGTGAAAATTAAAGGCTATAGTGTAACTGCTACTAGAAATAAGCTAGGAAAATAAGCAAATAAGCTAAATAGCTAACCAAACAGTGAACAAAGCTAACTTAAGCTAAAATGAACTAATGGCAACAGCTTATAACTACTCCTAACAAGCTTGAACCTCAGAACAGTGATCTAAGCAAACTGCTTATCTAGGCAAAACAATGAATCACCCCCTTGGTTTTAGCTTATGCACAAACTCAACCAATAAGCTAATCAGAAAACCAATAGTACAGTCCTATAAACCACCTGTCCAACTATGATTAGACCAAATTACAAGTCCTAACTCACTGATATGAACCAAATGCAACAGATTCAAATTACCTGTTTCACACTCGCTTAATCTTGAGTGTGAGCGAAGAAAGAAAGCGCTAATTGAGCAAATTATTAGAAGCTTAAAATGTTTGAACCGCTTTAACAAAAAGCGCTTATCGATTAAGACCAACTGAAAATCAATTATCCAAAGTTTGAAATCATGAATCTCACGATGAATCGAAATGGATCGCCAAAGTTTGGTTAAACTGCTTTGATGAATTTTGACTTTTGAAGAATGAACTAAACTTTGACCAAACGAGATTTAATCCAAATTATTGAGCAAGTTATGATGATAAAAGACTAATGATGATTACACTAAGCTAGATCTAATAGTTTTAAGCTAAATTGCAACTTATGACACCAACCGATTTCAACAGATCTGAAGCTAAATCGGATACAAGAGATATTTGACTAATGAGCTAAACTGCTACCAACAAGACTTAGAATCACTATCAAACACTTACTCGGGCATGAAACAACTACTATCAACCGATTAACTAGCCTCTATCTCGGTTTATGACTACTACCAAACACTACTTAAGCTACTTATATGAGAACTAATAAGCAGATTATGACTATATTAAACTAAACAAACACAATCACGGATCAAACAATGTCAAATATCACTAAATAGCATTCAATAGCGATTAAATGAACCAAAAGCAGTTTGAGACTTACAATCTTCCTTAGCCACTATGGCTTGCCAACCGATGAAACAAGAACTCTAACCTATTTAACCCTATCCTACCTTAATTCGGTTCAAATTCAACCCAATACCAACTCTGCATCACCCACATTTCCAATTCCAAACTGTTTGACCCATTTTCTCCATACTGATTGACTTTCATTGACCAATTGCACAAGTTGTATGAAATGTACCAATAAGCTTCTCTGAGCTTTGACAAGCTTATTGGAGTTTGTTTAAGCAAGGATAAACTACTTAATGATTTAATAAGGATTTTGAGATTAGAAAATTCAACAATAAGCATAAAATGGAAACGCACTTGAACCGAAATTGATACTTGATTAGGGTTGAAATACACTTGAATACTATTGTTGAGTACAAATTAACTTTAAAACAATCATCGAAAACTAGTTAAGATGCTACAAATTAAAAAGCGACATACAATTTAAGAAAACTAAAACTAACTATCCAACTTGCTTCTCTTGGCCTCTTTTATGCACCTCGACTCTTTCTCTCACCTTCGAGCAAATCCCAAGATCAATCGGGCCGTTGATTGTCTAAAGCTCATCTTAGCCACAAATTGGGTTTTGGCGCCATTTTTCCGCTTTTGATATGAGAGACAGGAAGGGGTGCAATTAATGCAATGTGGATGGGTAGGTGAGTGGGGAGACAATGGGTGGTGTAGGGTGGTTTTAGGTGGGGAGTTGCGGGGTGGGCAGGATGGTCGGGGGACAGGGGAAGACAACTGGGCGGTTTATTTTATTTAAATCATGGGTAGATGGGTTGGTCGGGTTGTGGTTTTGGGCGGGTATAGAATTTGGGCCGGGGTGTATGGATTGGGCTTGGGTAAATATTTGAGTCCTGATGGTTTGTAAAGTATTAATACAAGGGACCATTTGTGTAACATTTGGAAATCCAAGGACCAAACATGAAACTTATGAAAATGTAGTCAAGGGTTGGTATTGCCAACTTTAAAAAAATCAAGGGTTAATTTTTGACATTTCTAAAATTTCCAAGGACTAATTTTGAACATTTTGGATTTTCAGGGACTAAATTGTAATTTTCTCAAAACTTTTAGATTTTCCACCAAAGGACTAAATATGACAATTTGTGATTTTAAAAGACCTTTGGTGACTTTTCTTTTGAAATTTTGGCTCGGGGACTATTTTTGACAATTTTGTAAACTTGGGGACTAAAGCGCAATTTTGCAAATTTGATATGTTTTTCATCCGATTTTGATAATTTTGCATTTGAAACACATAAAACACTGATTTGTGATATTTTGATCATTTTGATGTGTTTCGAGTGTTTTCGATGATTTTGCGTTTATTTTGTACAAAATGATGAGTATTTACACACTCATCAATCCCCACATCGAGATATTGCTAGTCCCTAGCAATGATTTGAGAAAACATAATGGATTTTAAACTCTTTACCAAAAGCCATTACTACGGAGTAGCCAAATGTTTCGATTCAAGTAAGAACCATGGTACAGATAACCATGTGATTTTGAGCAAACCACCGACTTTCAACGGATTTGATTTGTCTTTACCGGCCGCACCTTACGGACTAGCCAACTCTTAGATAAATTATCAATATTATCTTTGGTGAGTGATTAACAATTATGGATTTTCCACGCCTTTACCACACCATAATCTTGCGGGCTAGCCAACTCTTCACTTTTTAGGATATGGTGAATGAATACCATACAATTTTGGGCAAATTGCAAGCCATATAAGCGGATTTGAGAAATCTTTACCAAGAGCCGTTTGCTCTGGATTAGCTAATCCTTTTGTCTTACGACAAAGGATCGATAACCAAATGAGAAAGTGTAAAACACTTACTCCAAAAAAATTTTGGCCAAAACGGGGATTAGGTGGTATATTTACGTGATGAAATTCGTGAGAATCCCCCACACTAGAGATGAATATTGCCCTCAATATTCAAAGTACCGTGGTTATGCGAAACAAAGAACGTGAAAGGGAAATACTACGGCCATTATTTAGAAAGAATTTTTTTTTTTTTGAAATGTGGGCAACCCCCACACTAGGGTGGTAGAAAGAGGTGAGAAATGCAAATATGGGTGAAAACCCATATGGCATGCTATTGTTTTTGATTACCGAGTCGCTAGCTTGACTCGATCCCGCATTCATTGGTTCATGGGGAAAGTAACGTGGAAAACCAATCTCGATCGGACTTTCGTTCACAATGTTAATGAACATATGAACATCAGAAAGTTCCACACCGACGAGATATAACCGCGGTATTGCTAATAGTAGAAACTATAAAGGATGATACCGGGGTCAAAGATGGTGTCCTCATTCCCGAAAGAGAAAAGGGAAAGAGCAACCACACCATCTGTGAAGAATGGAATAAAGACATACATGAGAATGCATGTCCATTCCTCGTGAGAGAAGCAAATCACCGGTTTGACATCTTTAAGCTTAAACTTGAAGCTTAGATGGTGATTGTCAAGAAGATGTCCGGAGGAGGATGGAAATGGTTCTTCAATCAACAAACTTTCCGGAAAAAGAATGTCTCCTCGGATCAAGGTAAGTGTTATCAATTCCGTTGGAATTGACTTATCACTAAGAAATGCATCGACTTCATTCCAAAATTTGTCATCTTCCTCATCGGGGTGAGAAGGAATGGAAGAGTCGGGAATAGGACTAGAAGATGATGGATCATTTTTAGCGATTCATCAATGGGAAGAATGTCTCCCATTGGATCATAAACATCATCATCCAACTCGGATGAAATGAAGAGAGTTTGGTTTCATCTACGAGTTAACAATCTCGATGCGACAAACCGATGCGGAGGTGGGACAAGTGGTGTGCTCTTGAGAGCTAGCGGTTTCCACCACTTCCGATGAAGTCTCCGAATCTAGATCATCATCATCATCAAGAACACTCTTGACTTCCACAGTGACTTTCAAACCATTTGTCCGAACCGGGGTAACTTTCAAAGCTTTGAGCTCAAGACGTTTTGAAAACTCCTCTTAACCGTGAAGTTTGAGAGTGTTGCATTGAATCTTTCGATTTTTGATCAATTGTGGCAACACTGCTTGTGTCAGAGGTTCGGAGTTCTGGTTGATATTTAACGTGAGCTCTTCGTTGTCAACCCGAATGGTCAACTCCTCGAAGAAACACATCAATCGAGCACGACTGCTTCTTAAGAAAGCTCTCCCAAGATGAGGGAACTCTAGGATCCGCATCAAGTCTACTACAACAAAGTCGGCATGAAAGTGAAACTTTCCCACTTTCATCACGACATCTCGGCTATCCCAGTGGACGAGTTACTGTGCGATCCGCTAGCTCGAGTGTCATACGAGTGGATGAAAGTTCGGGAAGAGCGGTTTCTTCCATCCGAGAGTGGCATGAGGTTAATGCTAGCGCCAAGATCGGCCAAGGCGGAGCATTGAAACATCCCAAGAAATCACACGGGATTAAAAACTCGCGGGGTCTTCAAGCTTTTCGAAGCTTATTAAGAATGGCCACGAGCATTGTTCATTGAGAGGAGTTTTCGCCATCTCGATAGCTTATCTTTGTTGGTGAGTAAGCCTTTAAGCGTGGATGCGAATTTAGGCATTAGAACGAGAGCATCAACGAAGCTTAAATCAAAGTGAAGCTCATTGAAGATTTGGAAAAAATTTTCCATTTGCTCTTTGTTTTGTCTTTGAGCTTCTCATCATTCATTCTTGATGGGTAAGAAGTCGACTAGACTTTTGAGCCGGGATGGAAGTGTTTTCGGCTCAAGATTTTCCTCGGAACATCGGGTTCGGGACTTAAAACTTGGACTACCGAAGGTGGGACGTGTCTGATACTTCGTGGGCTTGAATAATGCACCTTGTCCGTTGTCTCCTTGGTAACTTGACTAAATGCCACGGAGGAGGGGCATAGGAGTCGAAGGTCCATTGTGCGTCTTACCACTACGAGTGGTGACGGCTTTCAACTCGGCATTTGGATTAGGAATAGTATTGCTTGGGAGTCCTCCGAAGATGGTGAAGCTTTGTTCATATTCATGTTCATGAAACCGCTCATCATATTCTTTAACTCATTTGTCTGCCGAGATAATGTGGTATCAATTTCCTTTTAGCTCACCTCTCATGTTATTGATCCGAGTTTGCATTGATCGCATGTTTGCCTCGACCATTTTCATGAAGTCATTTGGTATGGGAGCTTGAGGAGGTTGTTGATAGCTTTGATGATTAGGAGCTTGATATGGTTGAGGTTGGTTGAAATTGTTCCGGTTTTGATTGAAATTTTGTCCTTGATTCGAACAAAGCGATTTTGATTACCATGGTTTTGATTGCCATGGTTTTGCACAGAGAGAAAACCGGTGGTGTCATACCGCTAGGTGCAGTAGTGAGGATCACCGTGGTCGGTATTGATTGTGGTTTACCGGCTACGGAGCTTGGTAAAAGGAAGCATCGGTTGCTTGACAATCATAATACGCATGTGGACCACTACAAGTTTCACACACCTTGTTTACGGCTTTGATTGGTTCCGCTTATGAATTTCGCTTTTGATTTCCTTTACCTCTTTTATCATACAATGGATGATGTCCGTTAGAGCGGTTAATCGGAGCTGCTAACTTCGGAAGAGTTACCGGATGAAGAAGCAGGAGTGTTCGAACATTGACTTTGTTGCGAGAAATAGGAACTTTGATTTTTGCTCGCAAATCTCAATCACATCTTTAGGTTTACGATTCAAGATATTGCTGCTGTGATGCATTCAAGGAATCTTGATCGCTTCCGTTCAACCCATTGTAAAAGATATTTACTTGTTGAAGCTCCGTGAATTCATGATGGGGCATTTCTGAGGAGATCTTTGAATCTCTCCCATGCCTCTCAAAGTTTTCATCGAAATTTTGACGAAATCCAAATTTCATTTTGAGATTAGTCGTCTTTGATGGAGGAAAGAAGTAATTCACAAACTTTTGAACAAGATCCTCCCAAGTTTCGATAGATCGAGGGGTTCTTTTCCACCAAATCCGGCCAGTCCCTCAAGAGAGAATGGAAAAAGCATCAACTTGATGACTTTTGTGGCACATCCTTGAAATTGATAGTTGAAGTCAACTTGTTAAACCAACGGATGTGTGCATACGGGTCATCTCGATCGACCATGGAATTGATTTGTAGACACAAGTTGGATCAAATGTGTCTTCAATTCAAAGTGATCGAGTTGATTACGGTAAACGATGGCATCTCCATAACCCCGGTGGGTGCACGGAGCATTCCGCCATAGTATGTTAAATACGCCATGGCGACGGAGTAGTGTGAGCAGTCCGGATCTCGATCCGACCGATGGAGCGAAAGTCTCTGAACACGCCTTCTTGGAATCTTGACAAGCTCACGAAATGGGCTCACGGATCTAGAAGAGCGATGCGCATACACTAGAGTTAACTCTAAGGAATCTCGAGTTAAGGAGAGAAATGGAATTATGAAAATCTTTCGATGAGAATGAGAATTATGAAGACGTTTTATAAAAGCGGGGTGAGAAGAATCTTTATGGGTTTTACGGTTCAAACGTCGATATCACAACAAAATCAATTAACACAAAATCGAGGCAAAACAACGATGAACTTAACCAATAATCCAAGGTGAATGGCTTTTTGAAAAAGGTACACCAATCACAAGGACACAAAGGCAAGTTTTATATCTTTAGTTCGGGAACTTATTATGGTCGCACCCCAGCTAGGTAGTGCACCGCCTTGGTTTTCGGTGGTAATCTTTTAAGTTGTTATTATTAAAGAAAACACGATTCTTTTTGTATTTTTATTTTGATACATATATAGAAACAAAGAGAAAATATTTTTGTGTTTTATACGTTTTGGATGTTTTGGGTTTTGGATTTTTAGAAGAAAATATGGATATATATATATATAGAGATGGATGATATAAACAATGAGTGAGGATTCAAACAACTAATCTGCTAGAACGAAGATAGATCAAGACAGACTCCCAGCGGGCGCCAAAATTTGATGCGCAAGAAACCGTCAAGTTCTCTCACGCAAGCGTAAGAAAACTCAAAAGCACTTGAAAGACGAAATCAATGAGGATCCGAGAGTATAGGGTCTCCCGGTCGTTATGTCCCAATGAGCTATGCAATGGATCAATCAACGTATAGTGATCGAGGAGTTTGAACGAAAAGGATTATGATTTGATGATTATAACTACAGAAATATCAAACAACTACAAAGGCTAAAATGCAAATGAGAGGAAATTAAAAAGATAAAATCTATTAAATAAACGCTATCACTATAATTAAAATGATGTTTTTGTTTTTATGTTTTACTAAACCGAAATTAAAATCTACGCGACGTCTAAAATAAAAAGTGAAACTAAAGCAATATTAACCCTAAAAATATGAAAATGATGTTTTACAATCCTAATGATAAAAGAAAATTTATAGAAAAGAAAATTATTTTAAGACTAATTATCTAATTAAAAACTATTTTAATTATTAATTAATTACCTAAAATATAAGAAAATAGGAAATTAGGCTAGAAAAATAAGATTAAGACTTGGAAAAGTCTAAAATATCAAAATAGACTTTTCAAAACTATTTTTGTATTTTTATGACTTTTATCTATTTTCTAGGAATTTTAAACTATTAAAATCTAATTAAATCACTAAAAATTACCAAATGAACTATGAAAAATATGAAAATTACTTTTTGGCTTTTTATATTTTCTTAAACCGAGAAAATTGAAAAACTATTTTTGGAATGTTTTCTCAATTATTTGCAAGAAAATCTATTAAAAGTGATTAAAAACTACTTTAAAATGAGAAAAATAGCAAAAGTTGACCAAAATTATGAAGTTTTCGGGAAAATCTAAAATGATAATAAGAATCTATGAAAATGAGAAACTAGTAGCTTATGTGTGAAAATTAAAGGCTATAGTGTAATCGCTACTAGAAATAAGTTAGAAAATAAGCAAATAAGCTAAATAGCTAACCAAACAAAGAACAAAGCTAACTTAAGCTAAAATGAACTAATGGCAACAACTTATAACTACTCCTAACAAGATTGAACCTCGAATGTTGATCTAAGCAAACCGCTTATCTAGGCAAAACAATGAATCACCCTCGGTTTTAGCTTATGCACAAACTCAACCAATAAGCTAATCGAAACCAATAGTACAGTCCTATAAACCACCGTCCAACTATGATTAGACCAAATTACAAGTCCTAACTCACCGATATGAACCAAATGCAACAGATTCAAATTACATTTCACACTCGCTTAATCTTGAGTGTGAGCAGAAAAGTGCTAATTTGAGACTTATTAGAAGCTTAAAATGTTTGAACCGCTTTTAACAAAAAGCGCTTATCGATTAAGACCAACTCGAAAATCAATTATCCAAAGTTTGAAATCTCGAATCTCACAGATGAATCGAAATGGATCGCAAAGTTTGGTTCAAAACTGCTTTGATGAATTTTGACTTTTGAAGAACAGAACTAAACTTTGACCAAACCGAGATTTAATCCAAATTATTGAACAAAGTTATGATGATAAAGACTAATGATGATTACACTAAGCTAGATCTAATAGTTTTAAGCTAAATTGCAACTTATGACACCAACTGATTTCAACAGATGCAGAAGCTAAATCAGATACAAGAGATATTTGACTAATGAGCTAAACTGCTACCAACAAGACTTAGAATCACTATCAAACACTTACTCAGGCATGAAACAACTACTATCAACTGATTAACTAGCCTCTATCTCAGTTTTATGACTACTACCAAACACTACTTAAGCTACTTATATGAGAACTAATAAACAGATTATGACTATATTAAACTAAACAAACACAATCACAGATCAAACAATGTCAAATATCACTAAATAGCAGATTCAATAGCAGATTAAATGAACCAAAACAGATTTGAGACTTACAATCTTCCTTAGCCACTATGGCTTGCCAACTGATGAAACAAGAACTCTAACCTATTTAACCCCTATCCTACCTTAATTCCAGTTCAAATTCAACCCAATACCAACTCTGCATCACCCACATTTCCAATTCCAAACCTGTTTGACCCATTTTCTCCATACAGTTGACTTTCATTGACCAATTGCACAAGTTGTATGAAATGTACCAATAAGCTTCTACAGAGCTTTGACAAGCTTATTGGAGTTTGTTTAAGCTTAAGGATAAACTACTTAATGATTTAATAAGGATTTTGAGATTAGAAAATTCAACGATAAGCATAAAATGGAAACGCACTGAACTCAAATTGATACTTGATTAGGGTTGAAATACACTTGAATACTATTGTTGAGTACAAATTAACTTTAAAACAATACCGAAAACTAGTTAAGATGCTACAAATTAAAAACGACATACAATTTAAGAAAACTAAAACTAACTATCCAACTTGCTTCTCTTGGCCTTTTTTATGCACCTCGCCTCTTTCTCTCACCTTCGAGCAAATCCCAAGATCAATCGGGCCGTTGATTGTCTAAAGCTCATCTTAGCCACAAATTGGGTTTTGGCGCCATTTTTCTGTTTTGATATGAGAGACAGGAAAGGGGTGCAATTAATGCAATGTGGATGGGTAGGTGAGGTGGGGGAGACAATGGGTGGTGTAGGGTGGTTTTAGGTGGGGAGTTGCAGGGGTGGACAGGATGGTCGGGGGGGACAGGGAAGACAACTGGGGGCGGTTTATTTTATTTAAATCATGGGTAGATGGGTTGGTCGGGTTGTGGTTTTGGGCCGGGTATAGAATTTGGGCCAGGGGTGTATGGATTGGGCTTGGGTAAATATTTGAGTCCGGATGGTTTGTAAAGTATTAATACAAGGGACCATTTGTGTAACATTTGGAAATCCAAGGACCAAACATGAAACTTATGAAAATGTAGTCAAGGGTTGGTATTGCCAACTTTAAAAAAATCAAGGGTTAATTTTTGACATTTCTGAAATTTCCAAGGACTAATTTTGAACATTTTGGATTTTCGAGGACTAAATTGTAATTTTCTCAAAACTTTTAGATTTTCCACCAAAGGACTAAATATGACAATTTGTGATTTTAAAAGACCTTTGGTGACTTTTCTTTGAAATTTTGGCTCGGGGACTATTTTTGACAATTTTGTAAACTTGGGGACTAAAGCGCAATTTTGCAAATTTGATATGTTTTTCATCCGATTTTGATAATTTTGCATTTGAAACACATAAAACACGATTTGTGATATTTTGATCATTTTGATGTGTTTCGAGTGTTTTCGAGGATTTTGCGCTTTATTTTGTACAAAATGATGAGTATTTACACACTCATCAAGAGCATTCGCAATCTCAAGATCCATGTTAGAGTATCATCGCTCCATCCGTGTTTTGACGAGTTCGAACCATCCGAATGATATTCACACGATTAGCAAAATGAACAAAAGTGAGATACGAAATGGAAGTTCGCAGAAGGAAACCTAAGTCTACCAAATCCTCACGTGTCAAATCCTAAACTCGCGGATAACCTAAGGTTCTTATGTTCACAGTCCCCGACTACAAGTCGTAAACACCGGCTCGATGCCATAAATTGTAACGCCCGACCCGCCAAGGGTAAAGGAATCACAAGTAATGGTGTCATATCAAAGCAAAACATAATAAACAAAAGAAGTCTCAACATAAATGCGAGATAATCCAAGTCAAAATGACTTCAATACATAGGTCCCAGTGAAACATAATAAACCTCAACATAATATCCGAAATAAATAAGTCTTAAATGGCATCATAAGAAATCAAAGCTAAAAACTCTAAAGTAAGTCCACTCAAGCACTCATCCCAAAGCAACCCGACTTCCAACGCTTAGATACCGCCATGAAGAAAAGAAAAGTCGGTGAGCTTCAAAAGCCCAAAGAGCAGATATGAAAGCAAAAGCGAATACTAAACGATATCGAATATGAAATAAAGTGAATGAGCGATAGCAAAATCATAATCATTTTCAAAGCATAAATCATAATGTTCAAAATAAAGTTTATAGTCAACTACCACGAGCCCGTAAACATATATCGATCATATTCATATTCACATAAGGCAACATTTCTCGTGAAGGCAACATTTGTAGGGAGACCTACGAGTTATGAAGGACGTGCATGCACGCAAGATCAATCATCGATAACATATAATGGATCTAGGATGCATCCATACGCCCTTCCTACATATTCACAAATATGCTTCACCATCCGAGACGTGGCGTAACATCACTCTACCGCCTAGAGTCATACCAGAGGTGCATCATCGATACGGACATGGAACCCCATGACTAGTTAAACTATCTTAGGTCAAATCGAAATGTCATAACCGACACGGATCATATTTTATCGTAAAATCATTCATATTTCCAAAATCACGGTTTTCATATCGGATAGTTCAAAATCGGATGTTTCATAATGCGTAAATCGAGTCCGGATAAGCAATAGCTCAACAAATCGATTTTGGGATTCATAGCAAAGGCTTAGGAAACCCTGTCTGAAAGAAAACGTTAAAGGAACCTTCTTGAAAAGGTCGAATATCCGTACCTTATTCCAAAGCAAATGATCGAAAAGCGTAAGGCGGAAGGCAAAGGATTACTCCTCTTCACGTAACCTATAGACATTAACGGTCGTCCATGTTATTTATGATTCCATAATCGTCGAAATGATCTTTTAATATTTGGTGTTCATACTTAATGTATATTAATGATCTTCATACTTTAGGGTTTTATTAAATGAGACTTAAGTATTTTATAATTAAGGTTGTAGATTAGGGTTCGTTATGTCATTTATTAAAGTCTAGGGTTAAATGTGAAAATAGTTTATAATTCATAACTCACACATGAAATAACGAATTACTATATTTAGCTCAAACCCTATTCGACTCTCATTTATGTTCTAGGGTTTTCTTATTCTTTAATATCTCATTAATATGCATTTACTTTATGTAACACCCCAAAATTTCACAACGGAGCGTTCGGGTCATGGGTGCTACTAAATCAATAATCACAACACAAGGTAATAAAGAATGGAAATTCTATTCCATTTTCAAAATATAGATTTATTTAAGAAATAGTTTTACATCATTGTTTCAAAGTGCGGAAGTAAAGCCCATAAGAATATATGTTGTCCCATTAAAATTTGTATTAGAATGTTTGGAAACACTTCGGATGCCAGTCTTCAACGAATGCCTTTGCCATTGCCCACGCCAATAAGTAAACCTGAGAAAAACATGCTAAAATGTCAACACAAAGGTTGGTGAGTTCATAGGTTTAAGTTTAGGAAATCAAGTTGGACCACAGTTGCACATATAGCATCTCCGTGAATGACACTATATGCAAAAAAAAAGCTATTACGCTAGTACCGTGTTCATGCGACCGAAACTACGACGGTGTGCATGCATCTAGAAGCATGATAAATAAAAGCCCAGCAAGTGTATTTCCGGACACTCAATCAATACGATATGGTATACGCTCGACGTTTGCCTATCCGGTCAAACTCGAACGGGGTGTCATCCCAATAGATCTATTCATAACAATCGCGCCTCCCAAAGGGAACTAACGGTAGCATAGTTGGGATTCAAGGTTGTTTCACGTAATAGTGTTTTCGGTTTCAGTCCGAAAAGAGTTTTGCATGTTTCTCACCCCATAGTTTTATAAAACAAGTAATAAGAGTAAAGTGGGGCTATAAACTCACCTCGTGAGCTCGGTGAATAAAGTATCAAGAGATCGAGTGTGATACAACAATGCTCCTACCCTAACCTAAGAACGAGATGGCATGACTCGTAATAATGATAACCGTTGGTTTATTTACTTCGAGATGTGTCAGTAATTTATATTACTTTTGTTTTAAATATTATCTTGTCTTTTAGTCGGGTTTTAGTATTAAAACTAAATATATTAATTTGACGGAGTTACGAACGAATCGTGTCAGGAATAAATTGTTTTGACATTTTTATTATTAGTTATAAAAATGTATAAGTTTGGGGTCCAAAAATAGTTGTTAGCATGTAAAAGTATACAAAAAAAATGTCAAGTATTAAACTTGAGGGGTTGAATTTGTAGAGAGTTATATAGATTAAAAACTTTTATTGGTTTTAAGAAAAGTAACAACTCATTCAAACTTGGAGGGCTGAATTTGTCAAAGAGTGGAACTTGTAAAAAATATCACAAAAAAAAGATATATGGCAAAACCGCCATCGCCTTGATTCGAACTGGGCGAGCGTACGTAAACTTACGCCTTCCCAATCGGACTAGACGTCCTATGTTGATATGTTATCTGAGTTAATTGTATTTAAAGCTTTCTTCACTATGTTGTACATTTGGTTAAAACTTTGCTCAATTATAACATTTGCATGTATACGCTTAAGGTTATTGTTTCTCTCTTCCATTTCATTTGCCATCCTTCATTTTTTAAAAAGCGCCTCATGTTCTAAATATACATAAGGGTTTAAAAGATTGTTTTCATTTTTAACAAAGCACATACAATGTTTATAATTTAGTTTTGCAAACAAAACTATTTAACAACAATGATACGTAACGAGTTGAGTTCGAGCTACTTACGAGGATGAGAGGGGTACGTACAAGGGACGAACAAGAACCAAAGAAACCCGACACACTAGCTATCTTCCAACGACTAACCCAAAGAACTTCTCCTCTCCTTTTATCCAAACTAGATGACCAACCAAGCGTCTTCTTTTGCTCGACCTTCCACAGTGGTCGCTCAAGTTGAATGAGAGAAAGTGGTTTGAAGTGAGTGAGAAAATGTGAGGTCTTAGGAGTTTGTTATATAGAGGAAGATGGTATGGAGTTGTGGCTCGTGGGTTTATAAGAAGAAAAGAGGAGGAAGACTTTTGGTTATTGACCAAAGGTTTATGTAGGCCTAGATACATGCAAAGTTGATTTTACTAGACTCAAGGTAGTATTAAGAGAAAACAATCCAATGGTTTGTGGTTTTGTGAAGTGTTCGGCACCACAAGGACAAAAGAGGACAAGAAGTGAGTTGGATGTATGGGGAACTTGCTTCCTTAAGGTTTCAAGGTCAACTTACATAGATATATGATGGACCTTGTGTTTATTTTACTTACAAGGTTTTCAAAGTTAGTGTAGTTACAAGTTTTTGGTTGAGGTGGGAATACTTGTGAGCCCATTCGGTTACAAGAAAAGAGAGGAAGGAAAAGACCTCAAATTTTAATTACGTATATCGTGTCCCGTTTGAGTTTAAATGTGAGTCACGGTGTCCCGGTTTGATGTTTTTGACCAACGTATAATATATAATTTAGTATGTTTTATAAGGGTAATAAAAATATAAAAAAAAAATAAAATATTAATTCTAACTCGTAGAAATAATTATTTGACTTTAGCCATAATTAATTTAGTGTTACATAATATTATTGAGGTGAATTGGGTTTGGGCTAGGACCAAGAAGAACAAAGGGTTTGGGTTGGACTTGTGAGTATACGGGAGCCCAAGAAAATAAAATGAATTGGATTGGATTGGTTTTGGGCTTAGAGGCCCGGTACGAGATGAAATATAAAAGTTTATTATATATTTATTTTATAAAAAAAAAAATCATTATCGAGATCGAGGCGAGAAAAAAAAATATATCCCGTGACTTGTCGTGTTTAAAGTTCGAAACGAAGAAGAAAAAAAAAATATATAGCCGCGAAAATCGGTAGGGGAATTTACGAGTTGTTATAGTACCTACCCCTTAAAAGAAACCACGTCCTCGTGGTTTACGATGCGAGAATCGTCGAGGTCAATACGGTGATGAAATGTGAGAATATATACTTAAAACGTGACGTGGAAGAGAGGCTAGTCGTTTAAGGAAAATTTAATGACATGAGGCAATAAGTAAACAAAAGATAAAGGATTCATTAAGCGGAATATTCAGAATACATCACGGTTACACAAAAGGGTACAATAGATAGGAAACTTAAAGGATTGCAATCTAAGAGGCGGAGAATTTCTTTGTTGTCATCAGTTTAGATAGTGTTGAAGTTGATCTTGGCCTTCTTCTTTTCTCCAAGGAAATAAGCTCTTCCTCGGGCCGGTTCAATCTGGGTTTTTCCATTCTGACTCCTTGGATTGGGACACTCATTCTTGTAGTGTCCTTGTTCTCCACACCCGAAGCAAGTTATGTTACCAAGATCCTTTGACTTGCAGTCTTTGGCCATGTGCCCAATCTTCCAGCGATTCGACATTTCACATTACAACGACCATCGTGGTGAAGTTTACAACGGTTGCACAAAGGGTGCTTCCTTCATAGCCCTTCTTTTCTTCTGCTCCAGCAGAGCGGACCTTAGCTACCTCTTGCCTCTTGTTTTGATTGTTGTTGTTGTCCTTGGAGTTATCACTCCACTTCCGCTTGTTGTTATCTCTGCGCTTGACCGCATCCTCAATCACTTGATCCATTAACTTGTTTGACACTTCAATAGTCTCGTGAAGGTCGTGACCTTGGAGGTAGTCACATTTCCTTTAATAGATGGAGGTAGCCCTCCGATGTATCGCTCTATCAAGCGAGTTTCAGTTGGTACCATCTCTGGACATAGCAAGGCCAACTCTTGGAAACGTTGGTTGTAGAATGCCATATCAGTACCCTTCACCTTGAGATTCCAGAACTCATTCTCCAGCTTCTTGACCTCATTGCGAGGGCAATATTTCTTGAGCACCATATCCTTGAATTCTTCCCAAGGCATGGCATAAGCAGTATCAATGCCTGCAGACTTCAGGTAATTATTCCACCAAGTTAAGGCAACCTCTTGAAAAGTGAACGAAGCAAACTTCACCCTATCTTCATCTTCACAGCTGCGCATCCCGAACACGCTTCCATTTTTCAATCCATCGGGTCAAAACAACGACTCCCTCCGCTCCATTATAACCGCCAACATACGATTCGGAACTCCTTGTACGTAGCCACGCTTATTACCGAGAGGCCTAGAAGTTCCGGCATCGCTGGTTGAGTTGTTGAATTGATCGCAGCTAGCGCCGCCGCCACGCGCTCATTGACCGCTTGGTCAATCATGGCTTGATCCATAGCGGTGGGTTTCGCGGCGGCCGGCAGGCAGGAGTGGGAATGGGAGTAGCGGCGGGTCGGCCACGGGTGATTCTTGTTGACTTTCTCCTAGCCATCTTCTATGATACAAGAAAAGACGATAATTGAGTTTAGAATAGAAAGAGTAGTGGCCTATGGGGTTTACGAAGGATAGAACATATGAGTGAAATAAGAGGATGTGACCAATGACAGAGGTGGTTTAGATATATGTGTGAAAATGATATAAATCAAGTAGTTGTATGTTACATAAAGAAATAACATAGAAGCAAATAGGGGCATATCATAGTGCGATATTGCAATAGTGGGCATGTTATATAGTTTAACATAGAGGGGTAACAAGTCTAAGCATTCGTAGTCTACTCTATACTATCCTTAAATTAATTATTCCTTAATTTCATTCAGTTTGTTACATCAACATTATTCTCATTTAAACTTCGCGACCCAATCATGAGTTAATTAAGAAACTTAATGATTTTGAGAAATAACTAATTTAATTCAAATAAGAGTTTATACGAACCTAAGATACAAAGAAGAATATATAGCACGACTACATCGTGTAACAATGAGGCAAGGCATGGCGTACATTGGCACCGTGGCGGCGTTGAAGTGTTTTAGAAAAATTGGGTTATAGTTTAGGTTTTGAAAATACCTAATTCTCTATAACCTCGGCTCGAATACTAATCAGTAACACCCCAAAATTTCACAAATGAGCGTTGGTCATGGGGTGCTACTAAATCAATAATCACAACACAAGGTAATAAAGAATGGAAATTCTATTCCATTTTCAAAATATAGATTTATTTAAGAAATAGTTTTACATCATTGTTTCAAAGTGCGGAAGTAAAGCCCATAAGAATATATGTTGTCCCATTAAAATTTGTATTAGAATGTTTGGAAACACTTCGGATGCCAGTCTTCAACGAATGCCTTTGCCATTGCCCACGCCAATAAGTAAACCTGAGAAAAACATGCTAAAATGTCAACACAAAGGTTGGTGAGTTCATAGGTTTAAGTTTAGAAATCAAGTTGGACCACGCTTGCACATATAGCATCTCCGTGAATGACACTATATGCAAAAAAAAAAAGCTATTACGCTAGTACCGGTTCATGCGATCGAAACTACGACGGTGTGCATGCATCTAGAAGCATGATAAATAAAAGCCCAGAAGTGTATTTCCGAAGACACTCAATCAATACGATATGGTATCGCTCGACGTTTTCCTATCCGGTCAAACTCGAACGGGGTGTCATCCCAATAGATCTATTCATAACAATCGCGCCTCCCAAAGGGAACTAACGGTAGCATAGTTGGGATTCAAGGTTGTTTCACGTAATAGTGTTTTCGGTTCGGTCCGAAAAGAGTTTTGCATGTTTCTCACCCCATAGTTTTATAAAACAAGTAATAAGAGTAAAAGTGGGGCTATAAACTCACCTCAGCAGTTCGGTGAATAAAGTATCAAGAGATCGAGTGTGATACAACAGCGGCTCCTACCCGGAACCTAAGAACGAGATGGCATGACTCAGAATAATGATAACCGTTTGGTTTATTTACTTCGAGATGTGTCAGTAATTTATATTACTTTTGTTTTAAATATTATCTTGTCTTTTAGTCGGGTTTTAGTATTAAAACTAAATATATTAATTTGACGGAGTTACGAACGAATCGTGTCAGGAATAAATTGTTTTGACATTTTTATTATTAGTTATAAAAATGTATAAGTTTGGGGTCCAAAAATAGTTGTTAGCATGTAAAAGTATACAAAAAAAAATGTCAAGTATTAAACTTGAGGGGTTGAATTTGTAGAGAGTTATATAGATTAAAACTTTTATTGGTTTTAAGAAAAGTAACAACTCATTCAAACTTGGAGGGCTGAATTTGTCAAAGAGTGGAACTTGTAAAAATATCACAAAAAAAAAGATATATGGCAAACCGCCAACGCCAGATTCGAACTCAGGCGTGAGTTTACGTAAACTTACGCCTTCCCAATCGGACTAGACGTCCTATGTTGATATGTTATACTGTGTTAATTGTATTTAAAGCTTTCTTCACTATGTTGTACATTTGGTTAAAACTTTGCTCAAGATAACATTTGCATGTATACGCTTAAGGTTATTGTTTCTCTCTTCCATTTCTGCTTTGCCATCCTTCATTTTTTAAAAGCGTCTCATGTTCTAAATATACATAAGGGTTTAAAAGATTGTTTTCATTTTAACAAAGCACATACAATGTTTATAATTTAGTTTTGCAAACAAAACTATTTAACAACAATGATACGTGAACGAGTTGAGTTCGAGCTACTTACGAGGATGAGAGGGTGCGTACAAGGACGAACAAGAACCAAAGAAACCCGACACACTAGCTATCTTCCAACGACTAACCCAAAGAACTTCTCCTCTCCTTTTATCCAAACTAGATGACCAACCAAGCGTCTTTCTTTGCTCGACCTTCCACAAAGGTCGCTCAAGTTGAATGAGAGAAGTGGTTTGAAGTGAGTGAGAAAATGTGAGGTCTTAGGAGTTTGTTATATAGAGGAAGATGGTATGGAGTTGTGGCTCGTGGGTTTATAAGAAGAAAAGAGGAGGAAGACTTTTGGTTATTGACCAAAGGTTTATGTAGGCCTAGATACATGCAAAGTTGATTTTACTAGACTCAAGGTAGTATTAAGAGAAAACAATCCAATGGTTTGTGGTTTTGTGAAGTGTTCGGCAGCCACAAGGACAAAAGAGGACAAGAAGTGAGTTGGATGTATGGGGAACTTGCTTCCTTAAGGTTTCAAGGTCAACTTACATAGATATATGATGGACCTTGTGTTTATTTTACTTACAAGGTTTTCAAAGTTAGTGTAGTTACAAGTTTTTGGTTGAGGTGGGAATACTTGTGAGCCCATTCGGTTACAAGAAAAGAGAGGAAGGAAAAGACCTCAAATTTTCGTTCGTATATCGTGTCCCGTTTGAGTTTAAATGTGAGTCACGGTGTCCGGTTTGATGTTTTGACCAACGATAATATATAATTTAGTATGTTTTATAAGGGTAATAAAAATATAAAAAAAATAAAATATTAATTCTAACTCAGAGAAATAATTATTTGACTTTAGCCATAATTAATTTAGTGTTACATAATATTATTGAGGTGAATTGGGTTTGGGCTAGGACCAAGAAGAACAAAGGGTTTGGGTTGGACTTGTGAGTATACGGGAGCCCAAGAAAATAAAATGAATTGGATTGATTGGTTTTGGGCTTAGAGGCCCTATGACGAGATGAAATATAAAAGTTTATTATATATTTATTTTATAAAAAAAAAATCATTATCGAGATCGAGGCGAGAAAAAAAAATATATCCCGTGACTTGTCGTGTTTAAAGTTCGAAACGAAGAAGAAAAAAAAAAAAATATATAGCCGCGAAAATCGGTAGGGGAATTTACGAGTTTAATGTTCTAAATCAGTTGACTACTGATATATTGAGTCAAGTCCTATTGATTAAGTGCTATTGTTCTACGTCGAGTTAGGTACTATTGTGAATTCATTTGACATCATGTGCTTGAACATAAATTATACATATTTTGGCGGTGGGTTGTGAACACACAGGTTGCAAGTTTTGTATGGGCGGAACTTGGGCGAGTGGATTTACAATGCCTTTCTTGCATAAACGATTTTGAAAGGCTTTACATTTCAACGCAAACTCTATGAACTCACTCAACCTTTGTGTTGACACTTTTAGCATGTTTTATCTCGTATCTAAGGCATTCACTTCATGGCATGCATGTCGACTTATCATAGAATCGTGGTGACGATGCATTTCACTTGGGTTTTATATACTTTAAAACATCGTTTGACTTGTACCAAACTTATTTTCCGCACATAGTAACTTTCATTTGGGACCTATCTTTGTAACTCAAATGTTTTAATATATCAAACGATGTTCTTTTCAAACGACACTTTAGGTCGCTCAATATAACTGATTGTGATGCTATGACAACAATCCCGAGAATTCCATTCACGCAAAAGTGTAATTTGGGGTGTGATGATGAACCTCGAATGGAAAGGACTCTACAATGGTCATGTTACAAGATGGTTTTATATCAAACTTGTGGAGTTCATGTGTTAACTGTATGGAGTAGTTATTCATATTGTAACGCCCCGACCCGCCAAGGGTAAAGGAATCACAAGTAATGGTGTCATATCAAAGCAAAACATAATAAACAAAAGAAGTCTCAACATAAATGCGGAGATAATCCAAGTCAAAATGACTTCAATACATAGGTCCCAGTGAAACATAATAAACCTCAACATAATATCCGAAATAAATAAGTCTTAAATGGCATCATAAGAAATCAAAGCTAAAAACTCTAAAGTAAGTCCACTCAAGCACTCATCCCAAAGCAACCCGCCCAACGCTTAGATACCGCCATGAAGAAAAGAAAAGTGCGGTGAGCTTCAAAAGCCCAAAGGAATGATATGAAAGCAAAAGCGAATACTAAACGATATCGAATATGAAATAAAGTGAATGAGCGATAGCAAAAATCATAATCATTTTCAAAGCATAAATCATAATGTTCAAAATAAAGTTTATAGTCAACTACCACGAGCCCGTAAACATATATCGATCATATTCATATTCACATAAGGCAACATTTCTCGTAAGGCAACATTTGTAGGGAGACCTACCGAGTTATGAAGGACGTGCATGCATGCAAGATCAATCATCGATAACATATAACAGATAACATATAATGGATCTAGGATGCATCCATACGCCCTTCCTACATATTCACAAATATGCTTCACCATCCGAGACGTGGCGTAACATCACTCTATCGCCCTAGAGTCATACTAGAGGTGCATCATCGATACGGACATGGAACCCCATGACTAGTTAAATATTTGGCTCGGTGTCAAACTATCTTAGGTCAAATCGAATGTCATAACCGACACGCATCATATTTTATCGAAAATCATTCATATTTCCAAAATCACGCTTTTCATATCGATAGTTCAAAATCGATGTTTCATAATGCGTAAATCGAGTCCGGATAAGCAATAGCTCAACAAATCGATTTTGGGATTCATAGCAAAGGCTTAGGAAACCCTAATACGAAAGAAAACGCTCAAAGGAACCTTTCTTGAAAAGGTCGTAATATCTCGCACTTATTCCAAAGCAAATGATCGAAAAGCGTAAAGACGGAAGGCAAAGGATTACTCCTCTTCACGTAACCTATAGACATTAACGGTCGTCCATGTTATTTATGATTCCATAATCGTCGAAATGATCTTTTAATATTTGGTGTTCATACTTAATGTATATTAATGATCTTCATACTTTAGGGTTTTATTAAATGAGACTTAAGTATTTTATAATTAAGGTTGTAGATTAGGTTCGTTATGTCATTTATTAAAGTCTAGGGTTAAATTTGAAAATAGTTTATAATTCATAACTCACACATGAAATAACGAATTACTATATTTAGCTCAAACCTTAATCGACTCTCATTTATGTTCTAGGTTTTCTTATTCTTTAATATCTCATTAATATGCATTTACTTTACATGTTACGCCTTAATGACTCGCTACTTAACCTAATACGTAAATGATAACAATCTTTCCTTTTATGTTTTACCATGTACGCTTATGATTTTATGTGACATACAAGTTACTTATTACTCGGATAAATTACACGTGTACATAACTACTAGTTCACTTGAATTAATATAACGCACACAAAAGAGACACGCTCACAAACATTTAGGGTTTGATATACTTTATTCGGTTCACATATTTAACCTAGGGTTTATGTTTACATGACCCTTACTTGTTTTAATACATGTTCAAAACTTATATATATATATTCGGTTCATCTAGGGTTTCGGCTAATAGGTTATACGCAAGTCCTAGCTCGCCTAAACACGCTACATATTCAAGTTATGATGTTTTATTCATTAGCCGAATACATATATGGTTCGGTCCTAACTCATGCATGGTTCGGCCTTGTTTAACTCAACATATACATGACCGATTCAATATTACATATTACGTTACATGTTCTTTAGTAGTTATAAGGTTTAATCTTTATGGTTTGCCCTTGTTTTGGTTTACACGGCTCGGCACAAAAAGAAAACAACAAAGCTCGACTAAAACAAACGTAACACAACATATATACGCAAGGTACATCAAAGGAAGACGAGAACATGTTATACCTTTACTTGGTTGAAGCAAAAACTCGACTCCAAAAGGTTGTGGGTCTCGGCCGAATAGGAAAAAGGAGAAAAGAGAGGCAACAATTAAAACTAGGGTTTCACTTTTGAGATTATGTGTTGTATTTATAGTTGTAGTATTTAGTTTAGGTTTAGGAGGGGGTTGGGTTCGGTTTGGGTCTAACCGAGCTCAAAGGCTCGCCCAAATGGACTTCGGCCCTTGATCCCACGAACACAAACAAACGCCTCGTGGGCTTCTCTTGATCCTCGGCATGGCAAAACAAACAAAACAAACGAGCCCATCCAAAAATGAACGCCCAACATATTAGCGAAACGCTTAAGTCCTTCGTCGTACCAAAGTCGCTCACGTAATTATATTCGTCAAGTTTTTATTTATTCGCAGTTAGGCTTTTAATTTCATTAAATGATTATAAACGTGTTTTACGTATTTTATAATTCTTGGTTCCAAGGGTATTTTCGTCTTTATATATGTTTTAGATTTTTCGGTTTTACAACTCTTCCTCTAACAAAAATTTTTCGTCTCGAAAATTGAAATGAAACGAAACGAAAACGAGATGAGAACATACCGAACTATTCAAAGAAATGAGGATAACTAGCTCGCATCGACTCTTCGGTTTCCCAAGTAGCCTCACGCTCCGGGTGATTTTTCCAAAGAATCTTAACGAACGGGTTTGACAAGTTGCTTTCAAGACGAGTTCAACAACTCGCTTGCACACAAAGACGTTTTAGCAACTCGCATAATATGTACATTTCATGACAACTCGCATCCTGGATGCACTGAATCAAGACTAGAAACACAACTCTCATAAATGATAATACATTGAATCTGGACTGGATTTGGAAA
Source organism: Chrysanthemum lavandulifolium (assembly GCA_022545495.1). Classification (NCBI taxonomy): domain Eukaryota; kingdom Viridiplantae; phylum Streptophyta; class Magnoliopsida; order Asterales; family Asteraceae; genus Chrysanthemum; species Chrysanthemum lavandulifolium. The sequence continues at coordinate 227,586,747 of CM040242.1, read as the reverse complement.
ACTCCCAACATAGAAAACAGATTATGACAACTCGCATCTATGTAAGTAACCCCAACTCGCATTCAAAAACATTGTAACAAAACCAGCATTCCAACTCAAAAAAAACAGTTTTATCCTGGACAGAAATGCAGACAACTCGCATTTAAGAACAATGTAACCAGACCAGCAGTTTCACTCATAAGAAACATTTTTATCAACACATAAAACCAGATTCAACACATTAAAACAGTTTTATCAATTCTTAAGACCAGATTAATGTGACTATAACAAAATATCAAAAAACCACAAACCATTCGCATCAAACCACATCAACATACACACGAACCACATAGCAAAAACATGTAAAACCAAATGAATCAATCAAAACAACACAACCTTGGCTCTCGTACCAATTGTAGGATCGTGAATATTATGTTTTTTGATGATTCGGGTGGTCTAGGACAATGATTAAATAAGAAAGCCATTAGAGAGATGGAGAGAGTAGAGAGGAGGTTCTTGAAAGAGAGTTGCTTTAACAAATGAGAGGTTAGATTTCAAAGAAGCCACACCCCATCCATGGATGGAAGGGGTATTTATAGTTACAAATACTACGTCCTCCTATTGGACTGTGGATCAGGCATACAGTAGGTAAAGACCCGTCCTTCCTCCACGGTGTTGCACTAAACTATTCTACGCTACAGACTAACTAATAAACTGCTAAATAATGTAAATAACTACACGTCTACGAGCTAACATATGCTAGATCATAATTGGGGTGACCGACACTTTAACATGGAATTTTCTAATTCCTAACACGATCATTATTTGGATAGCAAAGGGATCCAAAGACATGAAAGTGTTTGAGATTCGGTTTGTGGTTTTGGATAAGCTTGTAAGGTGTTTTGTTGTGGCGTTTGGTAATCATTGAACGGTTTTAAGTATAGCATGCAGTTGACACGGCTTCAGCCCACAAGTAATCTGGAAGTTTAGAATTAATTAACATTGTTCTTGCAGCTTCCACTAATGTACGGTTTCGTCTTTCAACCATGCCGTTTTGTTCTGGTGTCCGTGCAATGGATGTTTGATGCTCAATTCCCACTTTCTCATAATATGCACGAAGAGTTTGATTCACAAATTCGCCTCCTGTCTGCATTACGATTTGTCCGACCGTGTTCGGAGTGAACTTGAATTTTCGTGAGAAGGTGATGATCATCTGTGGAGCTTGATCTTTAGTTCGAAGAAAATAAACCCAAGTCCATCTTGAGTAGTCATCGACAATTACCAAAATGAAGCGTTTGCCATTAATCATTTGTACACGCAACGGTCCACACAAATCCATGTGAAGAAGATGAAGCACATGCTGTGAGTTGTGTTCCACTTTTGAAGGAAAGTGAGCACGAGTGCTTTTCCCTTGTTCACAAGCTGAGCATAGGTGATCTTTAGAATACCGAAATCTTGGGAGACCTTCAACAAGTTTGTAACGTGCAAGATTGGTTATGGTTTAAAAGTTTAAGTGTGAAAGACGACGGTGCCATAGCCAAGATTTTGTAGATGTTGCCTTTGAAAGTAGACATATAGGAGATGAAGCAATCATGTCTTGCATTGAGATTGTGTAAATACTTGATTGAAAGTAGACATAAGATCGTTTCCTTGTAGATCACGAATGAAACAAGTTTTCTCCCGAAAAGCAACTTCCAGATCTCTATCACAAAATTAACCAATTGAGAAGAGATTATGACCGAGACCTTCCGCATAATAAACCCTGCTAATTTCGATGTTCCCATTGATGTAATCTCTGTAGCCCATGATAGGCTGCAAGTGATCATTCCCGAACTCGACAAAGCCAATGAACTTTGAAACAAAGTTTGATAATAGTTTGAGATTTCATGTCATGTGGGAACATCCGCTATCAACAATCTAGAGGATGATCAGATCACCGCATTACACACGCATTTACACGGATAGAATAGAAGTAGATGTGGAACCCGAAGAGTTAGAGGGTTCCGATGCAATTATAGTTGAAACACACATGTTTATGATTTTAGGTATCCATTTAAAGCCAAGTGTATTATGTAACCATTTCTGCCATCTCCAACTAGTCTTAGATTTGGTCTTAGTAAATGCACTAGATGATAAGTTCTTCCTAGGAGGTAAAGGAGGTGCTATGGGTACATCAATGATTAAAGCATGAGCATTAGAAGGCGGTTTACCTAGCACAGACTTAGAAGCATTAGTGGGCCTAGAGGTATTCTGTTTTCTATTGTTCCGCTTATGAGATAAGATAGCATTAACAACACATTTATCATGACACCCATAAAAAATGCTTTTATGACAATCAACACAAGTTGCTTCAAGCATAACATTCAAATTACTTAACGGTTTAGCATTCGTTACATCACTTTTTCTATTACATTTGTCTAACGCAACATCTAAATTGGGTGCAACTTGAGTCTTATTCAAAGTCCTAAGGTGTTCTTCTACTTCAGAGGTCTTTATTGTTCTTTTCTTACGCCGCAACTTCCTATTCTTCCTTGATTTGCTCTTAAGTCATGAAGTGCGGCGTTGGGAAAAGAGGCAACTATTCTGCTTCAAGAGGGGCACATTAGTTTCTTGTGATGTGTCATTAGGCGCCTAAGAATTCTGGTTCGCTTATGTTTGTGTTACTATTCCTATCTTGCTTAAGTTTTACCAACTCTGCTTTTAAATCATGGATAGTGTGTAACAAATCTTGATTTTGAGAGCGAATGTTTCCATTTACGTTTACGACTTCTTTAGTGTGTGAAACATAGTGATCAAGTTCTTGTGATGCTTCATGACGAGTCTTTTTGAGCAAATCAAATATGACACCATATTCAGTTTTGACTTTGGCAATTTCTTGTTCATATTTAGATATTTGACATTGTAAAGACACGTTTTTATCATCTAGTTGTTCTATTTTTGGATCAAAAGATTTTAAACGCAAGTGATTGATTTTGTTTTGAAAAGCGAGTTCTCGAGTTTGACAATCTTTTTGACACCATTGAAGACGACGTTTTGCATTCGAAAGCTCATTTAACAATCGCTCATTTTCAACTTTTAAAGACTTGATTTGTGACACATTATCGGTATTCTCAACATTTTCAATGAATCGTGATAATATAATCAAATGCATATGCAACAGAATGTAATAACACAACATTCATGGTATCAACATGGATAACATCTTCCAAGAGTTGATCAACATCTTTTCTTAACATTTTCTTTTTATGTTTGGTATTTGAAATCGATGTTTCTGTTTTCTCAAAAACTGTTTTCATAAGTCCAAGCTCCTTGTGAAAATCCCTTTCCCAATATATTGCACACATTTTCAAATTTCGTACATGAGGTAAAAGTCTTTCCTGGAAAATATCTCTTTGTTCTCTCGCAAGAGGCGATTGAAAATGTTCAACTTTTATTTCAGAATGGAATTCAATTTCACGTTCCAAAAGTTTGATGTCCGGAATGAATGTTTCAAAATATTTAAGAATTTGACAATGTTCGGATAATGTTTTTACTTCACTGAGTGAAGGTAAAGGACCATTAATTTGTGCAACATTGGGTCCGGGACCAATATTAGAAGGCTCAGAAGTTGGTATGATAACCCAAGGTGTGTTAGAATTATCCTGTTGTGTGACGAAAGTAACGGCTTTTGAATAGTTAAATGGTTTGTTATAAACAACATTTTCTATTTTTTACCGACTCTCGTCATCTGCATCAAATTCTTCCATGTGATTATATTCAACAACACTCATAATGGAATCATCAATTACAGATTCTCAGACTTTGTAAACTTGAGGATTTGGTGTGAATGCTCTATGTGAAAACTTTGGTTTGTAATCAGCCAAATTCGGTCCATATCCATTTGGATTTGGTTTAAAAGTAAACTTTTGAATAGTTGTGATTGACTCACCATATTTATAAACAACATTTCGAAACTCTTTGATTTTGTTTTGTAAGTCGACAATTTCCTCAAGATAGTTATCTATTCGTTTCGTTGAATGCTTTTTGTATTCACAAAACTGTTTTTGACAAGTTAACAACTCAAACTTGGCTTTTTAAGTTTCTGAAGTGAGAGCGTTAAGTTGTTGTTTATGATCATATTTCAGTTGTTCTATGTGAGACAACAAAGCATTCTTGGATGCAACTAGATCACATATCTGTTTTTCCAAAGATTTTTCATTTTGGTAAGATTTAGCAAATGCGACTTCAAAACCTTTTTAACGTGTCTCTTTAGTTTGAAAAATGTTGAGTTGGAATTTTAAGCATTCATTATCCTTAGTCAACAGTGCAATTTTATCTTTCAACTGCTTATTGATGTCATTGCACTTATCATTATTAGATTTGGTGGTCTGAAATAATTTGGTCATGAGCACAAGATCTGGATTAGACGAAGGTTCATTTTGTTCAATATGATTCTCAACATGATCATTATTTAGATCCTCAAATATAACCACGGAGTCAACTTGATTATCAATATTAACCATAAGGTCATCTTGATAATCAAATATAACTACGGGATCTATTTGATTGTCATCAGAATGAGATCAGAAGATTCATGTTGAACACTCTGAGCCTCGTCGGATACAGATGTTGGCGGAGATATCAGATCATGTATAAGAATGATCAGATCCGGTACCTGAGACAAGCCGTCTATGTCATACACTGGGCCTGTGTCACTCATGTGGAGTTCTTGCATATTTGCCATTAACATCATCGCTGCATTAGCTCGCAAGTCCTCCATGTCATCATCGAATTTGCATTTGCCATGAAGCTCTGTTCCTTGTTGGTAAGAGTTCCACCGACTTCATCCTTAAGAGCCAAGAGTAAAGTCTCTTTGTGATAAGCGCGCCTCTTGTTCTCGGCTTTGGGCATGCATTAGCCGATGACCCTTCTCATTACTGCTTATAACATCCGATACCATTAACCCCAGTCTGAGCAATTCCCTGATTAACCACTTGAACCCGTTGTGGAGCACTCATGTTATTCCTTCCATTAATATTAAACCCTTGCCCACCACTCATCTGACGACCATTTCCACGATTCTGAACCTCAACCCTTCCATTGTTAACAACAGCTTGATTCCTTGTATTTGACGAAGTGCAAATGCGGTTGTTAGATTTGTTAGCAAATCGTCCGAAGGCTTTTGCAAGCATGACAAATCCTTCATTCATTGCATCAAAGGCATCTGCATCCTTATTTGATTCACTGTAGAGTGCATGATCATTGTTGTTGTTGTATGGAACCAATTGAGTTTCTTGTGATTGTTGTTGTGAAGGATCATATGGTGTAATCTGAACGGTTGATTGTGGAGGGTTTGTGAAGACAGTTTGTAAGGTTGGGAATTGAGGATAACAAGCTTGAGCCCACAATGCTAGAGTTTGATTATCCGAGAGTGAAGGCGAAGAAGGGGCTCCACGGATGATCCTTTCTCTGTCAACTTCCTTTTGGTGGGGTTTCAAATAGTCGTACAACAATCCGTATGTAGCATGATGAAGATTCTTCGCTTGACGGATGAAAATAACATACTTTTCCCAATCAGGACCAAGACTACTAAGGAACTTAGTGTTGACTGAAATTCTTGGCATAATGATGTTATGTTTTTCCAAGTCATTGATGATGTCTGAGAATCGATGATGATATGACTCTAATGTCTCCCCAGGTTCAATCATGAAGTGTTCATATGCTAGGTATATTTTGGATTCCATGTCTTCTTGATTGAGTTTTGTGCCTTCCATTAAAAGATGAATGTGCTCCCACATTGCTTTAGCAGTCTTTTGAGCATCAACACTACGAAGTATTGGATTTGGTAATCCCAAAAGGATATACTGCATTGCAATTTCATCGGCTTCCAAGTGTAGAAGTCGATCAGTAGTAAGTTCATTAAGACCGACAACGTTGGTGAGATCATCTCATGGTGGATTAGCATTCGGATCTCCGGGTACAGTGATAGTAGGCATCTGAAATGGACCTTCCAGGATGACCTTCTTCAAGAACTTTCCATGTGGCTTCTTTAGATCACAGAACCTAAAGAACCTTATCACCCATTGATCGTAGTTTCCGGGAGTGAGCATTGGAGGTCTATCAAGTGATCCAGCTTCATGAATAGATTGTTGGCTACTTAAAGCTTCACACATCTTTGCAAAACAAGATGGTTCTTTCATAGCATACTTGGATGGATGCTGATTTTGAAAGTTTGTGTAAGGTTGTACTTGTATACTAGGGGTGGTTGAATCATTTGTGGTGGAATTGCTCCTTGAGGAAATTGTTGTTGAAATTGTTGCATTTGTTGTGGTGATGGTGGAGGATATTGTTGATAGAGTTGTTGTTGTTGTTGTTGAGGATACATATGAGGAAAGTAGCTAGAGTATGGTGGTTGAGACATCTTGAAACTTGTGTTGATGATGGATCTTTGTAGTTGAATGAAACTTTGTTGATGAAGTAACCTTATGCGTAGAAAATCAGCTTATGTGTAGAAAGTACCTTATGCGTAGAAAACCAACTTACGCGTAACAATAGAGCTTACGCGTAGGAATAGCTTACGCGTAGACTTGAGGAAAACTTAGCTTAGGCGTAAACCAAAGGCTTAGTAGCATAATCCTTATGCGTAAGACAGGCTTAGGCGTAAAGAATTCTACCCGTAAGATCTAGCTTATGCGTAAAACTAGGGTTTTGCCCAAAAATCCTTTACACTTATACCAGTGTAAAAGATATCCAAAGTCGAAGTGTTTTTAGGCTTATCCAAGCAAGAAAACACTGAGTATACCAATAGCACTGAAGATAAAACGATGAAGAGCTTACGCGTAGACTTTGAATGCTTACGAGTAAAACTAGGGTTTTACTATGCGTAGGAAGTACCAAACTAGACCAAAACTGATTTTCAAGCGCAAAAATGTTTAGAAACCTGATTTTAACAATGAAAAAGCTTCAATATCACCAAAATAACAAGAAATTTTGAAACTTGATGATCCAAAACTAATAGCACCCTTACGCGTAGACTAGACTACACGAACAAAACCAAGCTTTAAAACTTATCTACACACGTAAAGTTTGCAACTTGATGCTAAAAACTTAAACTTTATCACTAAATTAACCTTAAACCACAAGAATCTTGAGTTTTTGAGTGTAAAAAGTAAAGCTTTTATGCGTATCAAAAATGTATATCCGACTAGATGGCGAATGATACCACTGTTAGGTCACCATATTGTAACACAAGTATCAATGATTAGAAATAGATAAGAGAAGTGATCGGATGAACACACAATACACAAACACACGAATGACTAAGAACCTTTAGGCGTAGGAAATGTGTAAAAGTGAACAACCAACTCCCAAATGGGAGTTTACAACATTATTTATAGGGAAGGAACTAGGGCAACACACAAGTTCCCTTCCTTTCTTTATTGGGCTTGGGTCAAGACTTATGGGCTTTCTACATAAGCCTTGCCATTAATACTAACATAAAAGCCTAATTAAGCAACCTATTACATGTTAATTACAAACACTTGAAATATGGTTTAGGAGTGATTCCAACAAGTATGTAAAAGCGAAAGATGTTATATAATCTGGCCGAAATGATCAAGGATGCAAATACCAAAGTTTTACAACCCTTAGGCAAAGTGTATCTAACCGTCGTAGTATAGTAAAGGTAAGTCCGGAGGTTGATCGTTCTTTACGGAATAGTGGGGTAGCCTCGTAAAGTATGACGAAATGATCTAAAATATGGGAAAACATTAGTTTTGGTATTTTTAAGATTTAATTAAAACCAAGTAAATATCGGGGGGTTTGGAGATTTGTTTTTAAACTAATATTAACCTAAAGTTAATAAAAATAAATGACAAAAAAAGCAATTTTTATGAGAACTTATATAACGGGAAAGCGTATTTACACTCTAATGTCGCCTAGTGGTCTCTACAGAATTTGCCACACCTTGATTGGTGGTTATGGATGATATGCCAATAATAGTGTTGTATACTGGTCCAGCTTTAACACCCTATAACAACTAGCACAGTGCCTTGAAGCAACTCCTATAACTAACTATTATACAAGTATTATATCCAACCAGTTAATGTATTTATCCAACCAGTTAATGTCTCGCAACTAACACTACCTCTCCGTGTTGGCACACAAATCTACAATGAACCCTAGGCGAATCAACTATGCCAATAACCTAAGCAAATTCCTAAGTAATGTGGTTCTTATTCTGACTATAAACGATTATCGCACGTTATTACTAGTGAAGATCTAATCAATCCGCAAACAATAGATAAGCACAATAGCCAACAAGAAAACATTATTTACAACTAAACAATAAAAGATTCCATGCAATCCCATATAAACACAAGAAGATTCAGCCTAGCATAGCATACGAAGAATAAGAAACAAACATAATCAAACAAGTAATGATAAACATAATTGAATGATTAATGCAATAACTTATCTTTATAGATACACTTGGGTTCATAAGGGAAAGAGGACTAAAAATCTCCCTAAAATCAGTTAGGGTTTGTCTCCCAAAAGTTCCACCATGAATTAAGCAAACAAGGCGAGAATATATAAATAAAAATAGGTGTGATAGCTATAGCCTTTGGTTGTTACGTCATCACCGGCGCCATCGACTTATGGTTTTCCACCAACTCCACTTGATAGCGCCACTTATAGGCCGTGAAGTCGCCACCGCACCCATCTATACACACCGACCGGTCACCAAAATTTCAAAACTTCACTTTCTTGGCACTTCTAGTGATGACGCCGGACATGCCGATCACGCTTTGAAACTTTTGTCTTTTCTTTCAATCTTAGTCCAATGAGCCCAAACTTGGACATTTCCAAAGAAACATAAAGTCGAATACCTAGAAACACAATACGAAGGATTTTAAGCAATAATAGAAGGTGAAGTGCATTAAATAATGGGTTAAATAACCTTTAAAATCAGTACAGTTTTGCACCTCATCATGAACAATAAAAATATTACGGTAAAGTAAAATACCTACATCTTCGCAAGTATTCCAATGGTTAAGATAACACGACCTATCCACATATTTCAAAGCTTTATCATCATTTCTAAGCAAGACCGAAAAGTGTTGTATCTTGTTCATTTAGTTTCATTTCCAAACTTGGTGTGGCAATAATTTACGTATGCCTCTTTAGGCTATGAAAAATGAGAAAGAATATGTAAATAATTAACAAACAACAATATGAAACCATTTAGGAAAATATACATACCAAATCGTCTAGATAACCATTACCATTCTGGTAATTCAAACATAATATGCTATCCCAAAAACCTTTACGAACCTTGAAATTCTTAAGATACGGGAAAGCACCAAAGTCACTCTTGTTTGAGAAATAGAAATCTCTAAATCAAGTAGTGACGAAAGGTCTTTGCTGAGTTAATCCTACTAAATGAGTGGGTAACACATGAAAAAAAGAGAGAGGAATGGGGCTATAGGCACTAGTTCGGTAATCAGTTTTTAGTTTGGGGGATTTACCACTGGGATTAGTAGTAGGGGATTTTGTGTATAAGGAGTTAAAAGCTTTGGTTCCTTCTTCCTAATCATGTCTTTTTTTTGTCTTGTACATCTACCTTAACCTATAAGGAAAAGAAAAAATATGTATATTACTTAATTCAAGAAAAGCACGTGATCGTCAAGAAAGATAAATCTTACAAAAGATATATAGACTTACCATATCAACAAGAGATGCAACCGAGTAAAACACAAAATTTTGTACGGGTGGTGTCTGATATGGATCAGGTAGAGTGGTTGGTCTGGTGATGACCATGTAGAGTGGTGGGTGTGTAGCGCTAACCATGTATATTGTAAAAAAAATGAGCATGATAAGATGCGTTGTCTCTCAAAAGTAACCTATACTAATATATGTTGGAATTATATAACATGACTAATCATAAATATAAACAATAAACATCAAGTACACATGCGGAAGCGTAAAAGAACGTATAATAAATAATTAATTAACTAAAGCATAAAGTATGCGTACCTTTCTTGATTCTAGCCGAACAAGAATCAAATCCACAAAATAGCAATTGAGATGAACCCTAATTAGGGTTTATAGGATTATAAGAATTACCCCTTACCATTTTGTAATTCAATCCAAGATACAATCAATAGTGTGATTGTACCACGTTCTTGTACACACGTACTATTAACGAATTAAAGTAAATGCTAGTTTAAAGAACACAAAACAATTTGTTTTGGAAAAACAATGTGATCGACAACCAATAGTGGTTGTACGATCGGTTATGGCAAAAAACACACACAAACAATTTTAGGTTTTAGGCAATGAGTACAAGAGATAAATTACAAATACCTTTGGTTTTGTATTTATACCCAAAGAAACTTAGAATCCAAGTTAGGGTTGAATTGGTTTATGAAAACCCCATCCAATCGGTTATGGAAACCCATAAGGTTTCTAGAACCTACTTGACATCTGATTTCATATTTAGTCCTTCCTTTAACATTTAACGATCGTTAGTCCATTACAATTAATTAACTTAACGTTCATTATATATTCCGTGTAAATAATAAATAAATACAACATTTTATATTTAGTTATTAACTTTAATTCTCATACGTAAAGTGTGCAATCCCGTGGTCTCGAGTTCGATCCTAACACACATCTATCAATATTTTGTCCATTAAACCAACAGCTCCCACTTGGACATATCTTAATAGAGTGATCACATCGGTTAGCGTCTAGCAACACTATGATGCCTCTAGTACAACTCGAGTAAGGCTCCTGGAAAACCTTTTAATGATTTCTCATTATTATTATCCTTTTGTTTCTAATACCATGTTAAATAAAGATATGGAATTAAGTCATTCTTTATTCAACCATTACATTTCTCGTTATAAGTGATTGAGCAAGATTACCAAATCTTCCGAACATATTCGGGGAGATCTTGGGCGTGGCCACGCAACCATCTTGTCAACCCTACGAGGGCCCAAGATATTAAACTCCAAAATAAATTTGAAGGAACAAATTCTATCTTGACTACAAGAATAACCCATGAACTTTGCAACACTTCGTGAAACAACCCTTATGACTACCGATTCGTTATAGCGTTAAGTTGTTCCACGAGTGCATTACATTCATGACACTTATCCGTATCTCAAGTCCGAGGATAACTATTCACAATTTACTTAATAACAATATCCATAAAGTAAAATCATGCATTGGGATAAGTCCTATATTCAATTCATTGAATATCATCCAAATTGGTATGCATTCTCATCAATATACTTTCAAGTATATTCTACCATATCTCTCGATTTGTTTTAGTTTAATGATACTCCCATATCATTAATTGACAACAGACGATTTAGAATAAATAAATTTATTCACGGATTAAACATGCAAATATAGGATACAATATATTATAAAATCAAACATACCAAGTACTTGATTTATTATAACAATTGTTTAACATCCCTTATCCAAATACCAAATAGATCAATGCATGAAAATTCCAGTTGATGAATTATGCCTCAAGTAATGACAGTCATACTTGTTGACAAGACATAAATCAACCAACTTAATCTATCGTGATTTTGATAATACTTATTTCAAGAATTCAATTAGTGAAGTCCTTGTATGTGTGCATTGTTGGATCGATGTACTCTAACCAAACTAACTTAAATAGCTTGTTAAGGTTTAACAACCTCGGATAAATCCTAAGTTATTAACAGAGAAACACTGAGCAAACTCTATAAAGTATGCGGAATTTACTTAACAAAGCTAAGAAGAATAACTTTAACAATGAACGATTTTATTAATAACTCTAACTTTGCTTATTATGCAGATCTTTAACAACTCTAATAATATCGAACTTCTCTCTAAAACTCTAATAAAATCACGTACGTATTATGCCAATCTAGGGGTCCTTTTATAGGCTCAAGGATACCCTAGTCGGTTTACAATATGTATCCTTGTACGTCAAGTAATCTAACATAGAATATTCTAGAATTACAAGACTTTCTATAAACGAATAAAACAGTTCTTTGATCTTGCATTACTTTGACCTCGTATGCAGTACTTTGACTTTATCATTAAGCAGTACTTTGACTCTTTGACTTTTCCAGTACTTTATAGTTTACATGATTTATCTTTCCGTAACACTCGTCAATCTTCAAAGACTTTCATATCCCAACAATCCTCCCTAACTTGAATTCTACTTGTTTGACTTCAAGTTCCTTTATGAATTTATCTTTATCGACTTCATCTTTAAGAACAGATTGTGTCTTTATCTTTGGATTGTATCTTTGTAGATTCTGTACATAGTCAAAGTATCTTTAGAAATATTCTTTTCTGAAGATCATCCAAAGAAGCTCCATCTTTTCATCAACACAAAGAACATATGACAATTTGTACATTAATTCGGTTTAAGTTGCAAACTATTCTCATCACTTCCGTGTGTTAACTCACGTGAGAGGTGAATCATTAAAATTTAATGGATTTAGATCTCTTTACCAAATCCATTAACTCGAGTAGCCAAATGTTTTGGTGTGTAAGACCATGGTACATCGATAACCATATGATTTTTAGCAAATCATCGGCTATCAACAGATTTGATTTGTCTTTACCAAAAGTTGTACCCTTCCGGACTAGTTAGTTCTTTCATCATGGTGAACTAATTACCATATAATGGTTTTCCACGCCTTTACCACAAGCCATTTTCTTGTGGGCTAGCCAACTCTTCACATTCGATATGGTGAGTTGATTACCATCCAACTTATTAGCAAGTTGTCAACTAAAACGCAGTTTGATGTATCTTTACGAGCCGTTTGCTCATGGATTAGTCAATCCTTTTGTAACCATGGTGGATTAATAACCTATTGATGTTATCATCTCAAAACCATTTATTCAACCTTTGTTTAAAAATTATTTGTTACTTAACAATAGTTTTCTTCAAAATCACTTAATCGGTTAAAATCGCAAGCGATTTTGATTAAAGTACTATTTGATCGCAGACTTTGAATAAAGTAATCGATTTATCAAAAATAATTTATTTAATTAAGTCTCATACCGCTTATTCATTATCTTCGCAATAGTAGTCCAGTTGATAAACAAATTGATGACCATACAAGCAATTTCATTGTCCTCTTCAACCTCCATTCCATGCTCTAGCATCCTCCTCATAAGATCAACTGTAAGAGGATATCTTCTATCGCAAACATATGAATCATTGTACCATTTTCCAACTCTAGAACATGAACTCCAGATTCTTCAAAAATCTCCAAAGAAACAATTTCCCGACTCTCTTGATTTTTCCAAATTTCATCACTACTCTGCTCATCGGTTTTCCATGCGGTTGTGAGATCTCCCAAGAAACTAAACCAATTCCTTCTAAAGGATGATGTTCAAAATACTCTTTCACCACATGATATAAATAGAATAGATCCACTCTATCTATGATATGCAATAAATCCCATAATCTATTGAACACTCGAAACTTCCATCTTCTATATGAAACATCGATAGCTTCCTTCTTTAGAATCCACAACTTCAAAAGTAGTAATCGAGATCTGCTCATCTTCATGTCAAGATCTTCTCCGGAATATTCAAAATCTACTATTCGAGATAATTTCTTAATTCATCCTTAGTTTCATATCTTAACTCAACTTTTTCTTTCTTTGAAAACTGCTTATCATCAACTTGCTTTTCCTTTTCTTTTCAAACTTTTCTTTCTTTTGCTTCATCCAAGTAGCTTCATCTTTATAATCTTTGATACTTGCAACATCCTTCTTATAAGCTTCCGTCTCAAAGATCATATAATCTTTTCATATCAACATGCTTCACCGCAATCCTTTATATCCTCGACTTTTCAAATAAGCCATCATTGCATTCCTTTCTTTAGCAAGATTTGGTTTTCTAGGCATAAATGAAACAGAACAGTGACTCTAAATGTTCACTAGCTTCACATTCAATTCCTCATGCAACTTCTTAGTCGCTTCTATTACGAGCTTCTTCACTTCCTTATCTTCTCTATCTTTAGCATTTATTTCCTCTTGAATCTTTCTAGCTGCTTGTTCATTCAAAGCATCTTGAGCAGCTCTTAACTGTGCTAAAGTTGGTTTCTTCTTCTTAACTTCTACCAAAACACCTTTTCCTTTATCCTTAGGATCAATTGCAGGTTGAGAAGTTCTTTGTTGTTCTTCTTCTTGCACTTCTCGAATAGTAACACCACCTCTTGGTTGTGATAAATCTTCTAGAATTGTAGCAATGAACTCATCATCACTTGCAGAAGGAATGGGTTTGAGTGTAGCTTCTTTTGGTATAGCAGTTGTTGAGGGACCAGCTTGTTCTTCATGTGGAATAGTTGAAGGACCGACTTCATCTTCAAAATCTAAAACCCTTGGTGTAACCATCTCTTGTCTGTGAGTACCAAAGGAAAGCGGTGACTTTGTTGTTCAAGACCTTGATCATCGACCTTTCTTCTTCAATGACTTTGAATGACAACATGTTCTTCAAGACCTTGAGGTTCTTTATCCTTACCAACATCTTCTTTCAAATTCTTTTCTTCTAAATTCCTCCCCAATTGGATGTAAGATGGTTTAGAAACCTTTTGCCTTTGTTTTTCTTCTTAAATTGCCTTCAAGCGCTTGTGTTCTTCCTTAACCCATAGCGATAACGTTTGATAAAAGGTGTAACAAAATTCTTCAATCTTTTATACTTGAGCATCAACCTCTTAATCTGTTTTGCTTGAGCCGCAGTAGTCTTCTTCAACTTGACCAACTCCCGTGTCAAAACATAATTATCCAACGTTAACTCTTCAGGTGAAATAGAATTAGAAGCATCTCCTTGAACTGGTGAAGGTTCCTCTGGTTGAGAATCAGAAACAGATTGTTGTGGAGATGGAGAAGGTAAACCTGCAACTGATTCTTGAACTTCAATACTTGGGGAAGCAGTACCTTGAGTTGCAGTACCCTCTGCAGATGCAGCACTTTGAGAAGATGCGACGTTGAGAACCAAGATTTGCAGATGCAAGACTTGCGGCGCAGACTTTCACCGCCTTCATCATCCTCAAGATCGGCTCTAACGACTTGAACAACTTCCATCATGGAAGTAGTTAAAGGAGTATCTGGACCTCTGAATAGATCACTTCTTCTCACCATAAAGGTAAAATTTTTGCTTGTTGTACAATAACAGAAGTAAATCAGAGGCTTTGGTACATCGCAAGTTGTTTGTTCGAAAAACTTGAATAAACCTGGGATACATTAACCATTTTGATCCATGATTGATGTGAAAGCATGCCATCTAGAATCGACCTTGAAAATTGAAAATACGATCATAGCCAATCCCACCATAGCGGATGCTATATTTGATCCAAATTGCTCCATGAAGTACTTTTAGCACTAATACAATGTAGCAACACATGTACTAAAAACTCCCATTGAGGACAAAATAGTTGTTTCACGAAAGTTTGTTCTTAAAGACCCTTCGTAACCAAGATGCCCAAAAGTTTCCCAAATCAACTCCTTAGCAAAACGAATAGCCCCTTCTTCATCATTAAACAATAAGTCTTCTCGAATAGAAGCTTCAGTAATCTTCACAGTTCTTCCAACAACTGTAGCCCTAATATAAAATTCATCATTCTCCATATTATCCCTTGCAGTAGCCCAAAATTCTTGAATCCATGGTTCAATGATATCCGGCTCCACTAAAAGAGCATAACTAATTGGTGACCCAGTGAGATAATCAATAATAGCATGAAAAACCTCATTATCTTCAGTCTTATCTAAATTTGCCACCATATTGTGCTTTGAAACAGTAAGACGATTCGCCATGATTGAGTATGTAAGCACAATTAAAGATAGAATCGAATAATAAAGAGATGACGAAAGAATTATGGAAAAGATATGATAATATCAAGATGAGAGGGAAAATCAGAGAGTAGTTATTTATAGGTGAGATTTGAAAAATCACGACCCATAATAACAAAGTTACCGTTAGTAGAATTACCCTCAATATTATCGTTAGAACAAGACTTCAATAAGACAAACGATTACTTTCCACGTGTGTAGTACTTTCCCAGCGGTACTTTCATAAAAATGTACTTTTCTAAAATCCTCCAGTAGAAGCTAAGTATACATAAATATCCTCCCTCAAACAATACACGTGACTATACTAATACTAATAGTCCTCCCTTAAATGTAGCTCAAGAGTTAATCATGCCAATCTCGACCACTAAGTGATTAAATCTTGAAACATCAAAGCCTTTGGTGAGTAAGTCACTACATTATCATCCGTGTGAACCTTGACCACATTAATGAGCTTGTGCTCATAGCAATCTCGATAAAGTGATGCCTAATCTGAATGTGCTTGGTCTTGGAATGATAGACTCGGATTCTTCACAATACGATAGTACTCTCATTATCAATATTGATAGGAGTATTCTTGAAGTTGAACCCATAATCCAAAAGTTGATTCGCATCCACGAACTTGTCCACAACAACTTGCGCAGCTACATATTCGCTTTTAGTAGATGATGTTGCTACAATTGTTTGCTTTTACACCGCCATGAAACTAATCTTCCGCCAAGATATTGGCATCCACCGTGGTTGATCTTCATCATAATTATCACCGCATAATCACCGTCTCGAAAAGCCTCTAAGTGAAAAGGTGAGTCCTCGGATACCACAACCCTAACTTAGGTTGTTGTTTCAAATAATGTAAAATTCTCTTCACCGCATTCATATGAGAAATCTTTGGTGAGACTTGATATCTTGCACATAAATAAACCGCAAACATGATATCGTGCCTAGATGCGATGAGATACATAAGACGACCAATCATTGATCTATATAACTTGACTTCAACTGGGTGTCCATCTTCATCCTTGCCCAATGAGTTAATTGATTTAATAGGTGTAGTGACAGACTTCATATCATCAAAATTAAACTTCTTGAGTATGTCAGATACATACTTGTCTTGACTTATGAAAATGCCTTCCTTTGACTGCTTAACTTGAAGTCCCAAAAAGAAATTTAACTCACCCATTGAACTCATTTGAAATTCTTTCTGCATCAGCTGCTCAAACTCATTAACCATAGACTGTTTGGTAGCTCCAAAGACGATATCATCAACATATACTTGAACTAACATGATATCCTTCTTTTCTCTTTTGATAAACAAAGTCTTGTCAATAGCTCCCCTTCTGTAACCATGTTGTAATAATAATGTGGAGAGCCTCTCATACCAAGCTCTAGGTGCCTGATGAAGACCATAAAGAGCCTTAACCACCATAAAGTCTTTGTTAGGATGTTTAGGATCTTCAAAACCAAGAGGTTGTTTGACATACACTTCCTTTGTAATAGTACCATATAAAAAGGCACTCTTGACATCCATCTGGTAAACCTAAAATCCCATATATGAAGCAAAAGCAAGAAATATTCTTATAGCTTCAATTCTTGCTACAGGAGCAAATACTTCATCATAATCTACTCCTTCTTCTTGTCAGCAGCCTTGAGCTACTAACCTTGCCTTGTTCTTGATGACATTGCCTCTTTCATCTCTCTTGACTCGAAAACCCATCTGGTTCCAATAACTTTCTTCCCATCCGAAGATCACATAATACCCAAACTTCTTGAAGTTTGAATTGTAGCATTCTTCTTGCATAGCTTCAACCCAACTTTCTTTTGTCAATGCTTGAGCAATATTCTTGGGTTCCTCTTGAGAAATAAAGCAAGTAAATGATATGTTTGATGGTCCTTATGATTCACCTATTCGTTTGTAGACAAAGCTAAGTAAAGCATTATGAGGTTTAGTAAAACTCTTAGCTTTGTGTCTTGTCATCACTCGTAAATAGAAGGACCAATGATTTGATCAAGAGGATGATTCTTATGAATCCTTAAGATTGGAGATTGTGGAACCCGCACGCATCATCCAAGTTAGTTAAATCAAGATCTTCATTGGAATCGAGAAAATACCTTCATCTGCAAACTCATCATTAGTTTCCTCTAATCTAGGCATGGTAGGATCATCCAAATCATCTAAAGCATCATTAATCGTGCAAGAAGATTTTGATCGAAAGTATCTTGTCAAAGTCTTGTAAGAGTATTCTTCAAGATTAGTCTTTTTTCTTTGCTTCATAAGCTCTTCTTTGTTCATCGGAATAAGAATGTGCCATTACATCTTGTAAGAGCATTTGATTAAGTGTCTCTTGAATATCTTGATCTTCAGAGATATTGAAGTTTTGGTATATCAAGATTTTATACGGGGCATCGATTTTGCTTTGGAACTTCAAGATTTTGCTTTGTAGCATCGTGAACAAAGATCGTGTCTAATATGAACTCTATGAACAACATACCGTGAGTCTTCTATATCATGTACAGTTGATTTTCTTCTCTAACGGTACATAGTTCATAGAAGGAGTTAAAACCTCAAGATCAAACATCCAATCAGGACCTTTACCCTTCTGATTGTCTTGATCTTCTAAAAACTCAACATGAAGACAATCTTGAATCTTCTTAGTGGCTCTATTGTACACTCTAAATCCCTTACTGTTGGTACAATAACCCAATAGATATCCTTCTTCTGACTTGCCATCAAATTTTCCCAAATTATCAATTATGTTTAAAATAGTAAGAGGGCATCCAAAAGGCTTCATAAAACGAATGTTGGGTTTGTTACCCATCAGCAACTCATAAGGTGTCTTCATCTGTGGTTTTGTGACTGATACTCTGTTGAGTACATAGCAAGCAGGACTTATAGCCTCACTTGAATGAATAGGTAGTTGTGAATCGCAAGCATAGTTCTAGCCGCTCAATCAAAGTCCTATTCTTCCTCTCTCGCAACACCATTCTCTTGTGGTGTTCTTGCACATCGAACTCCCTCTTGATTCCTTTGTTAGCACAAAATTCATCCATAAGCTTGTTCTTGAATTCAGCCCATTGTCACATCTAATACCTCGACCTTGAGTCTCAATTGGTTTTCCAGCTATTATTAATGTCTCAATAGCATCAAAAGTATCATCATTAAATCCCGTGAAAATACCCAACCGAATCTATCGCAATCATCTCAGAATAACTAAGCAAGATTTTTCTTGTTTAAACTTGCCACGTAGACAGACCAAACAGATCCATATGTAATAACTCCAAAGGTTCTCTACTTGTCCTCTCCTCAAGCTTCTTGCATGAAGCTTTGTGTTGTTTACCCTTCTTACACGCCAAACAGGAGTGTTCATTCTTGTAAGTCTTTGAAGGTAGACCTCTAACTAAATTGCTTTTGACCAGTTTGTTGATATTCTTGAAATTTACATGGCCCAATATTCTATGCCACTGATGTGCTTCTTCAGTTGTTGCTTTTGCCACTAAACAGGTGGCTCTTCCATAAGAGTTAAGACTCTTCATGTCCAGACTATACACATCATTGGTTCTTGGTACTCTAAGTACTATCAAGTTATCATCAATGCTCAAACTCGTAAGAAAGGATGAGACATTCGTGTCGGTGGATGGCAAACCCTTAAAACTCCTTAAAACTTGAGATTTGCATCTTCAACCGATATACGCCTTGTATAACTCCAACATATTAAGGAGATTTTGAAATCTATCATATGCAAGATCAAGACTCTCTTTCACCTCAAAGGAAAGTTTCAAACTGTTGTTTCAAGATTTTGCAAGCATCTTCTTAGAAGCTTCATTCCTCTAAATCGGTCTTGAGAGCGACCAGTCGCTTAGCATCTTTAGCATCATGAAACTTGAGAAGATGACCATCTGGAATGGCAAACAAGAGAATATTTAGAGCCTTCTCTTGATTCCTTAAGGTTCTTCTTGTAAACTGGTTTGGGTGCTTTAGGTTGTCCAGAACATCTATAGGATCCGAACTACTTCATTGCTATTGACAATTACATTCCATAGAGCATGGTCTCGTAATGGCAATGTAATCGCCTCATCTTCATACACCATAAGTCATATTCGCCTTCTTGATTACGTGAATCCTCATTGAGGTGATGGAAGGTGGTGGAACAGAATCAATCGACATCTTTAGGTTTTGTTGTAGGTTTTAGGGTTTCTTCTTAGTCAGAGTTTCCACACAAGCTCTGATACCACTTGTTGGATCGATGTACTCTAACCAAACTAACTTAAATAGCTTGTTAAGGTTTAACAACCTCGGATAAATCCTAAGTTATTAACAGAGAAACACTGAGCAAACTCTATTAAGTATGCGGAATTTACTTAACAAAGCTAAGAAGAATAACTTTAACAATGAACGATTTTATTAATAACTCTAACTCGCTTATTATGCGATCTTTAACAACTCTAATAATATCGAACTTCTCTAAAACTCTAATAAAATCACGTGCGTATTATGCCAATCTAGGGTCCTTTTATAGGCTCAAGGATACCCTAGTCGGTTTACAATATGTATCCTTGTACGTCAAGTAATCTAACATAGAATATTCTAGAATTACAAGACTTTCTATAAACGAATAAAACAGTTCTTTGATCTTGCATTACTTTGACCTCAGATGCGATGATTTGACTTTATCATTAAGCAAGATTTGACTCTTTGACTTTTCCAAGACTTTATAGTTTACGATGATTTTATCTTTCCGTAACACTCACAATCTTCAAGACTTTCATATCCCAACATGCATTCACCAATCCACATAATAATTCATAAAGTGTGTGACATCCTCTATCACCAATTTATGACAATTTAAACTTTCAAACATTTTAAAGTTTAAAGTATTCTTATTCTTTAATGTATAATGCAATCTGCGCTTTTAGTAGCACAACTAGTTCACATGGCCATTAACAAGGATGAAATCCTACCATGACTAGTATTGAGTGTCATCTCAATTAAACCAAGATCATTGTATACAAACAACAATATGTTCATTAAAACTCCATAAACCTTAATATCTTATTGTGTAATGTTTGATATCTTCCAAACTTTCAAGTTTGTAGCTGATGACAATTTGCACAACAATTGACATATTGTTCATCCATAGAATCTATGAGCAATTCCAGGCTGAGGATGTAATTCTTTTAGAATATTCATTACACAAGTTATCTAATAACTTTTAGTTAGATATCAATGTTGTCAAATCACTTCTTATTCAAGAATGATACAACAATTTTAATATACACAACATGATGTACATGATGAATCTACATGTCAAACTTAGAATTCATTCATGTTCTATCTTGTCAAAAGATATTTATCCATTTCCCAAATGATATATCATGTTTTATTAGAATCATTTATTTTATTGCACATGTTAATTAATAATAAACATATATTTCAAGGTTATATGTTTTAATTTTAAATCTTACAAGTGAAGTTTTATTCCAATCTAAGACTTAACATTTATCTTACAAGAATGTTACTTCCTATATGTTATACAACATATAAGATTTAAAACCTTAACATAATACTCCCACTAGCTTTCGTGAATACTTAAAATTTATCTTATTTCAATTATAAATCAAAATTAGGATTTAATAATTAAACATAAGAATAATTTCATAGATGCATGCATTTATCCATTCATGAATTAGTGCACTTCGTACACTACCAAAGATTATATGAATTCAAAAAACTTTCGATTACTTACCGTCCTCGCTCAAGTAATTTCTCAAGAAAGAGTTTTGATATTACATTGTCATATTTCATATTAATGAAAACAAGTATGACCATTATCATCTTTATATATTTAATATGTCTATAAAAGAATATTCAATCATAATTAATTGCTTAAGTATGATTAATAATTTGGTCATAAAACATGCATTAAATATGTGTACAATATTGTTCATATGATTTCTACATAGAAATTCAAACCACTAGGGTTTTTCATCTCTTTGAAGAAACTCATTTCCATTGTCTAGTTTAACTATTAAGATAAACCAAATTTCCAAAATTGATTATCTTTATGGACAGCATCTTTAACATTCATAGTATAAGTAATTTACCCAATTCAATATTTGGTAATCCATCATAATGATTATCAGTTTTACTAGAATCCTGTAACTCATACTCCGTATTTCTCATCATATAAGTCAAATATTTGAGATATCCTTGCATATCTATGAATGAAAATTCCATCATCATGAGGTCTATCATTTACATGTCTAACCTCATCATGATATTTACTAGTGTGTTTTAGAAGATTATGTATCTTGTAATTTTATCTTTCAAGATAAAAACTCCCACTTGCCTTTTGTAATATATAGACTATCTATATATACTTAGCAATTAGAGCAAAACTACAATGTTCTCTTTTGGGACATTACAAATACACATTGATAATTCCCGACTTTAGTTTGTTAATAACCTATTCATAAGTAGTTTAACAAATTCGTAATCTTCAATTTTAAAACTTAATGTGATTCATCACATTCCATAATAAAATGGTGTTTTATCAATCTTCTAGGTTGGAGTCATATTGAGTATATTCAATCCATACTCAATTTTCTAACCTTGTTACTTTTTAAGCAAGAAGTTATGATTATCTTGAATCAAACAAATCAAATAGAGTTTGATTCTCCTAACTGAACATGGTATTCATTAGAATTAATATTGTAAGACAATCTAACAATATATAAAATAAACATATTCCTTTTGGCTTACCTATTTACCAACTAAGTCAACTTAATGGTATAATAGACTTTCCAAGCCAATTGCATGCTTTATAACACAAGTACTTTTAACTAAGTCACTTCATATTCATGTCTCCTTCAGAAAAACATAAACTGTTATAATCCCATTATACGTTATAAATCATTGATCAACTCAATGACTTCTTGTATATGTCTTAATTAAAAACTATAACAAGTTAACGTTTTACTTTATTATAAGTCTTAAAAGACTTTATGTTTATGTCTTTACAATGAATCATAAACATGTTTAAATAAAGTAATTATGAGCACAACTCTTGGTTTCAATTGTAATTTCAAGTTAATTTATTTACTTCACAATAATGTAGGACTACATTATTTTTCATTTATGTCATTCCAAAATACATAAATAAACAAATTGAAGTAGGATTAGATTACTTCATTTATTTTATGTCATTCTAATAATACATAAATATTTAATTTGAAATAGTCTTATATATCATTTTGACACATGTTCTAAATACTTGTCTAATTTAGAAACTTCAAATATGTCCATGCAAGGTCTGACTTCACATGGAGATTTACTTTGTTGTTTCAATCTCACCAAGTTCTGACATGACATAAATTGCAACACCAAGTGTTTCTTGAATTAGATATGTACAAGTCATATTAGAACGTTAGTCTCTTACCTTGCAGTCAAGAGAATCCGTTAAATCATATACCTATATGTTGTACCTTGCACACAATATAGATTTCTCCCACTTGTGCATGGAACAACATCATGTAGTAGATAAACGACACGACATATGTTTGTTTATGTGACTAATATGATTGTGTAATTGATATTAGCATAACTAGTAGATGTAGAACCACTTCATTGTCTAATAAGAAACGTACATGACTATCCTTGAAAACATAAGTGTCTACAACTGGAAAGTAATTATCTTAAGACATTCTAGAGATAATTTGGGTTACTACCAAGATGACAAAGCTTGTAACTCCCACTGAATTAGAGATCATTACATTAATTCCTTATTCAGTAATAAGAACACAATACTCCCATTGGATTTGACAACATTGTAAGTGTTTCATTAACCAGTGAAAAATAGTGCTCTATTTACTTCCCTACACCTTTGAGAAAGTCCATACATAACAATTACTTATGTACTAAAAGAGTGTATTCTACTATGTAGATGATAAATTATCCATCAATGCTATTAACTTGAAAATTTGGGTATGCAGTTTCTTTCTTAATAGTTCTACTATTCCAACAATTGTAAGTAATACTTTTAAATGGCCAAAACAAAACAACTAGATAAAATATGCTAGTTTGTCTTTTACCAATTATACAGTAATTAGTCTAGCTTCTAATTTAATAACTCAGAAAATATGCAATTTTCTTAACTATTAAAATTTGCTTACGAGTTATGTATTTAGAATTTAGACAATTCTAATTGTTCTATCATACCTTTTTTCATTCATGAAAAGGAATATGATTGAATCTCACTCTTTCTTATGAAAAGAGGACTAGGTTTATTCTTTTAGTAAAGTCGACTCTACCAAAAACCCTTACAGGTGTAGATCAATTTACCAATACAGGAATAACCTTCGTTTACGGTTTAATGTTGCATTAATACATTTAAAGAATTTGCAAAATTCAATTTTAGTATTTTCGATAATTAAACTTTTCAAGAAAATAAAATACCCAAGGTAATATTCATATAACCATAGAATTTTCTTGAAAACTAGGATCCAAATTATCATAGTTCCATTACATCAATTGATCTGCTAGTAACGAAAGCACATAATAAGGTAATCTGTCGAACAATAATTGGCAAACATTTTCCAATTCCTAGATCATTATGGGATTTACATTTTCCAACGCTATTGCAAATGTAAACATGTTTCATCCCATCTTATGCCTTGAGTCCAGGTCTCACTTCCTACTCAACTTAAGTGTCTAACTTAAAGAACTGCAAATATGTTCATGTAAGGTCTAACTTTATATAAAGATTTACCTCTCCATCACAATCTCGCCAAGTTCTGACATGACGTAAATTGCAACTTCATGTGTTCCTTTTAATTAGATGGCACATAACTTAATTTATAAAGGGTACTAGTTTTGATTTTATGTGGTCAAATCAAATATGTACAAAGATGTCATGCATTCATCTTGTAGCATAATTATAATAAAAAACTTTTTATTACCAATTCATAAAGATCAAATTATCAAAGTTTTGATTGAGGTATTGGTTTCGCCAATCAAGGAATTTAACTTTATTTATCGACCATTATACCGTACTTTTGCATAAGTGTAAACACTTAGTGTTTCGGTAATTATCACAGTGGCGCATGGAATTAAAACTAATTCGCCCTTAAGATGATTTTGTACATTTATGGCTTACTTGGTAGCTCCAATTTGACTCGCAAGCAAGCGGAGAATTCGGTCAGCGCTGAAGCAATAACCTCCTTCTTTAGGGTCACAATTTAATGCGCTCCCCTCCTTAAACTTCCCACACAGTCCGTCAAAATTGGGTGAGCCGTTCAGACCATTTGTACCAAAATTATCAATCAATTAAACTATTGAAAATTTAACTCTTCAAAACAAATCAAATTTCACCATTGTTTAGTCCGTATTATTTTTCTATTCAAAATTACCCTTTGCTTAAAACTGTCACACATAATAAACAAATAAGTAAACAAATAAAAATAAACCACTAAAACAATGCGCATATAACTAACAATTAATACGTGTAAACAAGTAGCCACATGCAACTTATTCGATAAAACCCTATTAATAATCAATGTCTAGGTTAATTAATGTATATATTAATTAGGGCTTTCAATCTCTCAATTGAAAGTGAGCCACATACATCGACGAATCGATTGCGTAAACACATAATTAATAATTTACCAAATTGCACATAATTGATTCATTAATATTATTGAGGTATTCCCCAATTCAAGATTTATCAAAATAATAAACATGTGTATAAAACTTAACAATTAATTTTAGCATAACCAATCTTAACAATTAAATATATATATCGACAATAATCCATGCCAAACATGCACGTTTTCATGGATTTAACATAACAATTTATTCACGTTGTCACAAGATCGCATACAATTCCATGTCACATAACAATTATTCACGAATTAATTCACGTAACATATATACAATTCTAGGTTTAGATATCGATTAACAAAACAATTTTATAAACCATAAAAAAAATTTATATAAATCGACTAAAAAAAGAATTTTAGGTCGACATAAAAAAAAAATTTAAAAACCAATTAGGGCAAAAGCCTTAACCATAAAATTAGGGTTTACATAATAATAACCAAACCCTAGAATTAATCATATCAAACACAATACAATATCCGTTTTTTACGTGTTTAGTAATTAATTACTCATTAAACCTAGCTCGTGATGCCACTGTTGGAATTATATAACATGACTAATCATAAATATAAACAATAAACATCAAGTACATGTGCGGAAGCGTAAAAGAACGTATAATAAATAATTAATTAACTAAAGCATAAACTATGCGTACCTTTCTTGATTCTAGCCGAACAAGAATCAAATCCACAAACTAGCAATTGAGATGAACCCTAATTAGGGTTTATAGGATTATAAAAATTACCCCTTACCGTTTTGTAATTCAATCCAAGATACAATCAATAGTGTGATTGTACCACGTTCTTGTACACACGTACTATTAACGAATTAAAGTAAATGCTAGTTTAAAGAACACAAAACAATTTGTTTTGGAAAAACAATGTGATCGACAACCAATAGGGGTTGTACGATCGGTTATGGCAAAAAACACACACAAACATTTTTTGGTTTTAGCCAATGAGTACAAGAGATAAATTACAAACACCATTGGTTTTGTATTTATACCCAAAGAAACTTCGAGTCCAAGTTAGGGTTGAATTGGTTTATGGAAACCCCATCCAATCGGTTATGGAAACCCATAAGGTTTCTAGAACCTACTTGACATCTAATTTCATATTTAGTCCTTCCTTTAACATTTAACGATCGTTAGTCCATTACAATTAATTAACTTAACGTCCATTATATATTCCGTAAATAATAAATAAATACAACATTTTTATTTAGTTATTAACTTTAATTCTCATACGTAAAGTGTGCAACTGTGGTCTCGAGTTCGATCTTAACACACATCTATCAATATTTTGTCCATTAAACCAACAATATACATGAAAAATATATATGTAAAATAATAAACACATTTATAGTCTTATTGTATCCACCTGTGAGGTAAGTGAGCAGACAAGTGAGCTAAATACAGGTATTTGACCACAGGGGAGTCTGTCCGGGTCTGCTCGAAATTTAACCATCCAGAACTCTAGAAATCAAAACCCGACATATCTTGAGATGCATCTAACATAACACCGGAATCCTTCCCAACGTCAAAAGCTCCTTCATCCCGAACCTCTGAATCCATCTGACAACATACATCAACCCTATAATCTGTCTCCATGGAAACCTCTTCATTCTGATTAAGTTTAGACTCCAACTCTTTCACACGTCCATTCAATCACTTAATCACTTTCACCAATGTGAGTACATCACCTAATGCCTAAATTATAAACGGAAAACTTATTCAATCAAATACGATAAAGCGGTTAAGCAAAGTATGAATATAGGTAAAATTAGCTCATATGATTTTAGGGTTAATGGCATATAATAACAACGTACTTTTCCATTTGTTCAAATATCATATACGAACCCAAAAAATAGCACAATACCCATCCAACTTGCAAATTTTGTTTCATTATCATACGTTTTTACGTCATCTTTTTGCACCGTTAGTCCTTTTCACTAACGCCCATTAGTCATCTCTTTGCACCGTTAGTCCTTTTTGTACGTTTTCTTACGTTTTTATCATTTTTATACGTTTTCACCCGTTTTCTTACGTTTTTAAACATCTTCGTCCATTTTTATTCGTTTTCAAGCGTTTTATAAGTTTTTCTAAAGTTTTTATATGTTTCTATATGTTTTATATGTTTTCTTACGCTTTTATCCATTTTATACGCTTGTGTCCGCTTTAATACGTTTTCATCCGCTTTTATATGTTTTACGCTTTATACGTTTCATATGTTTTGCCCGCTTCTATCGCTTTCCTTACATTTTCATATGTTTTGTTCGCTTTTCTTGATGTTTATACGATTTTTACGTTTTCATACATTTTTAGAATAGATTTGGTGTTGATTTGAAGTGATTGAAACAAGTATTACGCAAGAAAAATTATTTTCGACAACTTTAGATTGTGGTCTGATCGTTTTTGCAAAATCTGGAAAATTCAGCAGGTCATGAAGTATTTTGGGTTATATTTCCAGAAAATATACTTTAAAGCGAAACCGTGGTCGCTTGAACTGGTTAAAACGGATTTATAACGAAGAAGTTACGATATTTTCAAGTTTAACGACGAAAACTAATTTTCCTAAAAATGGTATAAACCGTGGTCGCTTGAACTATGTTTGGAGCCATTTTCATATCAATAGTCGCTTGTCAAGGCGTTATAAACTTATTTTTCGAAGATAAACTTTATTTTAAAATGCACAAGTGGTATGGATATCATATGAGTTGCATGCATAACATTACATCATGGCTTATAATAGATCATATCATTCATAATAGGTCGCGGTTAGAGATTGCGCCACATTTCGATTGATACCAAGTATATCAAATTCATTACATTGCTTAAGTTACCTCATTGCCAATTGAATGTTCCCATATCGAAATCATGAACCGTTAATTACGGGGTAGCGAGGATGAGTGAATAGATCTATTGAGGTGACTCCTCCAACCGTGGTCGCTTGAACCGGGTTAAAACGGATTTATAACGAAGAAGTTACGATATTTTCAAGTTTAACGACGAAAACTAATTTTCTGAAAAATGGTAAGCTGTTAAGAGTTATTTTAAGGGCAAAAATGAGTTTTAAACATTGTCTAAATGAGTCGATTTGTCAAAAATATCTTAATCAGGAAAGTCCAACTCACTAGTCCATAACTTATTCATGAAACAACAAAGAAATCGTACAGATCAAGAATCAGTTACAAGCAACAACACATAGATAGAAAAGCTACGTCGATATACGACGCAAAATATTGGAAATATGTTCCATAAGTCGCAAACCATTAGAATTTCAAGTTGGCAACAGAGTTATGTTCAAAGTCTCGCCTTGAAAAGGCGTGGTACGATTCAGAAAAATGCGGGAAGACCGGATGCGACTCTAATATCCTCACCTTTTTACCGATAACACCGTAGAACCCAACATGGATTGAATTCAGGGACTGAATTCCTTTTTGGGTGGCGAATGTGACAACTCGTAATTTCAGGTCATTTTACAAACTTTGAAAATTTCACTATTCATCTCGAGAATTTACTATTCATCGGTTACTATTTATCATTTTACTATTCATCATTTTGGAAGTCGGTTTGAGACTTTGAGAGGTTATTTCAAAATTTTACTATTCATGAAACACTATTCATTCCCGGAGAAAAAAATAACTATTCATGATACACTATTCATCATTTTCGTAAACTAGGTTTACGAGTATCAAATACGCGTAACCTTGAGGGTTAAGCTGCGTATTCATGGAACATCATTGAGGACATTTTATATATACTAGAATTAGTCTACATATCATCAGTAATATCATTTTCATGTTAGTTCATGCATTGGTTTGCATATTTCATTAACGTATATTTATTTATTAAATAAACGCTATCGCACGATCATTTATTTGGAATAATTGATCCGACACGTCCAATAATTGTTTCAAATATATTATTATACTCATTTTAATGCTATAAAAATTATATTATTAGTTTACCCGATATTTTAAATTTATTTTGTATATAAATTGTTATGTATATATATTTACGACGGTTTTCGTAAATTCAACTCGATAATTATTTATTCACTCAATTCTTGTAAGTAATGTATTTTTATAATTTTTATGACTTCAATATATTTTATTTTGTCCCGTTAAAATCGATTTCTAACTAACCTACACTAAAAACCTATTTATACTTACAAACTATACATTATACTTAACCTTTTAATACATTAATACATCAAAAATACCAAACCATCCCCATTTTCACCATATGGCCGGCCACCCCTTAGTCACTATGTAAAAATAAAATATCTTGCCTAGACATAACACATATACAAGTCTAGAATAGATATTTGCATAATACTTTCATAATACAAGATATTATTATCTTACAAACACACACTAGCACATACCATAAGGTGAAACAAGAAAGAAAACCTCTCCATTTTCATCACCATAACCGGCCAAGACCAAAAACAAGGAAGAAATCAAAAGATTTTCAAGATCAAGAGCTTATATTAACACTAGTATACTTCTCTTTAAGGTTTTGCAATAAAAACCTAGGATTATTTAGGAAACCTAGTTACTTAAACCTCTTCATATAATTAGGTGAAGATTTTCATGATCTTTACTAATCTTTCATAATCATTCTTGAGTTGTTTTTATCATTCTAGTACTAATCATGCAAGTATTATGTGATTCATACCACTTTTAAGTGTTTTTATTACTTATTATAAGTTTTATTCATCCTATAATTAATCCCTTGAAACATATCATTGTTGATGATGTTTAGGAACCCATGACACCCTAAGAAGGTGTATGGTAGGTTTAGAATAGATTTGGTGTTGATTTGAAGTGATTGAAACAAGTATTACGCAAGAAACATTATTTTCGACAACTTTAGATTGTGGTCTGATCGTTTTTGAAAAATCTGGAAATTTCAGCAGGTCATGAAGTATTTTGTGTTATATTTCCAGAAAATATACTTTAAAACAAAACCGTGGTCGCTTGAACGGGTTAAAACGGATTTATAACGAAGAAGTTACGATATTTTCAATTTTAACGACGAATACTAATTTTCTGAAAAATGGTAAGCTGTTAAGAGTTATTTTAAGGGCAAAAATGAGTTTTAAACATTGTCTAAATGAGTCGATTTGTCAAAAATATATTAGTATACTTTAACATGAAGCTAAGGATATATAAAACGTAGAAAACGGACTTATAACGACTAAGTTATACACATTTTAAATAGGGATATCGTAACTATTTTATACAAGTATAACACTTATATATTTTTACTAGACCAAAGTGGTCATCGCTAGTGACCATGTTTGGAGCCATTTTTCATATCGATAGAATAGTTTTGAGAAAACGATGTCTTCAAGTAAAAGTGAGTTCACCTATTCTATTTTCCAAAATGTTTAACCGTTTGTCAAGCGAAGCTATAACGAATAATATACGAGCACTCAAAATTTGTCATTTTCTTGAATTGTCAAAGTGTATTATTTTACGACGGAAAACTATAATTTCATAATAAATCACTAAATGACTATCGTAGGATATCATTTCAACGTAAGTACTTGTAAAGTAATTTATAACTTGTCAAGACGTTATAAACTTATTTTTCGATGATAAACTTTATTTTTAAAATGCACAAGTGGTATGGATATCATATGAGTTGCATGCATAACATTACATCATGGCTTATAATAGATCATATCATTCATAATAGGTCGCGGTTAGATATTGCGCCACATTTCAGTGTATCCACTTTTGCCATTATATCATTGTATCAAGTGAGTTTTCATAGCCCCGTCTTTCAAGTTTATACTTTATTTCAAACCTACGGGGGAGAATACATTGCACATCATTTTTATTACGATACCAAGTATATCAAATTCATTATATTGCTTAAGTTAGCTCATTTCCAATTGAATGTCCCCATATCAGAAATCATGAACCGTTAATTACGGGGTAAGCGAGGGTGAGTGAATAGATCTATTGAGGGTGACTCCTCCATCCAGGTTGGTGGATTCCAACTGGTCAAGCGGATGCATTTCATTTAATATCATTATTTGAGTTGTTTGACAAAACACTGTTGGGGCGAACATCATGATCGCCTAGCTTGATTGTCATGTGCTTATAGCAATTGTAACATTTTTTATGTGACATATTTGTCATACATGTCCTATACTTGTGGTAGTCGTATAAAATATTTACATAAACTTTATGAATTCACTCAACCTTTGTGTTGACACTTTTAGCAATGTATTTTCAGGTATCTAAGGCATACACTTCATGGCATGCATAAGGACTTATCATAGAGTCGCTGTGACGACGAGTCTCACATGGATTTTATGCACTTTAAAACATCGTTTGGATTGTAACAAACTTATTTCCGCAAATGATGACTATCTTTTTGGGACCTATCTTTTGTAAACTCTGAATGTTTTATTATATCAAATGATGTATTTTTCAAACGACACTTTAGGTAGTTCAATATAACTGTAACTGTGATGCTATGGTAGTCTCCCCCAGGAATTCCATTCCGCTGCAAAACAGGTATTTTGGGGGTGTGACACGTTAGTTAAAAGGACTAATGGTACAACTAAAACGTATGATAATGAAACAAATGAGAAAGTACATTGCTATTACATGCCTAATGGACTAACGGTGCAAAAAGTTGGATGGATATTGTGGTATTTTTTTGCGTTCGTATATGATATTTGAACAGATTGGAAAGTACGTTGCTATTACATGCCATTAACCTATGATTTTATGATTTCTTTTCAATTTCATTATCTCGTCCAAAACTTTATGTAAAGTAATACCATAAGATGTGCAATAGACGGCTCTTGTGGTAAATTTGTTGCAGGTGGCTCTTGTGGTGACTTGTATCCACACTCCCTCTTTGAAACAATTTTTATTGTAAAACAACAGTGTGCCTAAAACCTTCAAAAAATTGTCTACTAGCTATCTAAAATGGAGTTGCGCGTCATAGTGCTACCACAATAATGGTTCGTTGCTCGTGTTGGAACTATGTGAAGAAAAATCAAGATATGATAAATAAAGAGGATAATAACACAAGTTAATATAATGTGTTATAACTTACATCATGATCGTAAACCCCAAAAAAATATCACCAAATCCTCTCTATGAAACTTGACTTTACTACGCCAAGAAAGGCCCCTAAGGACAACATTGCTTTGTCCACTATTGATTAGTTCCGTGAAAACCACTAAAATTCATGTCTGAAAAACATAATAAGATTATTAGGCTAAAACTATTAAACATATACATGAACTAGTAAAAAATAACTCAACTATAACACATACCTTAAAACCTCAAACAAAACAATACGTGTAGTGAGGCAGCTTCCTTTCCTTCATCTTTTCATCCCGCCGTCCTTGCCTTTTATTGCCCCAAGTACCTTCTTTCTAACGATTCCTAACTTGCTAGCTTTACTAGGATTACTATCAGTATTTTTTAAAATATGTATCGAAGCAGCATTATACCTAGGAGTCCAACAAAATGATCACCATAGGAACTCATTAAAAGCATTAATATCATCAACCAACAACACCATGAGCTTACCAACATGATGTATAGGTTCCCAACCACACAATATAAACTCAACAAAAATGACCAAACACAACCGAATAACATCATGATCCTCTTATTCATAACAACGATCATCCTCAAATACATTCTTAAGATCGAGAAGTTTTATAGGATTATGGTATCCACTGGATATACAATGTACTAATGGAGTGACACTACAAGAATCGGGACAACAGCGACGATAAAATGCCGACGACACAATGTCGTCGGCATTTTACGCTAAACGAAAAAAAAGTCGCTTGACCAAGACTCCGTTGCGTTGAACTTTTTTGGAAAATTATGTCGACGCCTTTTCGTCGGCATTATATTCGTCAAATTTGACTTTGCAAATAGTTGGACGGGAATTAACCCCGCCAATTGGTACCGACGCCCAGTCGTCG
The DNA here is from genome assembly GCA_022545495.1 of Chrysanthemum lavandulifolium. Classification (NCBI taxonomy): domain Eukaryota; kingdom Viridiplantae; phylum Streptophyta; class Magnoliopsida; order Asterales; family Asteraceae; genus Chrysanthemum; species Chrysanthemum lavandulifolium. Next base: position 227,553,289 of record CM040242.1, on the reverse strand, counting down.
GGAATATATAAAATAAAAAATTACCCCGCTTAGCGTTAATAATTGTAATTAGTGTTTTCTTCCCGACGACAAGGAGTCGGGATGGATTTATGTCAAATTTGCATTCCCCCGCTTGTAATTAATAGAGAATAATTGGGCGGGAATTTTTCCCGCTAGTTTGTTACCGACGACATGTCGCCTAGATTTTTTCCCGCTTTATTGTAACTTTATCCCGCCAACTTTTAACTTATAAATAACCAATATTCCTCAATACAACAAGACGCGCACACGTAACCGAATTGTCAATTCTCACAAAACACAAAACGCACACAACAATGGTTGGTTACATGCCGAAAGAGGAGTGGTCAAAGGTTTTATCGAACCTACCACTCTTTGATGAAGTTCTTAATACATATGGCGATGAAATTATCGAGGAATATGGTTCTTATAAGAACATTAGCCCGTGGATAAGAGATGTTATTCTGAAATGGTTGAGGGAAAAGCCATAAAATCTTGAAGCTTTGTTTGAAAATTTCATCAAGCAAAAGAATGCAAAGGAGGGAAAAGGTGGTGCAGGTTCTAGCAAAATGGGAAAAAAAAGGTGGTGTAGGTTCTAGCAAAGGGAAAAGTCGATGAACTGCGGTGTTTGTTATGGTCTATGTCGTGTGTTTCGTTTGCTTGTCGAGTTGTTGTTTTTTTTTTTTGAGTTGTTTCATTTGCTTGTTTAGTTGTTTCGTTTGCTTGCCTAGTAATTTCGTTTGAGTCTGTATGAAATGTATGTAGTTGAGAACTCTTGCGTGTTGAATAAAAGGTTTGCCTTCGTGTTTATTAATTGTGATATTGTTCCTTCAATTATATGTAATTTAATGTTGAAAAATTGCTTATTTGAAATACCTTGTTATTTAAAGGGGTGTTTGGATATAGATTTAACAAGCAGATGATTAATGTCAAATACCAAGTGTAAAATATATATATGAATTACATTACAAAGGGGTGTTTGATTTGTTTCGTTTCCTTGTCAAATACCAAATGAAATACCCTGCTGTTTAAAGGGATGTTTGTAAATGTATGTGGTTGAGTTGTTTCGTTTGCTTGTCGAGTTGTTTCGTTTGATGTATTTCTGTTGGGAATTACAGATTTGATGATTACAAAACCACGAGCAAGAATGAAGAAAGAAGAAACAATGAGGGCCTAATATGTAATAGTTAGCTTTTCTAGTAAGCTGGGGTTTGTAACCTCCTCTATTATATAAAGAGGATGGCGCCTAGGTTACTAACTCATTCATTCATAGTAGACATCTCCAATGAGAGTCTAGACACACGATTATAGCGTGTGTATATTAGTAGTTGTAGTAGTTTCTTTGTTTTAATTAATAAAGAAAACCTTATTAGTGATGTTGATTGTGTTATTCTATTCCGCTGTGCATCCAATCAATCAATGTTACTAATACCCTAGTTGAGTCCTGATCTTGGTTTCAACAAGTGGTATCAGAGCCTCGTGAGAGTCTCTACGATACTAAGGACAAGCTTTTTCTTAAACACCAATACAACCATTACAATAACACCATGCCTGGTTCGGATCTCAAACCGAACTCACCAACAACCAAAACTCCACCCATCTGCAAAGAACTAAGTCTTGCTAATAGCAATGCTAAGTTTCCTTACCTTAAAAGGGAGGAATATGATCTTTGGGCTATGAAGATGCGAACTGGATTTCCAACATTGATTGGAATCTATGGCGATAATTTTGAAGGAAACAACTTGAAGAGAACTACCACGGATGTTTGCTGAACATGATTAATGTTCTTCCCAAAATCAAAGAGTTGCTAGCGCTCGAGAGAAACAAAGGTCGAACTATTCTTCTACAAGCTATTCCCGAGGATCACTTGAGTGATTTTCACTTCATGCATGATGCCAAGGATATATGGTTAGCTATTAAAGCAAAGTTCGGTGGGAATGAGGAGTCTAGAAGGTTGAAGAAGTCCATGCTCGGACAACAGCTTGTGGACTTTCGGATCTCAAGAGGAAGGAATTCACAAGGGCTATGATAAGTTTCACAAGATCTTGAGTCACAGCACCGACTTGAAAGCTAAGCCGGATAATGATGATCAGAACTCTAAGTTTCGAGGTCATTACCTCCATCCCGGCTACATGTGAGCATAGCTTTAAAAGCTAAAGGTGGTTTGGACATGATGACCTTTGATGAGCTATACAACAAGCTTAAAGCTCTTGAACATGATGAGAAGCCCTTTCGATCATCTTCATCATGAGTCATATCAGCATTTGTTGGAGCCTCTACTCCAAAGTCAAGCTATTTTCCAAGCTCATATCCATCATCATCTAATGCTGCTCCTTCATCAAGCTCTCTTCCTAGATCCGGTGGAATTATGGAAGATGTACTTGGAACCTTCTTTGTCGATTATGATCCTCGCAGAACTCGGCTTATGAGGATTTTGATCGGTGGACCCGCTGACATGGAAGAGATGAAGTCAAGTGGCAAGTGGCCATGATTTCCATGGATATCAAGAACTTTGAGCGCAGTCGGTAGAAGATTTGGGTTCAAAGGACGTGATCCACAGGTTTGACAAAAGGAAGGTTAAATGCTTCACATGCCAATGATGGGTCACTTTTCCGAGAGAATGCAAAGACAGAAAGTCGGTGATGAAGTACGATACTCTACTTATCGCCAGACGTAAGGATGCGTGAACTTCAAAGGGATCAACTGCGCTGGTCACTCTTGATAGCAATGTGGACCGGAAGCTACATGAGGAATCGATAATGATGGTTCCGATAATGTTGGGTTGATAGCGGTCGCATTTCGGAGGATAGGCATGATCGATTGCCTTGATGGGCATCTCTCGTGTACAAAACTGCTTGTTTGGTTGTAGTGAGCGTTATAATGAACTCAAACAAGCTTATGATATTATGGAACCAAAATATAATGAATACTATGTGGAAGTAGAAGCTTATAAACAGTGCTTTAAAAACACTAGAAAGACAAAAGGTTTGGTTACGTAAGAATGAAATAGCTTATGGTGAGAAAATAGGTGTTTTAGAAAGAGATCTTGAATGTGCTACAAATGAGTTAAAATGGTCTCGAGAAGTTAAGAGCGTATGTAGAGTCGAAAATCTAGAGCTTAAGGAAAACTTAAGGAGGAAATTGCTAGGAATAATGAGTGGATGATGAATGGTAGTAAGTTGGCTAGTCTCATTTATAGCGCCAAGCTCCCAATTCTACAAAGGCTTTAGGTTTTAAGAAATATGTAGGCCTAGAAGCTAGGGATGACTCACGAGATCTACACCAAAGCAGCCTAGCACATTTTGTGAAAGAAGGTGACCTACATGCCGCTCGTGGACCAATTAGAGGTGAGCACATGCCTATTGACCTTTCCACTACTAATGACTTTGATGGATCACACCATCTGTATGGCAAAAAGTCAAAAGACTTGCTGCACCTAATACTTCTACTAATGACTTTGTCTCTTGTGTTAATAAAGTGACAAGTCCTCCAAGCAAGGGTCTACAGAGTGTGATTCAAGTGACAAGTCCGACCTTCCCAAGTCGACCTTCCCAAGTCTTCACCGTCTGCACCCATGACTACCAATAAGCATGACAGAGTTGTTGCCAAGGAATGCCCTTCAAGACAGTTGCCTCTCAAGACTTGCTTTTAATTCTTTGCATAATAATACTTGTTAAAAACAATTCTTTTCATGGTTTTGGTTTGAATACTTTTGCTTGTAAGAATACTTCTTTGGTTTGAATAAATCTTCTCTTGAAGAAATGTTTTGTGTGGAAGTAAATCTCATTTAATTAAGGATTGTGATTATCATGAGCAAAGAATGAATAGGTGTGGTGATTCTAGGAAATCTAGACCAATGTGGACCAATGTTAATGATATACCACCTTATGTTCCACAAGTCGCTTATTATAATACTTCTTTCCTTGGAGAAGATCCGTTGGAAAACCATATGTTCAACCAACCAAAGAATATTTTAAAATGGTTTTGGCCTAGATATGTTAACCCTATGACTAATGGGAAAGGGTATTGGGATATCATGTCAAGACCTCAAGAAGTTGTTCTTGGAATAAACAGACCTAAGTTTCATTGGAAACCCAAGAACAATAGTGGATCTTATACTTCTACATGGCACAACTCATATGATCCATAAGGCGTGTTCAAGTCAAGAATGACTTGAGCCCATAGTGTACTAATTCTTTGTATATTTTTGTTGTAGGATCATCCCTTAAGCATAAAGATGTTGGAATTGTTGACGATGGTCGTTCTAGAAGTATGTCGAAAACAGGGACATGATGCATAACTTTATACCTATTGAAGGTGGAGGCAATGTAACCTTTGGAGGAAGTGATGGACTAATTACGGAAAAGGGACCATCAAAACACCTCACCGGACTTTGAGAATGTTTATTATGTCAAGGAACTTCAACACTTCAATTTGTTTTCGCCTCACAAATTTGTGACACTAAGAACAAAGTACTCTTCACAGAGAATGAATGTCTTGTCTTTTTAAAGACTTCAAACTCCCGTAAGATACTTCAATTCTCTCAAGGTTCCTCGAGTCATAATCAGATACATTCAATTTATCTAATGTCAAACCAACAGTGACTTAACATGTTTGGTGGCTAAAGCATCCGTGGATGAGTCCACCAAATGGCATGTAGGATGGCCCATGTCAATTTCAAGACCATCAACCGACTCTCTAAACCGGGCCTTGTTCAAGGTCTTCCGCCAAAGTATTCACCAATGATCATAAGCGTGTTGCATGCAACAAAGGGAAGCAAGACAGAGCCTCCTACAAAGGTGTTCTCATATGCAGTAACCATTATTTCGAACCTCTTCACCGCTTCATATGGACTGTTTGGTCCAACTAAAGTGAAAGCATTGATCATAAATATTTTTGTCCGTGATCACCGATGGATTTAGTAAATTTTGTTGGGTATTCTTTCTAAGGACCAAAGATGAAACATCCGTATCTTGAAAGATTTCATTACCCTTATTGAGAATCAGTTGAACAAAAAGGTGAAAGGAATTAGGTGTGATAATGGTACGAGTTCAAAATGCCATTTTGATAGAACTCTGCGTGTTAAAGGAATCAAAAGGGACTATAGCACTCCAAGAACCCCTCAACAAAATGGGGTGGCGAAAGAAAAATAGAACCTTAATAGAAGCCGCAAGATCAATGCTAGCGGACTCTAAACTTCCTACCATGTTTTGACCGAGGTCACAGTACGACTTGTTATGTACTCAATAGAGTGTCCATTACAAGACCACATCTTAAAACACCATATGAACTTCTCTTTGGAAAAGTTCCTGTTATTCATTACCTTAAACCGTTTGGTCGTCGGTGACAATCTTAAATACCGGTGATCCTTTGGGCAAATTTGATGAGAAAGTCGATGATGGCTACATTGTGGGTATTCTCGCTCATAGTAAGGCATACAGGGTTTACAATGTATCCGCAAAGAAGATTGAGGAGACATTGAATCGAGGTATCTTGAAGACAAGCCTAATGTTCAAGGCCGGGTCATGTTTGGTCATTTGATCTTGACTACTTGACCGATTACTTGGGTTATGCTAGACATAAGGTGATCAACATGCGATTCAAGCATCTCCAACTCCTAATACGACACTTTGGATGCTAATTCGACAAAGGGTCCGATGATGAACAACCCATTGTAGTGCCTTCCTTCTCTAACAATTTTGTAGGTGACACTTCTAAAGATTATACCGATGTGTGTGAAGATGAATTCTATTATGCCGAGGACCTTGCGGATCAAGAAACAAGAGTATGCACCAATTTAGATGCTTGAGAGGAATCTTGAAGAAGGATCAATGAAGCAATCGGCGAAACTTCAATTCTGCAAGGTAATTCGGTTCTTCTCACCTCTCAATTCGGTGAAAGACATGGTGACACTACTCCTATGTCTACTAAAGTGTCAATGAGATCTTGGTGAACCTTATACAAGGTTTCCAAAACCTTCGGATCTTGGTCATCATCAACCTAAAGCGCATCTTCAACACACCTCCTATGATAATCGACTTTGAACCTACAATGACTAATCTTGATTCTTCCATTGATGTCAACACCACCACTACTACAAGGATCAACAATGTTCATCCACAGCCTAATATTATTGGTGATCCTAATGCACTGTTAGAACAAGAGGCACCGTGGCACGCTCTAAATATGGACGGTGGCTTTTGTCTCTTATGTTTCAAATCGGCAGAGAGACAATCACACGACTATCAACATTGTCTGCTTGCTTGTTTTCTCTCACAAGTGGAACCAACCAAAGGTTACTCGTGCTCTTGAAGATTCAAGTTGGCTTGAAGCAATGCAGGATGAGATGCAACAATTTCAAAATCGGCGAGTTTGGATATTGGTACCACTACACGATGGTAAGTATGCTATTGGGACAAAATGGATTCAAGAATAAGAGAGATGCTAGAGGTGTTGTCATTAAAACAAAGCGAGTTAGTTGCGGGGTTATAGACAAGAGGAGGATAGATTATGATGAAGTGTTTGCACCAAGGGCAAGAGTTGAGGCTATACGGATTTTCTTAGCTTATGCATCCTATATGGGCTTTATGGTCTATCAAATGGATGTTAAAGGAGCCTTCTTGTATGGTGAAATTGAAGAGGAGGTGTATGTCACTCAACCTAAAGGATTTGAAGATCCGGATCATCCTAATCATGTTTATAAGGTAGTCAAAGCTCTCTATGGACTACATCGGGCACCCAGCCCAGGTATGCTAGGCTCTACATTTCTATTGAAACATGGTTACGTAAGAGGTGCCATTGATAAGACTCTTTTCCTAAAGAAGAATTCCACCGACATTATTCTTGTGCAAGTCTATGTGGATGACATTATCTTTGGATCCACAAAGGAGGCTTGGTGCGGGAGTTTGAGGAGCTTATGAAGGAGAGTTTGAGATGAGTGCAATGGGAGAAATGACTTTCTTTTGGGTCTTCAAGTTCAAGAAACTGATGGTATCTTTATCATCAGACAAATATGTGAGGACATCTTGAAGAAGTTTGGTATGGAGGTGTAAGGATCGCTACTACACCTTATGAAGCTCCAAAGTCAAAGACCAATAATGAAGGCGATCCACTGTAAATGTTCATTTGTACAGTGCTATGATTGGGTCTTTGATGTATTTAACACTTCCAGGCTGATATTACTTATCTTTGTGAGTGTGTGTTCATGACATCAAGTTACTCCACCGACTTCCCATCTCAATGTCAAGAAAGATCTTTAAGTACCTTAAAGGCCAACCTTTTCTAGGTCTTTGGTACCCAAAGAGTCTCCTTTTAAGTTGGAAGCTTATAGTGATAGTGACTATGCTTTGGTGCTAACTGGATAGGAGGTCCACCATGGAGGTTGCCAATTCCTTGGCAAGAGATTGATTTCTTGGCAATGCAAGAAACAAACTATTGTGGCTACCTCATCTATCAAGCGTAGTATGTGGTCAGCGCTAATTGTCATGATGTGTTCTTTGGATTCAAAATCGCTTGTTGGATTATGGGTATAATTTCATGAACACAACAATTTTATTGATAATCAAAGTACCATATGCATTGTTAAAAATCCGCTTTTCACAATGAACAAAACATATTGAAATCAAACCACTTTATAAGAGATGCATATGATAAAAATTTGATAAACGTGGTCAAAATTCATATCGATGATAATGTGGCGATCTCATTAACAAAGGCTTTTGAAGGACCAAGGTTTCAACACCTTGTGGTCCATATCTGCATGCTTAACCCTTAACGCAAAGTTTAAGGGAGGCATAGGCCTCGGGGAGGCATATGCCTCGTGGAGGATTTGTGTATAACTTTGCATTTTGCTATGTAATTTTGTATATTTGATTGTTTTAACTAACTCTAACCTCGCTAATGTAATTTTAGTATGTTTCTTTGTTGGTTTGTGTATATTTACGTGTTTGTTTTGCGTAATGGTTGTCTCGATCGGTTGTGCTTTGGTCAAGAAAGCTTAAGTCGGTTTCCACCGAATTCATTGTGCTAAAGTGTGTTATTTGTTTCCTCCAAGTTGAAGTCGAAGTTATATGATTCAATCAAAAGAAGTGAAGTACAAATAGTTCATTCATTCATTCAAGAAACAGCTTCTGACCATGATTACAGAGTAATCGCAACATCAAAAGCATCTACATGATCTAATAATCCTAATCTATTACATATCATCTGCTCCAACATCTAAAGATGAGCACGATGAGTATGGCGGCTCACATCTTTCACACTAATAGCTGTTGGATATGCACGATCGCTCACATCTTTTGGCACTAAATGCTGGCTATGCCTTTGTGAAAGCATAACCAACTCTAACAGATGCTAAGGATCAAAATGGAGAGGATGGATTGATGCAAACGAAGAAGCTGAAGCTGATTGTGGCAGAGAGATGAGAAGGAAAGATTTTCCTTTATGTATCATCTACTCTTCCAATCATACATCAACTTACATCATTTTCCTTTTTCCGCCTCCTCGACACGATATGTGATGATGCACCAAAACATGATGCAAAGAGACCAAGCACCACCTTTCTTCCCATAGGAAGTGGGGATTTTGGCTCGTGGCCTTCGTTGAGGCCTAGGTGCCGAGGGTTGGGAGTAAGATGTTCCTCATTATAGGATTCATCGAAATCTTCTCGAGATACACTTGGTTTCTCAACACTTTCATCTTCCGATGAGGAGAAAAGGAGACTAGTAAGGAGCCTATTCTATATACTAGTAAAAGAAGAAAACATTCGTGGATAAGGTATCTGTGACCCATCAAAGGAGCTAAATATGAAGGATGCATCTCACGATGGTTTAGTGAAAGAGGTTACTTCAAGGTCAAACTTCTCTTTACCAAAGACATTCAAATGTTTCACCTTCGTAGATGATGAAGAGGTTTTCTTCTTTGGGAACGATAAGTTGAATGCTTCTCCGATGTTTTCTACACCAGTTGAGGAATTGTCTCAACCTATTTCCTCGATGTGGGTTTGGTTGGTTCTTCCAAGCTCACGTTGGTTCGGCCGAAATTGGTTCTGAGACATCTTCTCGAGATGAACAGATCCCGTGATTGATGATTTCTTTGAAGTCGTGCGGTGACTAAAGAACAATATCAAGCTCGGTGGAATGTTTGCCGATTATGAAGATATTCAAGAGTCGTGTTGTGGCTAAGTTTCTTCAAGATCGGTATGCTTGATTTGTCTCCAAAGGAAATTAGAACTTGATGCTTTCTTTCCTCGATTCGATGATCAATGGGATGGTTATATTTCAAGGTGCTTGATCCTACTCTTGCAAAACTTATCTTAGGAGATTCTTTTAATGATGATGATTTTGTGGAGAAATGAAGGCACTTGGTAATCAAAGAAAGAAGGAATCTGCGCTAAGAGAAGAGCTCTTATTGATCGTAGAAATAAAGCCAAAAGAAAAAACCTATGACGCTTGCTCGAAAGAGGAACTATATGAGAAGAGTTGTGAAGAATGCTTCATGCATAATTCGGTTTATCCATGAAGCAAATCATGACTTGGTCTCGATGATACTTTGATTCGAGAGTATAATCTGGTTATGAAGTTTTCTTCACAAGGTACTACTTCTTCTTCTTCATTGAAATATCATGATTCCATGACTGATGTGCCTACGACCAAGAGACCAAAACAGTTGAAATTGTGGATAGTTTTGATGATGTTTTGCCTTCGGTGGTAACTCGGTTGTTCCTTCCGATATATCTTCGATGTTATTACTCCTTCGCTATGGATGTTTCTGCGAACCTTCTTTGGTTTCTTCCAAAATGTTGTCAAGTGTGGAGTTAAGTGATTCTACGATTCGTAGTCGATCTACAACTTGATACGATAACATTGCCGATATGGGAGAGCGAGTTTGGTTTTAAGAAGTTCGGATAGATTGGCTAAGAAACATGCTTCTAGGAATACTCCTTTAGATCTTAATGTTGATGAATCTACATTTATTGAGATTGGATCTATTGAAGCTTTTCCTGAAGGTACTCATGTGACATTGGTTGATTGGAAAGCTGGTAAGCTTAACACAGTGTATAGGCTGGATGATACTGTCCTTGAGTTTAATTTCTTGAAAGATATTCTTCATTTAGTGAATCAACATGATTTGAAAATGCTTTATGATCATGTGATTCAAGATTATAAGTTTCATCAAGCAACCGGTTCGGTTTATATCTCATTAGGTGATCTTCGTTCTGTTTGATTCTAATTCTCCAAATGGTAAAGGGTATTCTATTTGGACGAATTCTCATACATGGGAGATTGAAAGTTGGAGGTTTTATCCTTTGTCTTGTGTTCATGTAGTTCGAGACTACATGTGGGATGATTTTGTGTATGCTATCGATAAGCTTTATCCTTTATCCGATACTTTTATGGAAAGATTGTTTGAAACACAAGTTGGTAGTGCCTCCTAATCCGATTGGCAATGATGACCTTCATGCTACTCAATGTGTTGGTTTGATTCGTAATCAACTTCTATCACATAAAGGTTCATCTTGATTGTAATAGTTTGTAATATTTGTTTTCTTTCTTAGTTAATTAGTTAAAAAAAAAAAAAAAAAAAAAAAATGTTTTGGTTTTATCTAACTTTTCTTGCGGTTTGTTGTATAATTTTGGTTATTGACTCACCGATATACTTTGAGTATGTCAAAGAGTTAGCTAGTCCAAAGGGTACTGACTTTGGTAAAGACACATCAAATCATTGATAGTCGTAATGGTTTGCTCAAAATCATAGGTATGCAACCGCCTATGCTTAATTCTTTGAGTGTTGTATGGTTTTCAATTCACCATGGTTTATTCCTATTTGGAATCCAAGAATTGGCTAGCCCATTTGTGTATGGCATATGGTAAAGGCGTTGGCATTCCATATTTGGTTCTCAATTCACCAATTCTAAGAATTGGCTAGTCCCGAGCAAACGGCTACGGTAAAGACATTTCAAATCCGTTTATATGGTTCTTTGGTTTGCCTTAAATCGATGGTTATCGATGTACCATAGTTTACGAACTAAAACATATGGCTACTCCAAGAGTGATGGCTATTGGTAAAGAGACATCAAATCCATTTATTTTCAATGATTCACCTCTCACAGAGTTAACACACCGGATGTGATGAGAATAGTATGAAACTAACTGCTTTGATGTACCTTTTGTCATTTGTTGCTGCAAAGATATGGATTTTCAGAGTTTCTTCATCATAGAGATGTTCTTTGGATTCTTTGCTGTTGCTGTTGTTCGTGTTAGCACTCGTATATTGGAGCATATATTGTACGCATGTATATGGGGCTAGTTTTTCAATGGCCGACTCGTTTGGCTTGTACACGATGCTTGGCTAATATTATTTGTGTTGGATCATATGGGCTATCATGTTTAATTGCAGCGCATCATCTGGGCCCCACTGATTGGTAACGTGCTTTTAACGCATGGGGTATTGTTTATTTAGTACATGAATTGGCTGGTGGTTATGTACTGGTCCCCATATTGCACAGGTATTACTGTTACTGCTGCTAATTGGTTTGCGTTGCTACTGATGCGTTATATTTTTCTGCTGCTCGGGTACTTGGTTTCTGCTGATATAGTCCTTTAGGTCCAAAGACGCCATTGGATTTTGATGATGTGTATGGTTTGTCTTGGAGATTCAGTGCATCATATAATTCTTGATTGGAACAGTTACACGCTCTTTTACAAATATTTTGGGGGGCATATGATACCATACAGTTCATGATATGATTATTAAAATAGAATAATCATAAGCATTGAGTGGTTTCTGGTTGATCCGTCTGAGTTCACTGAGACTATCGGCCATTGCATGTGATCGCCATGCATATATTGACTACAAGAATTATTCAAGACATTTTCATGATGTCTTTTCGATCAAGGAAGAAATGATCTATGCTATCGAGTTCATGATTCAAGCGGATGGTTAGTATATTTTAAGGGAAGCATATTGTTTATATACTTACCATCTACATGCATCACTTGAGGGGAAGCGTCTACGAGTTGCACAAGACCCTATTAGATGATTACAAAAGGGAAGAAGATTGTTGATGTGCGGCTATTTATTTGTGATGACATGTTTTAGCATTGTTTCTTTATATGTTGTTTTGTAATATCAAATAGGGGAAGATTGTTGGGAATTACAGATTTGATGATTACAAAACCACGAGCAAGAATGAAGAAAGAAGAAACAATGAGGGCCTAATATGTAATAGTTAGCTTTTCTAGTAAGCTAGGGTTTGTAACCTCCCTCTATTATATAAAGAGGGATGGCGTCTAGGGTTACTAACTCATTCATTCATAGTAGACATCTCCAATGAGAGTCTAGACACACGATTATAGCGTGTGTATATTAGTAGTTGTAGTAGTTTCTTTGTTTTAATTAATAAAGAAAACCTTATTAGTGATGTTGATTGTGTTATTCTATTCCGCTGTGCATCCAATCAATCAATGTTACTAATACCCTAGTTGAGTCCTGATCTTGGTTTCAACAATTTCGTTTGCTTTGACGTATAAAAATCTTGAGTGTGGTTTGACCTACCAAGAGACGGGTGTATGCCATGTTCGATATCAACAACATTTTATTAAACAACAATAACACAACAAACAACAAACAACAACAACAACACTACTACATACGAAGATTTTCCATGTCACCTAACAGCTCATGAAATATTGCATCTGATTGACATGCGTGGTCATGGTCGTCGGGATTCCTTGCCATTTCAAGTCTTGCCTCCAGTATCCTTACTCTTGTCTCTAGCACCTATTTTTGTGATTCTAGCAAGTTTATCCTAAGATATTTGGCATTACAGTTTGAGCACTCTAATATTTCATTTGATTGACATGCGTGGTCATGGTCGTCGGGATTCCTTGCCATTTCAAGTCTTGCCTCCAACATCCTTACTCTTGTCTCTAGCACCTGTTTTTGTGATTCTAGCATTTTTATCCTAAGATCTTTGGCATTACAGTTTGAGCACTCTGCTGGTACTGCATCCGAACCTTGAGATGTTGAAGGTAAGAGATTGCTCTTAAGTGTTCATAAAATTGACTCTTCCACATAAAATATCCACATCCATGATCTTTTTGTCTTGGCTGTTACATAATAAGGAAATTATTAGAGATTACAACCCAATTATATGTATAACTAGCTTAGAGACCCGTTGACACCGGGTTATTTTGTAAAGAAATAGATAAATGAGATGATAATAAAAGTAATAACGTAAATTTGTTAAATTTAAAATACGTGTGAGTGACAAACGATTTACAACCATCCTGTTGGTAAAATAAGAATAGATTGACACGAACATAAAATGAGGTGTGATTTCAATGAAAATTTAAGTTGCTAACAAACCTTGTAACATTACAAATAATGAACCATAGTATAATATAACATGATTACACCAATGATACATACATGATATAACCATGAACTTTGTTCAAGGACCTTCAAGTACTTCTTTATACACGACATTTGTTGTGGTTTTGGAGAGATTACCATCCTGATCACAAACAACAACCTTCAAACCCCGCTTGCTCTTTACTCTTGATACGGCAACATACTGCTTGTCCATGTGTGAACACAGGACGGGGCAAGTACAAACCAACTTTAGAAAGGGATTGCCCTTGGCTTTTGTTGATTGTCATGGCAAAAGATATTGATATCGGATATTGTTTCCTGACAATCTTAAGAGGCAAACGCTTATCCGAAGGAGTAATCCTCAACCTTAGAATAATCACCTTTTTCCAAAGTTGGTTCCGTTAATGATCTGCTACCGAATAGAGGTTCTTGTTAATTTAAGTACTTGAAGTCTTGTACCATTACATAAACCATTTGATTGGTCTATGTTTTAACAACATAATGGGCACTCCGACTTTTAAAGCCACTGTGGTTTGGAACACCCGAGAACTTCAATCCATTAATGAATTCAAAGAGAAAATAGACTCATCTATGATAACACCGCTTCACTTTTATCCACGTTGTCACAACTTAAGTAGACCATTTCTTCTCCGAAATTTGGCCAAGAATGTTCATTTATAGTGTCAACTAACTCATTTGTGGGTGCCAAAATCGCTTTTCTTGAAGTAGGCGGATCATGTATGTTATCCAACATGTTTGGATAAGTAAAGTCAATAATAGATGCTATAGGGTCATCGCAGATCAATTAGAATATCTTCCAAGACATCTATAGAAACCTCTCCTTCGCTTGGTCCTCCAAGCTTGCCGCCTCCCACATTCAATATCCAACTGCAAACTCTCTTATCTCGGTAACATCTTCCGGTCGTGAACCAACAAGAAGCCTCATGTTAGCGGTTAGCTTAAGAACTTTGCAAGAATCCTATAGGTATGATTGTTTCAAAGAAGCACCAACAATGTCTTGGCGTGATCCTTTCGGAATGATGGAAGAACCCGCCTAAAATCACCGCCAAACACCATCGTCATGTTTCCAAAAGGTCGATCACACGTGTCATACCGGTTCCTACAGTATGTCTCTCAAAGACCGATCTAAAGCCTCAAAACAAAGCTTATTCGCCGAGGCGCTCGTCCCAAATAATAAGCTTGCACTTTTTAACATTGCTCCCGGATCGCTTTGAGCACTTATTGAGCAAGTGGAGGTCTCATCAACGCTTATTGAATATGAAACCCGAGTGAGCGGTTCATCCCGACATTAACAAAGATGCAATACCACTCGATGCAACGCTCAAAACTATATCACCTTTTCTTCAATGCCGCCGCAAGTGTTTTCCATAAAACGCTTTTACCGGTACCTCCGTAACCGTAAACAAAATAGATACCCCTGCTCCACTATCAACGGATTTCACGATCGTGTCATATACACCCTTCATTCCGCTGTCAATAAGCCGTCATAAACGTTGATATTCGATTCCATCTCGACCGGGTTATAATCGGTTTCATCATATATAAGTCGGTTTCAAATTCATTGATGTATCCGTCATCGTGGTAAGGCATCTCGCCAACGCCTCAAACTACTTCCTCTCGATCGCATAAGTTCTTCAATGTAGTACAAAGCGATATTTTTTTCCTCATCGCTAAGTATCAAATCGCATATAAAATAGGACATGTTAATATTTAATACAAACATTATAGACTTTTATAAGTCGGCAAGATGACACTATCTTACGTACCTTAACAGGAAGAGCGAAAATATTTTGGATTACATAATATACACTCATTGCAAGTTGTGCTATATATTAAGATATACAAATAAATACATGATTACATGAAATATGAACTTCAATTGTTTAAATAAACAATATTTATAATATTTTTATCAAACTAAATTAAATTTTATATTAATACCTCGTATATGTACGTGATTATAACATATATAAACATAATAATTCATTAAACTTAACTTGCTTTCAAAATAATATGCGTGCACAGAACTTCCAAACTTATATATAAGGAAAACAATAGCAGTCACAATTTTCTGTTATTGGCTTCCAGAATATAAGGAAAACAATAATATGAGAACAGTAGGTACAAAAGTGGAGTTGGTGCAGGTCATCAGTGGTGCCTTTAATCTTCTGTGCAAGTTAATTCCGTTAGAAGAACGCTCACGGGCTGTATGATTTGCATTTGGTGGTGTAAGTGTTGGAAGTGTTTTGGGGTATGTTACATTGCTGTGTTATATCGATAAAACATATTTATAATTATCGAGTTATTCATATCCTTAAATTACGCTTTACAAACCCAGCAGCTTCTTTTGGCTCCTCCCGATAGAATCTTTTGATGGGAACTCAGATTTTACATGTTTGGATCGTCGAATTATGTGGTAAAGTGATGTGACCAAATTATTTTCTCAAGACGAAAACAAAGAAGAATCTTTCGTCTTGTTTCTTTTTGTTGGCTCATTTGGTACTCAAAAGTTAATATTTTTGGTTTATCTCTAATATTTTCAGTCCTACTAACTTTGGTTTCAGTTTAGTACATCAAAGAGCGTTTTTATCTTGGTTGAATTTGCATCCAAATCAGTCCCATGTCTGTTTTTATGTTATGTTTCAGCTTGTAAAAATGGCTAAGTTGATAATGACTTTATCTTAAGCTGTTAAAAGCTCTCTCTTGAGCCCTAATCAGTTTATTTCAACTCTATGCTATTGTCACCACGTTCCTTTCTATATTAACGCACCCACTTGTTTAACTTAATGAAGTTCAAATGTTTTGTTAACTTGTCCGGTGTATTATTTTTTGTTAAAGGTTGTTGGTTTGATAGGGGTGCATTGGTATTCAATCGATCCGTCAAACCACACCATTTTTGTGGTGACCGGTAACTACTTTATTAATCGCTAACTACTTTGTTAATCGCTAACTGGTACATATTGTTCTCGAAAATTGACATTTTTGGAGCAGAAATATTGCGTGTAACCAACAGGAAAATGATAAGTGTGGTTTATTATCAAATCTTATTATGTATTAAATTAGCTTATAATTCCAAATCACCATCCAGGTCTAATGATCATTTTAACTGTTTTTTATGTGATTTGGTTGATTTAATGACATAGTTGCTTCACAAAAAACTATTAAACAGATTATAAAGGGGTGTTTGGAACAGTTAGTTTGACTGTGATCAAGTTGATTGTGAGTGGTTATGATAGTTTAATTAGTTCAGTAGTCATACAATGAAAGTCAAGATACTCTTTATAATGTCAATTTTGCAAAACTGATGTAATTTTTAGGTTGCATAATCACTTTAGCAGTTATAATATTAGTTCATAAGCCTCAATTCAGTTATATATTACCTTATAATCATAGTTACATTAACTTAGTATCAATTCAAGTTCAATTTAGTCAACCGTTGCATATTTTGAAAAAAAGTCAAAAGCCAAAAGTGGTTCAATTAGCTTGAACACAATAATGATATTAGCTATGAGTGACACTACTATATCATCTGTCAAAGTCTTATAATTAGTTGGCCATGTTATGAAAAATGAAAGTAAACTTTTATGTAATTAAGTAGACTATGACTTCGCTCGTAAACAAATAAAAAAGTAACATATTAATATGACACACCCTCTACATGCTAATGATGGATAGGACTGGTCAAGTCGAAGTCCTATATGGGTCATTTTTCATAATGTATTATAATTTAAAATATGGTAAAAAAAACTTGTAATATGTATATTGCACACACCTGGAATCCTTAAAATCTGCCTTCTTTTGTATTGAACATCTTGTGCCAGCAGATGCCATGTTTCCAGCCAAACTGTCAAAGGCGTTGTAAGTTCCTTTTGAGTAAGCAATGTTACAAATAGTTCACGAAGCTGTTCAGGGAACGCCCAATGGGCCGCGTCTTTGATGCTTTCAACATATTCCTTATCGTCCTCCAAAAGGCCAGCTGCGTAGCAAGCGTCTTTGTAGGTAGGATAAACGACACCGTTAACCTTTCTAATATCGCTGGTCCGACACCCTTTTGCACTGCTTCAAAGACATCCTACAATAGTAAGCATCTCCGCTCCTATAGGAACACTATGAATTCTTCCGATTGATCTACCTTGTTTCCTAAGCGTCCAAATTCTTTTGGCGCATTCCAAACAAACAATGTAGGAAACTCAAGATAAGTTAATTCCTTGCCGGGATAGGCTTCATTCATTTGCATCCAACCATCAAACATAGAAGCGGCAGCAATTGGCTTTTGAATAACCGCTTCAAGGTCTCAAGGTTTTAAGTCATATACAATCGTTTGCTCGCCTTCAAGATGAAAGGATAGCCTCTCAACGCTCGGTGTTCTATAATGAACCTCAAACCAAATATTCTCCAAGCCGCCTCGCAGGCAGATAGGTACCTACAATCCAAGAACGATTTAATATCAATAACTCATTACAAACAATTTACGAATTCCTAAAAGAGTTGTATATTCATTTTAAATAAATCAAGTTGAAATCAGTTTCGAATTCAAAATTTCACCTGCAATCCAAAAACGCCTGAATCTCATCAACAGCTTTATCAACTTGTTCACCCTCTGCGTTGATACCCGGCTTATACAACTGTGCGGACACCCTATCCGGACCTTTGTTGATATACTTAAACAAATATTTTATCGAACCGGTCTGGTTACACCACTCAACATTAATGTGGCATTGATAACGTTTGAGAAGCATAGCGTTATAGGGGATAACATAACCGTTATGCATTTGATGACCGTTCTTTTCTACATACTTTCCATCGTCCTTCTTCTATAAACGGGATATCCTTCCGCGCCTACGAATCGTTGTGTGAATTTTTTAGAAAGTGTTTTGTACATCTACCGTCATCCATACAAACTGTTTTGGATCATCTTCACCGCAAGGACCATGCATCATAAAATCGAAACCAACTTGTACAAATCCGAGTCCTCGTCTTTATCTGGTATCTCGGCGGAAATGTATTTATCAATCTGATCAGCATTTGGGACCTTGTCATCCTTGTGCAAGAACAAACAAACATGCGCATGAGGAAGTCCTCTCTTTTGGAACTCAACGGTGTACACAACTGCAAAATTTTGTAACATTTACTTTGAAGAATACACATGTATAAATTTGGTGACATAATAAAAAATTGATTATAGTAAACGTATAAATATATATAAACTGTTATGTACATTACATGCTTGAACGCGTCCAAATAAACGTTGTTCTTTCAAATCAATCATTAACTGGTCTAGTTTCATTTAAAAACTCTTGTAAGCGCATCAGGCCGATCTGTAGCAGATAGGTTGTGGTCTCGCATGTATCTTGCAATCTCCGCCGCTAGAATTGCAAGTAATGGTAATAAACAAATCGGACAGCCATACCATCTACACAACGCCATGGCATCCATATAGTTTTGTTTCATGAACCTTGGTCCACGGTAAAAGAAGAAGGCAAGATGACGGGCTTTCCAAGGGTAGTGGGTCGTTGTTACAGACGCAATACTTTGACGAATGCTTGAGTACGTATCACATCTAAGTTTTGTCTCGCTTTGATCGATGGTAAAACAAACGCCTCGTCTCAACCATAGTGTAACCGCCCACAAGAAATCACAAACAAACGACCTCCACACGTAAATAAATTTTCTTGATTTGGGCGATCCATTATCTGAAAAGCAAACCACTCCCTCATAGTGACTGTTTTGTCCATTTTTTCCACGGACGGGTCGGCGTTGGAAGACCGAACAGGGCATCTGCCAGCTTTCTTTCTATGCGGTATACCCAAATAATAACCATCTTGGGCCCATGGCATCAACAAAGGGTATTGTAAAGGAAGGTACATAGGATGGAAAATGTTGATACGTTGCAAGCCTTCACGATGCTTTTCTATCACAATATCTCTATCTTCTATACATGTATCGAAGTCACCTACAATAAGACCAAAGAACCTCATTTGACGATGGAAGATTGTAATTGCGTCCATCTTTGCCTCTCTTTGCAATGAGCTTTATTTTATATTCGCTCGTTGTCTTCGTTGTATCGGTCACGCGCTCTTCTAAATGTTTGAACCAAATCACTCGAGGAGTCTAAAACATCTCTTATACCAATATAATGTTTCGATCAATACGGTCATTTGAAATGCTATGACCGAGATTTACGAAGAAGAACCGCGCAAATGAGAACATTAATGTCATTAGAGCTAACTTCATAAACTTAAAACAACGTTTAATGAATATGCACAAAGAAATTGAGAATTCCAGTGACGCATATTACCTTAACGCTTTTGCTCGATTCTCATTCTCATTATCCGTGTCATATATATACAGCTGAGCAAATTTAGGAGGAGCACCTCCTTCCGGAAGCAAACTACCAATACTATGGTATGTTTGTCCGTGCAGCCGAAAAACATATGGAGCACGGCCTTGCTTGTTGATTGTATCGTCCACCTTCCCACCCATAGAGGTGAACAAAAACATGCTATTGTATGTTCGGACATTTTTTGAAATTTTACTCTTAGCATCGTCATTATAAAACAAATCATGCAACGGTACGCAAGGCGGCGGTTGTTTAATAAACACTTTTCCTTGCCACAACATATACTATAGGATTTGTTTGTTGGATTAGCGTTTCCTTTTCTTGCTTCCGCCTCCCATACTAAAGCATGACATTCTGTGCACTCGTACGTCGGATCACCATGATCAAAGTACTCTGCAAATTTAATTACGTTATTAGTAACCGTTAATGTG
Organism: Chrysanthemum lavandulifolium; assembly: GCA_022545495.1. Lineage (NCBI taxonomy): Eukaryota > Viridiplantae > Streptophyta > Magnoliopsida > Asterales > Asteraceae > Chrysanthemum > Chrysanthemum lavandulifolium. The sequence goes on along the minus strand of CM040242.1, from coordinate 227,533,126 downwards.
GAATTTATAATAACTTTTTTTGGATGAGGCGTTGGTGTATGAGTTAAAGGAATTACCTTCGATACACCAATGTACTTGTCATATTCTTTGCTCACATCCCGACCGTCAACATTAAGATTAAAACTAACCGCCTTTGAGACCGTGGCGGTCTCTTAGACCTGTTTGTGCTTCTTGATGATTGACCTACTTCATATGTTGATTTGTCTCATTGTTATGTAGAATGCTTGGTGTAACACAAGCCGTTGAGATTATATTCTTTGGATTGATTAGCACGACGAATAGATGGTCCTTGCAAAGAAACCGAAAACAAAAAAATGGTCAAAATTATAACCAAATAAAACATGTAAAAATGTTGCTCTTAGTAATATGTTATGATTCAAAACTTACCGTTTGAAACATTAGTCATAGGAGATTGTTGTGTACGTGTTGACGCCGGGTGTAACTTGATCACAACTTCTTTGCAAGGCATTAGTGCGAGTTTATACCACGATTAACGGTGTCAATCGAGTTCGAATCAAAGGCGTTGTCGGTACTATAAATAATTGAATTAACAAACTCGTAAAATATCATCATTTTTAAAACATATGCTATAACAAACATGTATATGGTTCTTACCAGTTGAGTTTCAAGAAGGTGGAGTTCTGATGAACGCATTAGAGGAAGAACTTGGTATAACAGTTTCTGAATGATTCGGGATAAGTGAAAAAGCACCTACCAAAATCATTTGTAAATGATGTCATTTTTTAAAAGCATATGCTATAACAAACATGTATATGTTTCTTACCAGTTGAGTTTCGGGAAGTTGGAGTTCTGATGAACGCATTAGAGGAAGAACTTTGTCTAACGGTTTCTGGTTGGTTCGCCATAAGTGAAAAGCACCTACCAAAATAATTTGTAAATGATGTTATTAGACATATATGATCCGAATAGATGAGAAGCGTACTTTTGTAAATGATTATAGATATGAGATCGAAGCGGACTTATGTTCATCATAGTATTTAAATTCAAGTGAGTCACATTTTCATCAAGGCTTTTAAGTTTAATGCATTTGTCTCATTTAAAGGGGTGTTTGGTTTTAATAGTAATTTAGCTTTAAGTCCGGTTTCATGTGTTAAGATCATTTGAGTCATTCTCCATTTAGCCTAAATAGGTTATTACCTTTATCAAGTTTGTATGCTTATTAAAAAAGACATAAGTCTATATGACTTAATATTAGTAAGTATTAAATATACCTTATTCTAAGATGCAGATTCAAAAGTTTGTATGCTTATTCAAAAAGCCATGTATACAAATCATATTCATACCATTTTAAGAACCGAGATATAAAACACATTAATTTGATTGTTGAAGTTTGAAGCAAGCAAATGTAAGTTCGAACGAACGTCAAATAAAATGGCATAAATTTGAAGTTGGTATGTTACTATCAAAGGAGCCCGATTAATGCCACTTTTCCTCTTTCAAATATAGGACCATTTATGTCTGACATGAAGCTCATAATTTGTATTGGATGGGTCGGTCACATGTATGGGGACATTTTTTTTGTGTTTCGAGGCCAAAAGTCGCTTGATGATAAAGTCTCAGATATCGAAGACTTGGAATCAAGGATGGTGATCAGTTGTTATTTCATAATGTTAATATAAGATTCTCGTGCATTTACACCCAAAACCATACCGATTTGAGATGTCGGTGTTTCAGTTCATATATAAAGCGATATGGTGGCCATGACCGTTGACGCTAAAACACATTTCCAACTTACTTTTGTAATAAGATCATGCATGTGAAAATGTAGTATTTACTAACAAAAAGTTGAGATATAAGAGTATTGGTGGTTGCTTAATATAGTGTTTCATATGATGCACAACCCCATAATAGAATCGGAGGCTATATCCCAATCGAGTTTGGCATCTTTAAGTGTGATTTAACAGCTATAGAGGGGTGTTTGGAACAGTTAGTTTGACTCATAAACAGATTATAAAGGGGTTTTTGGAACAGTTAGTTTGACTATGAACAGTTAGTATGGGACTATTTAGTACCCCTGAATGTGCATGCTTACAGCATCACATTGTCTTATATTCTGGTGGTCCAAGGATTAACACATGAATGGTGGGGTGGGGGCTTAAATTACCTATTTAAAACCATTATTACGTTGGTTGTTGCATACAGCCTGTCTCAATAAGTCATCTTAGGTAAGTTTAGCATTTGCAAAAGATACCAAGTGTACTTCCTTAAGCGTTGAACTTCTCTTCATGAATTAACTTATAGTCTTATACCGAACAGCCAGCTACCATCATTCATATCTTTGGCTATGCGTACTCATTAAATATGAATTTGTGTCATTGTGTGAAAGTGACACATGTGCCCTGTAATAACAAAACTTAACCAAGTAACAACGTTTAGTCATTATCCTTTATGGGCGAGGGAAATAATGGCATACAAGTTGATATAGTTCTTGGCTGTGACATCTTGTTTCTGAATGACATGAGGCGGGAGGAGGTATAGAAAAGTAGATTAGTATCTGTGGATTTTATATTAAGTGGACCAACATAGTACATGAAATGTAACTTTTCTGGCCTTGCGTGTAAGAGCAGGGTGGATGAAGTTGGTTCCGTTACAAGAACGCTCACGGGCTGTATCATTTGTATTTGGTGGTCTAAGTGTTGGAAGTGTTTTGGGGTATGTTACGTTGCTGTGTTATATCGATAAAACATATTTATAATTATCGAGTTATTCATATCCTTAAATTCTGTTTACAAACTTGCAGGCTTCTTTTGGCTCCTCCCCTGATAGAATCTTTTGGATGGGAATCCGTATTTTACATGTTTGGATCGTTCGGAATTATGTGGTAAAGTGATGTGACCAAATTATTTTTATCGCACGAAACAAACAATAAATCTCGTTCTTGTTTCTTTTTCTTGGCTCATTTGGTACTCAAAAGTTAAGATTTTGGTTTATCTATAATCTTTTCATCCTACTAACTTTGGTTTCAGCTTTAGTACATCAAAGAAGTTTTTATCTTGGTTGAATTTGCATCCAAATCTGTCTCATTCCACTTTTTATGTTATGTTTCGGTTGTAAAAAATGGCCAAGTCACGGTGATATGACTTTATTTTAAGTCATTAAAGCTCTCGCTTGAGCCCTAATCGGTTTATTTCAAGTCTATGCTATGTTAACTTTGTTGTTGTAGCTTTCGCTTGCTTTGGAAGACCTTTTGTCAGCTTAAAAATTAAGCTCAAATAGCCACGTGTGTCAAGTTTTCCTGACTTATTTGAATAGCCACAGGTTATTTGAGCTTAGAAATAGTACTGTGAAAAATGAAGCCGAACGTTATTTTTCGCCAAGTAAGAAAAGTCCATCCAACACAGTTGAAGCTCATATCTACATGAAGGTGATCTCACATCTGTCTGCAGTTATCTTTTTGTTGACATTTATTGAAAAGAGGCAAAATGATTGTATGTTTGGCCAATATAATCCTTTTACTATTAAATTGATACACTTTTTAAATTCATACATAAATAACTTATACTAAACTTCGATGGATAAGGAGTGTTTCATAAACCATCTCTTTGACCCATTACTCAATCCGACCCATTTTTAATTATTCATGTCATTATGTTGGACTATAACACCACTGCTACGAAAGGCACTTCTTACTTTTAATCTATACTTATTAGCAATGACAAATAAAAGCTCTATTCTTTATAGTAGAATCACAAATCCTAACAATATGTAATTTCGCCTTAAGTATGTGAACTAATATATCTATTATTTACAGTGGACTAACAAAATGAACAAATGTGATCTCCTATTTGATGGTATATGCTGCATTATTTTTCTTATAAGAACGTGAAAAGTAAATGGAGGATAGTATAAAGAATAGATATATAACCTAATTGCGATTGAAAAGTGAAGTTGTAGTTCGCCTAACATCCGTGACTAAGTTAATTTGGAGTCAACGGTGACAACCGAGTTACAAGCGAACGTGAGAATTTAAGGGCCATACGTTGTTTGTTGTTTGAAAATTTAATCTCGAAATGACATAAGTAGTATAGGCGCATTATAGTGGGTTGAGTAGGCAACACAGAAGATAAAAAGATGACCAATAAGTAGCTTTTTTATGTCGTAAGTGAAGAAGATACTCACGATTAGTAACGTCTTGAAGAGGCAGTCTACTATAAGGTCTTCTTTGCTTCTGTGTAAAATGCGTAGATGAACCTATAGCAATAAGTAGTATTATCACTTTGTAAGCTGTATAAAGCAAAACATATGACCAAAATAATAAATTCATCAAACTGTTTTAAACCTGCATTATTTGACGGCTGCCCTGAAGAGTTATTTGATACCGAAAATGAAGGGACGTTTTCCTTTAGTGGATCATCTAATGCATACAAACATAGTAAATTACAGATCATGTAACCAATTTATATCAAGTTGTAATTTATACATACAGAAACTTACATCTAAGAATCTCGGACAACGAAACTCTTTTGCTTGGAGGTGGTGTGAGTAGCTCTGACAACGGAACTCGCGGGTTTGAATATTGAGGCGTCGGTACATGTGCCAAAGGAACACTTTGCTGATTCGAAGGTTGAGGGTTTTGGCCAGACATAACGGAATTTTTACGTTTCTTCACATGGGGTTGTTTGTTTTCTGCCATGGTTAGGTTTCTTGGGTTGAAGAGAGAGCATGCAATGGGGGATTTTTTTCAGTTAACGAAATTTTTTTTCCAGGATTGTTGGTTTTATTATTTGTTTTGGGTTTATTATTTGTTGAGTATTCTTTTAAATAACTATAATTAAAATCTCAATGAATAACATCTAAAAAGTATTTGTAACCGAAAAAAAAGATTTTGTATTAATAACTTTTATTCATATTGAATGAGATGAAATAATTGATTTGAAATATTGTAACTGAATCGTTAAATTATATAATAGATGTATTCAAGCTTAGCATATCAATAACTCTATTACATAAAAAACGACCACATAGACATTTTATTATCACACTATATTGATTAACAAAAGTGAAAAGTAATGTTCATAAGCTGAAAGATAATGAGATGTCGGAAGTATAAAACTCAAAACACATAAATAAAAGTTTGGAGAAAGTATAAAATTCAAACCAAACATTAGAAATTAACAAAACACATAAATAAACCTTGAAAAAGGCTAAAGTTCGAATGAAATAATGTCATTATTTTGAAAAAGCATGACCACGTTCAAGTTTTGATATTTTGATTATCAAAATCGTCGTGGTCGTAGTCGGTATCATCATCGACGGTGCATCTTCATCGTCGATGAAGTCTCGCTAAGTCATCTCCATCATCATCGTCATCCGAAGAGTCGTCACTTTCAAGGTCATCTAAACCAATTCCGTCTTCCTCATCCGAACCTTCTTCAACCGTATCACTAATGTGAATAGAGTTATCAACTTCAATGTCGTCATCCGTTTCTTCGTCAATCAAAGTAAACGGATGTTGATTGGATGACGACGTTCTTGGTTTCTTGTTTGAGCGACGGAAAGTGAGAGGCGAATCCTCATCATGGTCCTATGTAAAAGAGTAGACAAACGTAACATTAATAGTATGTTGTATAAATATAGCTTTTTCAATGTTGACATTTTTCATCAAATAATAACAATAATAATTAGAATAATAATAATAATAATACTAATAATAAAGTATAGCATTGAAGAAAAAAAATATATGTTGATCACTTAATATGTTTATATAATTGTTTTGAATGTCATCATAAGACCGAAACTTTTTTTTGTTAGAATGTTTATGCATTTAACTCGTCAGAAGAGCTAATATTAACGACATCGTTGTTTACAACTTTTCCATCTTTAGTCAATCTTCCGCGTTTTAGAGAGACGGGTTTAGCCTACACAAGTTAAAAATAAAATAAAGCTATATTAAAGTGTACATTCCTTATGACCACAAATATTTTATGACAAATTATGGCGCCAATATATAAGTTTAATTATTACCACGTCATCATCTGAAATTTCAATCACCGGTTGTTCTTTACCGGGCACATCTCCAGAATCTAATGCTTTATCATTTTCTTGTTCTTTGCTTGCCTATATCGAAAGAAAAAAAAAAGCATACGTATAAAACAATATATGAACTTTTGTCACAATTTTACTTAAACGAAAAACAAACATAAAAAACTAAAAAACGAAAAAAAAAATTATAAAAATACAATTTACCTTGGATGAATCGTTCCCAGCCATGTTCCTTTCTGACAAGTTAAAAAACTAAACTAATAAGAATATAAATGTATATTGATTGTATGTTTTGATTTTATAGAAGTTGAAGGCATGTATATAAGGAATGGATTTAGAACATATTGTATTTTATTTGTAGATTACATATAATCTTTGATGGTTATGTGAAACAAATATTTTTATTTTAGGAGATGATAATATTGAGCCTAAACAAATATTTTTATTTTAGTGACAAGTTGATATGTTACGTGTTCTACATTGTTCACAAATACAGGAGACGTTGGGTATTTAAGGTACGAAATCTTGACCTTGAATTTGTAGAAGCGTTTTAGTAACAATGTATGTGCAGTGCAAGAAAAACAAAATCATAGGGTAGAGGTGCCATGTCGGACTATATCTACCATCCATTAGCGATTTCGTGCCGAGATTGTCAATCCTTCTTTATGTCAACTGATTTCTATAATGGATTAGAATTGTTTAACAAAATTAGACCCATTTTGGAAAGGTTATTGACTTCCAACAGCACTTAGCAGAATCAAATGACGCATAACGACTATTTCTCCTCTAGCAATTTAATTTGTTGCAAACCAAAATGGACCGAGCAATTAAGATGATACATAAGTTACTAAAGCCATGTACATGAGTGACTTGGAATAAACTGAGATACGTAGTTGATATATAAGGATGATAAAGAAAAAAAAGATACACTACATTGAAGTTTGACAAGTTCTCTGCATAATGCCCATGTTTCATTTCGATAAAATCTGTAAAATTGCCAATGACTGAAAAGGATAGATAATGGGACTCCCCATATCAAAAGACAATCGTAAAAGTCTAAAATAATAGCAGCTTATTAGCAACATATTGTCTAAACGATACAGAAATGCAAATTGAAAATGGAGACAATTTCAGTACATGACTGAAAATGCAAAATAGAAGCATTTATTTATTGGGAATGATGGATCTTCACTTAGCACCTTCTTTCTCCAGCTTAATCTCGACAATCTGTTTTTTCATGCTTGAACCATCGCTTTCATCCTCCACATTAGCTGAACGTTTACAACTTTTTTGTTTATCAACTGGCGTAGTATTTTCGTCAGTCTGGGATTCCAGATCCTGGATATAAAAACATGATCAAAACATATTATGAGTTACCGAGTATTATAAAATTTACATCCCAAAAAACATAATGCACTTACCAACGGAGTTATTTGAGGTAGTGCAGTGGTTGAATCGTGATCCTATTTAAAAGTAAGTGTTAAACACCGAACTACATGTTGAATAATACGGTATGGATTATACAAAATATGTCGCAGAATCATTACCTTCACGGAGTTGCAATGGCAACAACGACTTCAAAATCTCGGCATCGTCCGTCGATTTGAGCACGTTGAACACAGCAAGATTTTTTGGCATTGACCTCATCGATGGATACCTTAAAAGCGTACTTCTTTCCAACCAAGTTGGTGATCTCTTTTGGGAAGTCTTGATCTTCTGCATTCTACATATAACAAATAACGCATTTATGGACATAATCATGTTGTATGAAAAGAAATACTTGACACCTTTAAAAGCGTTTACAATGAATATGAAAGTTGTAATATGTGCAACTCAAAATATCACATCAGGACCTTTTCACTCATAAATATATTACATGCAAAAACTACCATTTGCTACTGAATCGGCAAACTAACAGATACAGGTACATTGTGTCGAAGGACGTGTTCAATGGTTGATGTTGGCAGCCCTGTATGGTTTTAAATAACCTAAATTCGAGCTACATTCTAACCTCTTAATGCTAACCAAACCGACCAAACATGAAAAGTATATGCCTAACTACTTTGTTGCATGAAAATCTAATCCTAACTCGAAACATGAATAGTGATAAGGGGCAAGCTTTCTATAACCACTTTAAGCATGTTTTCAACATCCAGCTATAGGCATAAGTATATAGCAATCTATAACCAAACAGTCCCAACAATAAACTTTAATGAGGATGTAAATGAAAAGTTACCTTAATTATATTTGACAGAAAAAAACCTAACGCAATTGTTTTACCACCATTGATTCAGTTAAAAGTTCTTCCAATTTAAAGATATGACATGCAAAAACTACCATTTGCCCCAATAAGTGAATCATGTTTGGTTACAATTACTACCTAATCGGCAAACTAAAAAAATGGGTAACTATCAAATACAATGTACATTGTGGCCAAGGCGTGTTCAATGCTTGATGTTGGCGACCACAGTGGTGCTAAATAACCTAAACAAAAGCTACATTCTAACCTCTTAATGCTAACTAAAGCGACCAAACATGAACAATATATGCCTAACTACTTTGTTGCATCAAAATCTAATCCTAACTCCAAACATGAATAGTGATATTAAAAGCTTTCTATAACCACTTTAAGCATTTCAACATCCAGCTATAGGCATAAGTATATAGCAATCTATAACCAAACAGACCTAACAATAAACTGTAATGAGGATGTAAATGAAAACTTAACTTAATTATATTTGACAGACTAAAACCTAACACATTTGTTTTACCACCATTGATTAACTTTAAAGTTCTTCCAATTTAACAATCGTATCCAAGTTAGATTACCTTGCACCCATATTTGTCGCACAACTGGTAAGCAGACCTACCAACCATCGCCTGCACCTCATTGTTAAAGAGTGACAGGGATATCGTGCCTGACTCATCCTGGACTCTCATCTGAAGACGAAATCTAAAAGAAAAATAAACGCATAAAAAATTGTAAGGCGATGGTTTCAAGAGAATGTTGTATTACTATCTCACTTATAAAGAGACAATGAGAAAGCACTTACTCTGTTTTTATCCTGGTAACGGTCTTAGCACATTTGGTGCATGTCCATTGATCAGGTGTTTGCTGATATCCAAACTTGGGTTTGGTTTCGGCCTCGAGGTCTGTGAACCGTGACTCTTTAATCACTTTCTTGTTGCACTTAGGCACCCGGGTACCACCACCTCCTCCTCGTGTATAGCAATAATTGTTCCAACAATTACGCTTGCCTTACCCTCAGTAAATGGAAATGGATATTGTTCGTGTTTTTAAAACATTTGATATATCGAATAAATTTTGCACGGTGAAAGTGTAACTTTGATCAACATCAAGGAGATCAACAATGTTTTTGACCTGATACTTGTTCAGAAATTCCTCTCTAGTTGAATGCTTGGACTGAGTAGAAATACGGGAAGCCGTGTTTTCACTCTTGGATTCATCCTTGTCAGCAAACAGCCTATAAATAATAAAAAAAGAGTTACCATTTGAACATCAAAACAAAATATTGCATTTAACGAAAGGTATAATTAGTTTGTTACGGTAACAGACCTTAGCCTATACAACTCCACATCCATAAATTCTTCTTTTGGGATGCTTTCATTGCCGTTAAACAGAAAAAGCCTTGTCCCATTATAGGCATTTTGAACTCCCATCTTGCCTATTTATAAACAATATTGACGAAGATTATTAGGGATTATAACATATAGGAAAGTAAAATATGTAAAAGCATTCACAATTATATATACCGTCCCATATCTTCATCATGCCTAATTGAAGAATTAGCATGATTTTACCACGGTTGGGGCATCCATCGACAAAATCTTGAAACTGCTGTGCATATGGACCCCACAATGTGCATCTGAGTTCGATACCCTGCATTTATTTACCGATTGTAAGAAACACAACAGACTACAAAATGTATTCATTTATAACAACTTTTACAAAGACAAGAAAGTTAACGGTACTCACTCGGCATCAGCAAGGGTCAACGGCTTCTTCTTGCCTGATCTGCCATTCTTATCGTAGTTGTCTAAATCGTCACAAGCAACAACATGTCCAATTACATCTACACAATTTTAAATAGAAAGCAATGTATAACTTTTTAGCGCATGATTTGATATATACATATACTATAATTTATTGAAAAGGGGACAAATATTACGTACCAAACTGTCCGTCTTCATCCTGCTGCAGATCCACTATTGTTCTAAATGGCCTAAAGTCCCACCCATAAACCGAACCGGTAAAGTCAGGACACGGTTCAATGATTGTGTTGGACAAAAAGCGAGACGAGTGGTGCATTGACCATGCGATACTTGGGTGAATCTCCCAAGCGTATCGAGACAATGTAACAAAGACTTCCTCTTGAACCTTGTGCTTAAAGCCATTCACCAATGCCATACGCATAGTCGCCTGCATCTTAGTGCCCTGTTCAATTAGGAAGAACATCAAATTAGTAAGCACAATAAACTGAGAAAATAACAAATTGTGTTTACCATTTATTCTCTTCAACATACAACTTTACTTATGTTGCAAGAGTCAAATATTAAAACATAAAACTTATGCCATTACCAATTAGAAAGAACATCAAATTAGTAACCAAGAACAATGTGTTAAGGGGTTGTTTGGACACAACTGCCAAAATACAAACCACCACAGATCTAAACGAATAAAACATAAAATTTATTCTCTTCAACATACAACTTTACTTATGTTGCAAGAGTCAAGACTTTAAAAGTTTAGGCATAAAACGATTTTACATACCATTCGGGTTTCCAATGCGGATCGGCTAAACCCAAACCAACAACGATATGACCAAACCACATAAACAAACACAAGCGCCAAAATACAAACCACCACAGATCTAAGCGGTTCAAACACATAAATCACGACTAACAACCATGAACAGTTTTGAGATCTAAACACACCAATGGCCTCGGTTTAACAACCGAGAAACATAAACCACCCAATTAATGAAACCCAACAGATATAATTATACATGTAAAAAATAGACCCAAATATTCCTTGTTTCCAGTTTGATTAAACAATATAATTATACATGTAAGATACCTGTTCATCCATAATGACTAATTCCATGTTTTTGACTCCTTGTTTGCCATACACGTCCTGCATCCAGCTTCTTACTATTCGCACACGCAGTTTGATATTGTCTTTAACTGCCGATAAGTCATTGATAAACCCTGCAACATAAGTAGCCATGGTTGTTAATCTTGTTGAAAGTGATAATTTGAAATGTTAATGTGGTAAACAATTTTAGGCCTAATTACATTATATAGGCGAAATTTAAATAAATTTAGGAAACTTTTAACAAATATAAATTATAAAACTTGCCCTTACGTTTTGCTCATCACAAAACATAAATTAGGGAAGTATTTTAGTAATTCATGAAATCACCCATTTTCCCCAATTTTCCACAACTAATTAAATGATTAGGGTTTGACAAATAAATCATTATAATTCGATTTAATTACTTTTTAATAAGTTATTAACATATTAACATATTATAAATAATCAGCAAAAAACATAAATGGGAACAAATTAACAAACTTACAGATTTACATAATAAGAAAATCAAATTCGGCTGCCAAATCTGAGATGTTACAATCGGTAATCGAAAAAAAGGAGACCAAAACGTAAGGACCAAGTGATTATATGGATCTGCATCATCAAATGATTTTGATTGATTTATGGAAACGATTTTGCAAGAGAGAGACTTTTATTTGATATACAGCGTTTTTTTATGTAGATCTTAAGCTTTTGTAGAGAGAGACTTTTATTTGATTGATTTATGAATTGTTGACTTTTAAAAGTTGGGGCATAAAACGTATTGCAAACAAACAGGTCCATTGTATTGCCAATTTTTAATGCTAAGACTTTTAAAAAGTTTAGGCATAAAAGTCTTGTACATGATAGCTAAATAAGGAAATGCATTAAACCAATTTTTAATGCTGGTAGCTTAGTAGACTTGTACAAAAGCTTATTTTATTATATATAATAGATTTACATAATAAGAAATGTATGATTGTTCACCTTCGAAAGAGGATATGCATAATATTGTAAGGGCATTTTCAAAGTCATTATGAGTATAGAGACCAAACTTTAAACCGGTCATTATAAAAAATTCCTTAAGGCCAAAATGGCATACATAACTACCAACATTAAACTTAACCTATCATATTTAGTGCGAAAATGTCCGTCTACTTTTTCTTCTCCAAGAAGCATATCGTGAACTAAACAACAGTCATGGTCTACTAAATGTACATCTAACCAATCCACAAAACAAGTATTCCTAAACATGAGAACAAGTCTATCATTATCGTACATGGTTCTAAGTTTTTCTAACATACTAACTCATCTACGAATGGTAACTTTCTCATCATAAATCTAAAAAATATACAAATTACAACAATTTTAATAGAACGAAGTTGAACAGTTGAAAAACAAATGAAATTCGTGTGGAATAGAAAAATTATAAAAAAAACAAATAAAATAGCATACAAGAAAATAGGGGGCTCAACATAGACACCTAGGTCTGAGGATCAGACTCGCTCCAATACCATGTTAGACATTGTAAATCCCGTAGGTTACACTTTATTATTGATCACTATAAAAAGAGTAAAAAGTAATATAGAGAAACCCTAATGGACCCAACCCACAAGTCGGGCTTGGGCCAACTAACTTATCCATCTAATAACGAGGAACAATAACCTCAAACAATCGGTGCACAAAATCCCTTCTCGCGCACAAAAAAAACCCGAAAGCTAAGAAACATTGTGTTTTTTTTTATGTAGAATTAAGCTAATCGGTCCAAACAATAAAGAACTAAGAGTTTTTTTAGTCTTTTTATTGGAAAATCTTTAATGGATAAGGTAGTTGGTCGACTATGGTCTGCGTGTATTTTTTGTTGGTGATTTTATTGTCATCGACCGCCATTTAGGTAATGACGATTTACTAGAGGTTAATGAGATTTCATATTCGGCTCGGATACGAGTTAGGGGAGTATGGAGTGCACGCTCGTTGAGCTAATACGTTTTCGATCATGACAAAAATGTAAGGGTCAAGGGGCAGAGCCCCTTGCTGGGGTCCCGCTGCCAGGTCCGGTAGAAAATCTTAAACCAAATGCAGGTAGACCTGTGGAACAGCTCGAATACTCAAGAGCTATTGGATGCTTGATGTATGCTATGACGAGCACTAGACCTGATATTGCATATGCAGTTGGTAGACTAAGCAGGTTTACTAGTAATCCTGGTAGACAGCATTGGCATGCAATAACAAGGGTATTCAAGTACTTAAAGGGTACTATGAATTATGGTTTATCATATGTTGGATATCCTTCCATATTGGAAGCTTCCATATTGGAAGCTTATTCAGATGCTAGTTGGATAAATCATGTTGAAGATTCATCTTCTACTAGTGGATGGTTGTTATTGCTTGGGGGAGGTGCCATTTCATGGGCTTTCAAGAAGCAAACATGCATCACTGGTTCTACCATAGAATCTGAGTTTGTAGCTTTGGTTGTTGCTGGTAAAGAAGCTGATTGGCTAAGAAACTTGATACATGAGATTCCAATATGGCCGAAACCAATAGCACCGATTTGTACCCATTGTGATAGTGATGCCACATTGGCTAAAGCATATAGTCAAATCTATAATGGCAAGTCTAGACACTTAGGTGTTAGACACATTATGATTAGGGAGTTAATCATGAATGGTCTAATTTCTATTAAGTTTGTTCGGTCACAACATAATTTAGCAGACCACTTGACAAAGCGTTTGGCTAGGGACTTAGTAATTAATTTTGTGATAGGGATGGGACTAAAGTCCATATAAATCTACTACCTATGAGATATCCAATTCCTTCTAGTACAACATTAGAAGTCAATTCAATGTGGAAAGCTCATAGTTAGAGATTGGAACACGTGTATTTATCTTCCCGAGATATGTGTTCAGACCTGCAAGTGATGGTTAGGTTGAAGTTTACCTTCTTAATGACACTTTTAAAAAATTGCAAATGCAGGTGCAAGATTAAAAGAATCACCTATGTGAACATGAAGTTTTGCCGCTTCAAGAAGCTTGGACTTGGCTTTGTGTATGTTCATCAATGGATTGGGACACATGGCTTGTAATAGTGTCAGGTAATGTAGGACCTAAGATATATCAACCTTATCACATTACCAAGCAAACCCAACACGTATACAAGTATACCCACGTGAAACAAACACAAACAAAGCTTAGAAATAAGATGAGAAAGATGGTGACTTGATGTAATATTCGTGTATATGTGAGATAAGATATGCAAACAATAAGTTGTATATTCCTTGAGAGAGAAAATACACACACACACACACTTTCAAGCACACCCCTCAAATGACCATTTGAGGGGTATTTATAGTACAAGACACATGTTGCCCTAAAGGCTTTCCATGGGCTTGGCTTGGGCTTCGTGGACTTGGGTTTGGACATGGGTTACACGCCATTATACAATGCTAGCTTAACTAAACTAAAGCCCATTTAGCTTAGTCCAATCCACGAGCCCGTTGACTATTCTATCACGATATCTAACACGAGTTACAAAGTTCCTAATAGTGAATGACCATCACTTCTAATAAAACTATTAAGGCTAACAATCTCCCCTAAGGGTGGTCATTCAAACGATGCTCCACTTGATTAGGTCTCTACTTTCCTTGAGCTTGAACTTTGCGTGTAGATATAGAATAATCTTGATTCTTTGTTCCTTCATGCTTTGTGATCGAGATAATGTGGTTGTCGCCATTGTCGACTTCGTTGGTTAGGTGTCTCCGTCATTCTCCATTTCTTTCTCCACCATGCTCACACTTCTATTTGTCTTTTGGTTACCAATGATGTAGTTCTCGAGTCTTTAAACTTTGTAGATTCTTTGACATTGACGAAGAATCATCTCCTTTGATTATGATGAGAACTTTCATGTGTTGTTGGTATGAGCATGTGGCGTAGTCCGCACGATCCATCCGCCTGAGCTTCCATAAGAAGAAAACATAAAATGATTAGTAATAAGCGGATTCCGCACTTACAAGTTTGAATTTCGAGGTGTTAATAGCATAGTGTGGAAACACGCCTCTAATTCTCAGAGGCCGTTCTGGCCCGGAGTCCCACAAGTGAGATAACGCGATATACCGAAGTACATCTATTCGCCGATGAGTCAAGTACAATCAAGCATCACTTCACGATCAGACCGTTTGAGACACACTAAGCGTAATCCACTGAGAATTACCGGTGACTGCCGCCGTCGGTGCTTGATGTTGACCGGCGGAGTTTCCATTCAATCACCGAAGATCACAGTGAAACTTCTCATAAATGTTCGGCAAATTGCTAAGATCTGCGTGGGACTCTAGAATATATCACTTGTGCCCTTATTGATGAACAACAAGCGATGTCATGTCAAGTGTTCCTATGAGATCTTTTGATGAATCTCGTGGCTCTAGACTCAATAGTGCATTTGGTTTTCCGAGCGGAGACTAGGGAGAGGTCTCTTCTTCAATATCAACAATCTCTAAGAGAAAGTCGATAGATTATGTAGGGTTCCTAGTGAGGTGAAACAAATCCTTTTAAGAGGAATTGAGTGGCTAGAAGGTTTAGTGCAAAGGCGTCACTTTGGGTCCATGACGTCTTTGTCTTCAATACCAAGTCAACTAGTGACAACCAAGAGTGATGAATTGAACCCGGTTTACGCCTAAGGTTGAATATGGAGGGCTATTTCTTTTCACCCTTTTCATTACATTTCTTTTAATTCTTCAACCCTTCTTTCTCCTTTCTCACATTACTCCTTTTTTCAATCATTCTTAAGGACTTCTAGTTCTAAACTATTGGAGATGTCCTTGGGTAGATCCTCCGCTCTGGCGGATCATAGGACCGATTTCCTATCCTTAGTCACCTTATAACTCCATGACCGTCCTATTGTTGCCATAAACTGCTTTCATGAAAATCTCACAGAGTGTTTATGATAAAAACATGTTAGAAACACTCCGTGAGTTTTATATTTTCGAAACACTCCCTTCACATGTGCTCATAAGTTTTGACAATCGCACATTAGAGGGTAGAGTTCGCACTTTTGAATTGATCGACTTTAAATGAACTAGACCGATTCGAGACACGCTTACATCACTAGAGAACTAGCTTGAAATTATTACCCGTCCCCGTCAAGTCATAGAAAGTTTCTCGAGATGGTACATGTTTCTTCGTCAATTCATTGGTTCCGCTCGAGTCGAGCTCATTATGAGATTCAAACCACGATCATTAAACATTTTTGATCACATTTTAATCACGTCTCCTCCCCTCAAAAATAGCATATTCGTGATATTTTGATATCATCGGATTAAACAACATTTTAGAATCTTTGGGGAGACAAACGGATTTGATTTAAGCATGAATTTGGAACATATTTGTTTTATACTCCCCTTTAATAAAGCGTAATCAATTAAAGGGTTTTAGAGGAGTTATCTTGAACACAAAATATTTTGAAAGATTTTGAAAATCTTTTGAACAATCTTGAAAAGGTGCTCAAGATGATGATGATTTCTCACCATTTTTTAAATGTAGTGCCTTCAAGCGTACACCTCATTTTTCGATCAAAGCACGAGTTTTGATTTGAAAATAATCAAAAGTCATCATTTCAATCCGGGTTTCGATCGATGTATACGAAAGCCATTTTATTGAAGAAATTTTGAGAAACGACATGTTTTAGAAAACATATTAAAACTCTCGCTCAAGCATCCAGACATGCCCGTATCATTGTTGAATGACATTTCTAGATACGTCACGAATATCGATTATACAAGAGACATGTCGTGAGAAGAATATTTTTGGATTTTTGATTTTTATTGTTTTGTATTTTTGAAATATTTTTATTTTTATATTTTGCTTTTGTTGGTTTTTCAAATTTTGTATTTTGTTTTCAAAAATATTTGAATGAGCTTTGGAAAATCATTTTCAAGAAGATTCGAGAAGACGCTCTAACTCCTCGGGGTTAGGCTTCACATTCAATTCGTCGAACTAAATACTCAAACCTTTCTTTTGGAAGGGCTTTAGTTAATAGATCGGCGAGTTGGTAATCGATCTTCACGAAGAATAATTCAATGATACCATTTTCGACGTACTCTTTGATGAAGTGATAGCGGACTCGATATGCTTAGTCTTTGAGTGATGAGCAGATTGCATGATATGGCTATGGCACTTTTCGAGTCACAATACATAGGTATTTTATCGAGTAAAGCCATAATCTGTGAGTTGTGTTCTCATCCATAGAACTTGAGCACAACACGCAGATAGAGACACATACTCGGCTTGATGGTTGATAGTGCGGTAATCTTGTTTCTTTGAAGACCACCGACTAACTTTTCTCCCAAAAATTGTGCTCCTCCGGATGTACTTTTGTAACTTGATCGCTGCGTGGTCCGCGATCCGAAAAGGCAATTAGATCAAATCCGGTTCCTTCGGATACCAAAGTCCCATGTGAATGGATGTCTTGGTGCCGAAAGATCCTTTTAACCTCTTTGAGGTGCAGTTCGGTGAGCTTAGCACGAAACCGTGCTAATAAGCAAGCAACAAAATGAATATCGGGTCGACTAGCGAGAAGATACATGAGAGAACCAATCATGCTCCGATATTTCTTCGGATCAATAGGTTTCCCAAACAAATCGGCTCCAATTTTGGTGAAGTTACCATTGGTGTTCAATCGAATCACAATTGTCCATACCATAATTTTTCAAAATCTCGGTTGTGTATTTAGCTTGATTTATAAAAATTCCACGAGGGGCCGATGTATTTGTAAACCAAGAAAGAATTTTAGTTCCCCATCATGGACATTTCAAATTTGCTTTTCATGAGATTTTCAAAATGTTTTGAAAGTTTTGGATTAGTGGACCCAAAGATGATGTCGTCCACATAATCTGAACAATCAAAATGTCGTTTTGCATTTTGAGTAAACAAGGTAGGATCAACTGTTCCTTTGGTGAAATTGTTTTGGATAAGGAAAGAGGACGATTCGTCATACCACGCTCTCGAGCTTGTTTTAAACCATAGATTGCCTTTTTGAGTTTGTAGACGAGTCTGGATGTTCCATGTCTATGAAGCCTTCGGGCCGACTCACGTACACTTCTTCTTCGAGTTCCATTCAAGAACGCGGTCTTAATGTCCATCGATAAACCATGATGTTTTGTGGTGATAGGCCAAGAATATCTGATCGCTTCTTGTCTAGCTACCGCGCGAATGACTCTTCAAAGTCTATTCCTCTTCCCGTCTGTATCCTTTGGCCACAAGGCGAGCTTTGTTGCGATTACGGTCATTTCTTCATCCCGTTTGTTCTTCCATAACCATTTGAGATCGATGACACGACGTCAATTGGTCTTGGAACCTTTCCCAAGAGTCATGTAGAGCGGTATTGAAGAAGTTCCTCCCGCATTGCTTCTATCCATGCGGGATCCGCCATTGCCTCGCGAATGTTCTTTGGCTCTAGATTGCTAATTGAGCAAAGGTAAATACACAAGTAGCGATGCAGTGGCAAGTTGACGTCTCGTCCGAATTGGCCTTGAAGGTTCACCAATAACTTGTTCAATTGGGTGGTCTTTTGTCCACTTCGAGTAGAAGGATACCGTTGGTTAAGCGTGTGCGAGTTAGATGGTTCTCGTAAGCGTGAAGAAGATTCGGTGATTCCGTAGCAAACGGGTTTTCAAATAAGTCTTCATCTAACGTTGCATCGTTTCGGTTTTGGTTTTGCTCATCAACCGCTTTGGTAGAGCGGGTGCAATAACTTGAGTAGATGTAGATGATGTTGATGGAGTTGGTGCATTGGTTTCGACCGTTGTAGATGCATCTTCGTTGGTGGTGGTGGAGGATGATTTTGAGCGGGTGCGGCGGAATGATGGTTTGATGCATTTGTCGAGTTCCACCATAGTATTCATCGAACATTAACTCGAAGAAATTCTCCCATTCTTGTTCTTTAGGATTGTCAAGCGAAGTTGATTGAGCTCTTTGAGGTGCGAGTCCCGAATCGATGTGTCCGAAGTGCAGCCGGTTTAGTGCGGGTTCTAGGCGAGTCTCTCGGAAGCCATCTGTGAAAGTTCACAAACTTCACATTCATCGTCTCCATGATCCTCCTTAGCCTTCATTATACACCACAGATGCCCTCGAGTTATCCGAATATCCAATGAAGATTCCAATATCACCTTTGCTTTCGCTTTTCCAAGATCTTCTTTGTCATTCGTAGGATAGCACAAAGCGCCAAACACGTGAAAGTAAGAGATATCCGTTTTCGTTGTTCACTATTTCATATGGGGTTTTATTGAATCTTGGATGGATAAGGGATCGGTTACGAGTGAAACAAGCGGTGGCAACAAAGATCGCCCATAGAAATAACGGTGCACTAGAATAGATTAGCATCGTCGCAGCGACTTCCACAAGAGTTCTATTTCTTCTTTCAACTACCCCATTCTCGTGGAGTTCTAACGGTGATGTCGATGAGTAATTCCAACATCTTCAAAATAAGCTCTTAACTCACGATTTGTGAATTACGTGCGTTATGCATTCTTACAACCACTGCGGGTTTGAAGAAGTACTTGAATTCGCTTGAAAGGTGATGATGATGCACGGTGTTGATCTTTGATCTCGAAAACTTAACCCATGTATATCTCGAATAATCATCGGCGATAACAAGAATATACTTTTCCGTTAATGCTTTCAACTCTCATTGGGCCACATAAGTCCATGTGCAACATATGCAACTTTGCTTCGAACTAGGTACGGATTTGGGTTTATATGATGCTCTTTGCTTTTCCTTGTTCGCATGATGGACATAGGTGATCCTTGGTGTATTTGAACTTTGGAAGTCCATTGACGATGTTGTCTTTGGCAAGATTATTGATGGTGTCAAAATTGAGATGGGATAACCTTCGTACCACAACCAGACCGTGTTCCGGATGCTCGTGTCATAAGACATATAGGTGATGAAGAGGCCATTTTGTTGATGTCGATAGCATACAAGTTTGTATCACGATTCCCGTTAAGAGATCGATTGCCATCCAAGTTTCTAATGAAGCAAGCATTTCTCCTAAAAGCAACCTCTAAATCTCGCATCACGTAACCGCCTGATCGAAACAAATTGTGTCCCAACCCTTGACATAGTAAACCCGAGTGATCAAATAATTTCAAAGGTAGATCTCCATAACCCATGATAGCTACATGATCATTTCCGAAATGTACGGTTCCATGAATTTCGAATGAAATTGATCGACTTGATTCCGGTCATGTGCTTGGAGCAACCCGAGTCGACGATCCAAAGACAAATTTCGATAACACGCGATGTGAAAAAAAGAATATTGTGGAAACCGTTTTGATTTTGGTTCCTTTGGGTTAGAGGTAAAATCCGATCACACTCGAGAGGTTTTCTGAAGTCTCGGTTTATCACTCATTGTACCATTCTAGAGTGTGTAAGTTCTACACTGGGTTTCCAAATATCATCCCTAAAGTATACACGTTGGTTCCTGTCGGAGTGTAAAGCCTAAGTTTTGCAACTAGTCTTCCTACTCGTTTAGCGTAATTACTTTTTGGGACGTTCTTCTTAACAGCTTATCATTCACATTCTTAGAAACACAATCATCTTGAACATTTAAATATTTCTTGCAAGTTACACAAAGAGATTCAACACATTCATTAGACTTAGCAAGTTTCATAGGTTCATTACATTCAGATGAATTGTCTTTCTTATTACAAAGCGGTAGATTCCTAGGGTGTTCTTCTACTTTCTTCTCTTTATTCAAGCTACTACTCTTGAGGCAAGCGAGACTCTATTGTTCCTTGTATTGCTCTTAGGCTTTAGTCTGCTTTGCTCCTAGAGGTGCTTCCTAGTCCTGTAGAAGGTGAGGCACACGCATTAGGATTCACATTTTTATGAAGGGAGGTGGTTTCGGCTATCCTGGTCTCTTTAGATGTGGAGGCGGGGCGCATTAGTGGTACTCATCTTAAAAGGCCAAAAGCTAAAACTTTAGGATTCTCAATAACCGCTTTCCCTTTATCAACATTTTGTTTAGGTGGGACGGTGGAGTGTTGGTTTTGATGAAACATTTTTCTCATTGACTTTTGGAGGAGGCAAAAGCAGACATTTTGGTTTTGAAACCGGTTTGAGAACATTTGCTTTCTCCATGATCAATGGTTTTGTAATCACAGCTTTCCTTTGCCTTTCCTTTTTGACTATCCAAATGAGCCCTCAAAAGATCATTTTAGCTTTCATGTCATTGTAGGCGCGCTCATACGACAGTTTGTCATACTTGCATTCCTCGGTTTTCGATCAAGTTGTTTAAAATATGAGATATTTTCTTTTCAAGTTTCATAAGAGCTTTTTCATATTTTGAAACAATTTGGAGGTCTCATCCAGAGTCTTTCATGATCTTCAATGAATATGTTTGCAAAATGATGGACATAATATCGATGGTTAGAACATCTTCGAGAGAGAATCATTTAAATTTTCCAAAACTTTGATGTGTTCAACACTTTGTCATTAGCTTCTTTGTACCGGGGATTTATGGTCCTTGACAAAGTCATTGTTTCTTTCAAAATGCTTGTTCAAAATGAATTACCCTTGCATCGATGTTATTCGGTGAGGGGCAATTTGAGTTTCAAAAACTTTTATGTTCATTATCAAAACTATTAAACCATATGTTTGTTCTAATATTGGTTTTAGTTTTAACGGTCTCTTGAAGATCCGCAATTCTCGTTTCACATTTTCCAAAATACTTGGCGCTTCACTTGTGTTAAAAGGATTGTTTGAAGACATTTGTTCAATGTTCGAAAGAGAATTGGAGACAACAACTCGTTTTGAAACCGATTTTGAAACGGTGTTGACACTTTGTTTGAAACACTTTGTGTGGTGGAAAACTTAGATTGTTCTTTTTAGAAACAAAAGGAAGAACATTAATTTGGTTCCATTTGTTATAATCAATCGGTTTGATTTCGGATGTTTTGTTTCATTTAGATCTACTCTCCTCGGATAGTTCCAAAGTTTCAAGAGAATCATGCACAATTATAGGTTCATGCAAAGGTTTTCCATTGTGCAACACATTCGAGATTTCGAGCTTTCTTGAGAAGCGAAGGGTCATTACCAAGTGCCATCTTATGTGAAGTATGAAAGCGTGGATTTACTTGGTTAGAAAGCATCTTGTTTGATTTAATTTGAATGACCCGTTGTAAGAAGCAAATTGTCCAAAGTTTTGATTTTTCCGTTTTATCAAGAATTTCATCAAGAAGAGAATCTTCTCGCTTTGAAAATCGACAATCAACTGTTTCTTTTCTTTTCAAGATCGAAAAATGCTTTTTTGTTTAGAAAGTTGGTCATTTAGATCGAAATTTCCTTGTTTAAAGATTTGATTTTCAAATTTAGATTCACATCAAGTGTATCGTATTTGAGTTGCAATTGTTTTCTCTTAAAAGCAGAATCTCGATAACCAATTTCTAATTCGGACATTTTGTTTTATGAAATTCATAGGCTTTGGCATGCTCCTTGTAACTCTCAAGCTCGGTGGTCAATTTAGCATTCGCGGCCTTAACTTCGCGATTGACCGTTCTAACTTTCTCGCCTTCAATGCCACATTGATTGATTAATGATTCAACATAAGCACGTGTTTCCTCATCGGTCTCGGTATTTTGTGCCACCGGCCTCCACTAGGATCCACATCGGAGCTTCAGAGGTAGTATTGCTACAACTCGGATTGTCGGTATGTATCATAAGTAGGTTGGCGTCATGCATCTTGTTCGTCATGAGTAAACACATCAAATATGACATTGTTATAACATGGATCAATGATTGGTACCTCGACACGGTATTGGCGTCATAGGCGGGAGGTGAGTCGACTCGATGTCGTGCTTAGCTTCACGAAGATTTGCCATGAAGATGCGATTCAGATTAATTTCCTCGAGGTCTTCCAAATCATCCATAATAGCCAAAAGTCATGTTCCTCAAAGACTCAACTGAATCCAACAGCGGTCCTTTTGTACCAACAGATGTTTACAAGATACTCAAGATCGTTCTTGTGCGGCTTAGTAGGACAATTCCTTGCCATGTGACCCATTCCTTGACAGTTATAACACTTAATCGATTACCACGATTCACATTTCCATGATTCCCAACGATCGGGCGCAACATTCCGATTCGATTACCATCGCTCTATTCCCAACATTCATCTCATCGATTACCGATTCGGGCTCACGATTACCCATGCGAAATCCAGTGGCATATCCTGCCGATTCCCAATAACTCCAACCATTTGTCCTTGATTACCCATATTCACACCCGGTACGTGCAATTTGCACATTGCAGTGTTTGATGATATCCTTTGGTTGTTGTTAGTAGGTGTGGAATAGCGACCTTTGATTACTTGACCCAAGAGAAATTATTTGGGACATAGGGTCTTCTTGATCGATTCGAGATCGGTGATTTCTTGTTCTGGTATTGTTGATCCGGATAGAATTGTTGTTGTTGTTGCAAGTTGTTGTTGTTGAAGATGATGAAGCTTGTTGTTGTGTATTCACCGAAGATAGAGTCTTAGCAATGAGTGCCAATGGATCATGATTCTTTGCCAATCTTTCTTTCCGACTTCATTCACTTCATTTTGGTTTTGTTTGAAAAATCATTCGATTGATCAAAGTTCACCGATGAAGGTCTTTTGTTTGGTTGACAATAGTGACATATCGTCCCCATTCTTACGGTAGATTATTCAGGAACTTGATGTTTTGAGCGATAGTTACGGTGTCGACTTGTTTACGATTAGCTCATTCATCAAAGTGCAAAACCTTCCATAGTAGGATTCAATGGATTCTCCGGTGTAAGTGAACTTTTCCCATTCGTTAGCAACTTGTTCTCCATGTCTTGATGACCAATTTACGCTCCATGACAAAGTCGTCTAACACGTTCCCACATATCGAAAGCGGTTTCTGGCGTCACCGCAACAAAGATGTCTATTGGTAAACCCAGTTGGATAATATGAATTGCCATGTCATCTGCTTGACTTGTTTCGATCCTCCGCCATGTCATCGCCATTAGGTTTGGTCTTGATGTAACGGAGCATTCGACTTGTCCATTGAAGATAACCACCTTTTGCCAACATAGGAGGTCGGTTTTCGCACCTGCATGAATGTCTTGTTGAGTTGCCATTGATGAAGGTATGATCGATAAAGTTGATGTAGGATCGATTCAACGATAAAGGAGTTGTGGTTGATGATGATTAAGCTCGGTTGAGGTGTTTTGAAAGTCGTGCTAAGTAAACTCGGTTCTTAAAAATTTTAGCCCAAAATTTGAAATTCACTATAAAATCAATTCTAAGGACGTATGAAAATTTTGAGTTATGACAATTTGACGCCAAATTTGACCCGAAAATTTTGAATTTAGGCCCAAAAATTTGAATTTTGACCAAAATTTTCACATTAAACCAAAATTTGAATCTCGTAAAATTGAGCGTTTAGTCTCCTCAAAATTTAAATTTTACTCAAGTTTTCCTTAAAAACTCTTTTTTTTTTTTTTTAAAAGAAGTGATTAGGCGTAGAAACACGAGTTACTGAGTAGAAACTTAGGCGTGGGATCTTAGGCGTGGGATCTTATCGCGTGGGATCTTAGGCGTGGGATCTTGTCGTGGGATGTAGGCGTAGGAATCCTTAGGGCGTGGGAAATTCTTATCGTGAGAACCCAACTTACGCGTGGCAAGGTGCTTCTGCGTGGAATAGCTTACGTGCCAGTGGGAATGACTTACTGCGTGGGAATGGCTTACGCATAGAATCCAAAAATCCTTTACACTATCACGATTAAGAGATATCCAAAGTCGAAGTGTTCCACACACTTATCCAGTGAGGAAGCACCGAGTCACCGTTAGAGCACGAAGATTCTTCACCAAAAGTTACGAGTAGAACACTATGCGTAGTTGACTTTCTTCTGAGTAGAACTAGGGTTTTGACCTACTAGTAAAAATTTTCAATGATTCAACCAATTTCTCTTGCACGAAATCCTTAAAACACTCGAATAACCCAAAGATGTTGACCTTTACACCCAAAGTGCCTAGAAAAGTTACGGTAGAAATGACCAAAGAACCAAAAACGAGCTCAAAACTTAACCAAAACGCGTAAAAGCTTCAAACTTTTGCAAAAACTGAAACTTTAGCACCAAATAAACAACAAACAACAAGAATCTTGAATTTTAAGTGCAAAATTAAAGCTTTAAGCGTGAAACTTTGAGAACGAAACTACGCAGATACTACACAAACAAAAACTTCAACCAAACACTCCTAAACCATTGTTAGGCGATTGATACCAATTGTAGGACCTAAGATATATCAACCTTATCACATTACCAAGCAAACCCAACACGTATACAAGTATACCCACGTGAAACAAACACAAACAAAGCTTAGAAATAAGATGAGAAAGATGGTGACTTGATGTAATATTCGTGTATATGTGAGATAAGATATGCAAACAATAAGTTGTATATTCCTTGAGAGAGAAAATACACACACACACACACTTTCAAGCACACCCCTCAAATGACCATTTGAGGGTATTTATAATGCAAGACACATGTTGCCCTAAAGGCTTTCCATGGGCTTGGCTTGGGCTTCGTGGACTTGGGTTTGGACATGGGTTACACGCCATTATACAATGCTAGCTTAACTAAACTAAAGCCCATTTAGCTTAGTCCAATCCACGAGCCCGTTGACTATTCTATCACGATATCTAACACGAGTTACAAAGTTCCTAATAGTGAATGACCATCACTTCTAATAAAACTATTAAGGCTAACAGGTAATGAATATTAGAGTGTTGTAGAAACTTATGTGTATAGTATCTTCGGGTATTCAAATGGATTGACGAGTTCAATCGTTACGACACCTCGATTTTCAAATATTTGGAAATACTAAGATCAAAATTCAATCGCAAGACATTTTCATTTATGCATTTGTTTGTTTCGTTTTGTTTTTCATAACATAATTACATATATATATATATATATATATATATATATATATATATATATATATATATATATATATATATATATATATATATATGTGTGTGTGTGTGTGTGTGTGTGTGTGTGTTTTTTAGTAAATCAATGATTACACTAAAATAGGGGATTTGTTGGTGATTTTAGTGTCATCGACGGTCATTTAGGTAATGACGATTTAATAGAGGTTAATGAGATTTCATATTCGGCTCAGATACGAGTTAGAGAAGTGTGGAGTGCACGCTCGTTGAACTAATATGTTTTCGACCATGAAAAAATGCAGTGGTCAAGGGGCAGAGCCCCTTGCTGGGGTCCCGCTGCCAGGTCCGGTAGAAAAGCTTAAACCAAATGCAGGTAGACCTGTGGAACAGCTCGAATACTCAAGAGATATTGGCTGCTTTAAATGAATTACCCGACCTAAACGGTTTTTTTGGTGCTCCAAATGACTTACCCGTTTTTTCCCTCTTTTCCCAACCGTTGTGACTGTTGAAAAAACAGTTATGGAAGTTGGTTTCAACCAACTTTAACTGCATGAAACTGTCATTTTCATTTGTTTATTAACATATTCATAAGCCTCATTTTGAAAATACAAAAAACACATACAATTCCTCTCTTGTTCCTGCTTTGTGATTTTGTGCCTAGACACAAAGTGTTTCTCTTCTAGAATTATCCAGATAGAGATTTCGTGCAACCCAGGCATAAATAAGGTTGAAATACTTTATAAGGAAAGTGAACTTAACATGATTCTAGTAAGATATCCAGGATCATCACAACCCTAACACGAATTTCTAACATTTTTGAATCTGGGTTTTTTAGTAACTATGAAGATGAAGTCAATAATAATGCACAAACCCCAATAATTCATGCTCGTGTCATGCATACAAAGAAGCGCACATATCTACGTGTCGAAAATTGATTGGTTTAGGTGGGAGGTGCGGGCGCCATGTTGGAGCGCACGGTAGTCTATATTCGTAAGATGCTGAAAATTGGTCCGGTTTCGTAAATGGGGTATGGTATTTGTTGGTAATTTTTTTTAAATATTTATCTAATAATGCCACGTGTTTGTGTATTATTGGCTAGAGGGTACACGCTAAAGGATGATAGCGCCGCATGCCAAACAGGACATATTAGAAAAGATAAATCAATTGGGTAAAAATTGGTAAACACATGGTGTATAATGTTCGTATTAAAAAAAAAAAAAAAAAAGGTTTGTGATGTAAGAAAAGTTGGACCGCTTTTAATACGGTGTAGTATTAGTTCATTTTGTAATTAAGGCAAAAAAGCAAATTTCTTAAACGAACTCTTTCTACTAGTACTTTACAAATATAAACCTCGCTATACATTTTTCTAAAATGAACTTTCAATATTATCGTTTGATTCCTACGATAATAGTTTTTAAACCGTACACGTGTATAACGAATTCCTGGGCGTGGGCGAGGCGAGAAACTAGGTGAATGAGTGTCTAGGGCGAGAACTTTGGGCGTGGTACAGACTAGTAACAAGTGAGGGCGTGTACAACTAGTTATGGCGTGGGCCTGGGCGAGAGGCTAGCCAGTAACATGTTTAGGCGTGGGCGAGGCGAGGGCCTGGGTGAGATTGCTCTGCCAGACGAGGGCCTGGGCGAGGCGAGGAGTTAAGGCGAGGAAAGGTGGGCTAGGCGAGGAGTTAAGGGTATCTCTTGGGCGAGGAGGAAGGTCTAGGAGAGTAAATGAGCGAGATAAATGAAATGAATGAGTTTTTATCTTTTTGTTTGGTGAATCATTTTTCTACTTATAAATACCCATAAATGTTTGCTCATTGTATACATTCAAAACTCATAATATTCATTCATAATATGCTTGTTTGTGAATGGAAATCTGAAGGTCAGTACAACTTCACTGAAGCAATATATGGTGAAGATGGTGATGAAGATGAACTACTTTTTTCTATTAGACTACATCACTATGGTACTTTCTCTACTAAATTTGGTTGTATCACCTTCGACGAGGTGTTTACGCTTATGTTAATTTTCTAAATATGAACACATTTTGCATGGATGAATTGCATCAACTTGTAAGGAATTGGGTTATGATGAAAAACACCTAGATATTTTTATTTTCAAAACCGAATAATAGTTTGGAAGATGGTTTGCTACCTTTGGTCATCGACATCGATATCCGGTGTGACATGTTCCCATGTATAACACTTGAAGAGAAACTAATTAACGGTTACGTTACAAGATACCAATTCACTCATACAAAGATCAAGCCAAAGAAAAGAAAGGTCAAAGTTCCCAAAGAAACCCACTATTCATGCTCTAAGAAGGTTAGGAATGTGTAGTTATTTTCAATGTAATTTTATGTTATTTGCATTCGTTATTCAACGTAACTTGTTTGTTGTTTTTCAACTAAGCTTGTTTTTGCAACAAACACGTATTGTCTTTTCAATTACAAATTGCAATTATTTTTTAGTTAATGTATAACTGAGATTCATCAATAAACATAAAGATATTGTTTTTTCGATTAACCTTCAATAACACCCAAACAATTACATAAAGATGTCGTATGTCGATCTTTGTGAAGATGTAGGTTCATGACATCTATCTTTAGAATGCCCAATTTTTGTGCATCGAGTACAATATTGTTCTCTTGGCATCTCTCCTTTAGATGGGATACGATCTTTATTTGTAGGTCTCCCTGCTGAACATTTACCTAGGTAAGAAGGTAAAATAGGTGTGACATAAGCTGGAGTGTCCCATGCTTCAATATCACCGACTGGATTAATTGATTCTTCATAAGTTGCTCTATATGTAGATTTTATGAACCATTTTTCTACCCAAATACCCAAATCGGTAATATTGAGAAATCTTGAAATAGCTATTACGTGATTGCAAGGCAAGCCTCAAAGTTGCCATTTTCTCAACTATGAAATCGCTTACTTATATCAACAACATAGCTTGCATGTTTATCATCCACTTGTATCTCAACATTGATACCAAGACATTTAATGAATAATTTTTTGTATTCTAAATGCCACTTTAGCTTCGCCCAAGGTGTAAGCTCATTTTCACCAACATATACATAATTAAAAATAAATACTATCTGCTTTAGTGTTTTATATAAAAACATTTCGATAATACCACATTTTGAAATGATAGTAAAAAAAAATACCTCCTGTCTCCCTCCTTTCGTAATACCACCTCTGTAGTGGATCTCTAAAGAATTCCAATAGCAATGTAACCGGAAGTTTACGAGCTTTCCGGGTTAATGAATTAACGGACTTTGCACTATTAGATGTTAGGTAATTATAACGATTAGCAACACAATGAGCCCGAGACCATTTTGAATATTGTGCATCTTTAAGTTTGTTATATGCATTAGGTCTAGCAACTGTATCATGGCCAAGTAACCGTCGAACTCGGGGATCGTGTCGCCTTGTACATCTTCAATATATAGATTTGAATCTTTGAGCATTTATGCGGCTCATCATTAAATGACGACAACAATAACCATGAAAAGCTTTTGGGAAAACCTTTTAAACACTGAATGATCCATGGGTGTCAATCGGATATGATTGTCAAACCTTTTTCACCGATGCAAAACTTCAATTGTTCAAGGAACCATGGGCCATCCTCACCTTGGCAAATACCATAAGCGATAGGTAATATCTGGTTGTTACCATCCATACCTACAGCTAGAAAATTGACTCCGTTGTAGAAGTCACTTTTTAAGTGAGCACCATCGATTATGATCATTGGTCTTAAATGATTCCAAAAACTACGAATTTGTGCCAACATGAAAAATATGACTTTAGTTAGCTAAAAAAAAGTTAATTTTCGAAAAAAATTTGAACTAATAACTTACCACAACACCAATGGAAATAAACAGCATTTCAAATCTTCCTTCGTTGTCAACTTTTAAATTTGTCACGAGCGTGGTTTTTCTTTTCTAAATTGTGACAATAATAAGGAAATTTCTCAAAAGATTCATCGGGACCACCTAAGCATCTCTAACCCCTTATGCAACCCCTATATGCTTCTTTGGAAGGAAATATTGACTCAAAACGTCTGACCATATCCTTTATTATATCTTTTGGTTTATATTCCGATTGGGATCCGCTTAATTGCTCTTTGACAAGGTAACCAATTAATGCTTTGTTAGCATTTCTGTGATGCTGACGTGTTATGGTTCTTGGACAAGTGTGGTTGTCTACAATTTTTTTTGTAACAAACATCGTACTACCCTTATAACTTCCATAATGTATTTTCCATAAACATTTTTCCACCACACAATAGACATTAAATGTTTGAGGATTTGTTCTTTTAACTTTGTATTCATAACCATCTAAAAAACATTTTTCACTGATTTTCAATACACATTCATCTTTTGATTTAAACCAACATCCTAAAAAAACAAGTTTTGAAGAATCATTATTTTTTGAGTTTCTTGGTTTGGCTTCAAAAATTGGTGTTGCTAAAAAATCTCCTGGCATGTGCTTAAAAGTATCTTTTTGCCAGTCATTAAAACATTTGTGTCTCTTCTCATGTTGAAATACCTCAACTCTTCATCATCGTTGATATCGTAAACTTGGTCACCAGAAGGAAGACGGTATGATAAACGTATAACCCCGCTAGTATCTAGAGCAAAATTGTTCCCGACGTATTGCCTAAAACTACTATAAGTGATTTTTTTTTATAAAAGAACGTTAGAGTGACGATCACCATTAACAATGCACAATCTAAATTTTCCTTTTGTTAAACTCGTATCCATTTCGATATTAGAAGTGAGATGTATCAAAAGATGTGAATAATGTATGAAAAACTTGAAATTTGAGCATGTCTTAAATAATTTGAATGATGTCTAAAATTTTGAATCTGAAGTGGACATGTCTGGTGTATTAAATTTGCCAGCACACAAACCAGTAAATAAAAATTCAATGCATCAAAATAGTGAATATTCATTATAGAAGATGTCGAAAAAGAGATAGCCCATGACATTTTATGAAATCTGTATGTTTTACATTAAATACTCAAAGACTCTAAACTTTAAGACATGTTCAAATTTAAGACATCGTTTCGCAAAATTTAAGACATGTAAAAAATAGAGACATGTCAAAAATAGTAATCCTGATGTCTTGGAAAAACCCGGCATGACACTTTTATCAAATTTCATGTATCAAATTCATTGCTATTTTCAGTGACTATCTTATCTTGAATTTTAAGACATCATTCAATTCAAATTGGTAAGTAGCAAATTTAAGATATAAAGCATGTTAAAAATAGTGAGTATCGATGGCTTGGAATGACATTTTTTTTTATCAAATTTGGTGTATCATATAGAATTTGTTATTTTCATTGACTATCTTATCTTGAATTTTAAGACATCATTCAATTGGTAGGTATCACATTTAAGATATAAAACATGTTAAAAATAGTGAAAATTGATGGCTTGGAATATCCGGACATGACATTTTTATCGAATTTGGTGTATCAAATTTATTGCTAAAATGTAGATTCATTTGCCCATTTCATCGCCTATTTTTACATTGAATATTAAGACATCATTCAATTTAATTGGTAGGTAGCAAATTTAAGATATAAAGCATGTTAAAAATAGAGGATATTGATGCTTGAAATATCCTGACATGATATTTTTTTTATCAAATTTGGTGTATCATATTCATTGCTAAGATGTAGATTCATTTGCTCATAAATGTAGTCTATTCAAATATTTCATTTGCTTGTTCTTATAGAGCAATGTAAAATATGTTGTAACTTGTTCTAATAGAGCACGTAAAATGTGTTTCCTTGAAAAATAAGATTGATTGTCAACTAGAAATCATGCACTTGGATAAATATTAAACATGTCCGAAAATACATAAAAATTACATAAATATCGTTCGGTAAAACAAATAGAAAAAACTACTAAAGCACCAAAGAAAGAAATTAGAGTAACTTCTTCATCAAGAGAAGGGCAACAAAGAAATTGGAGTAACTTCATCATCCACTAGAGAAGGATCAAAATAAACTACGATATCATATAACTCCTCCACCATGCTTTCTCGGGCTCTCGTCCAAGTTCAATGGTATCAAGAACTAGGTTAATTGTAGAACCACGTAAAAGAGTCTTCATAAACATCAACATTAGTGGTCCACAATCTCCAAAACCAGACTGCTGAGGCACATTTTCAGGATGATGGAAAGTAATCTTATAGCCAGTATCATCAAAACCATTAGCCTCGAACCATCCTATTATGCGTGCAAGAGCAAAGGAAACCTTACACCAATCATTTCTTTCAAATGTGTAAAGTACACATTACTAGAAATCTTCATCTTCTAAGCTATCATAAAAGAAAACCTTACGAAGGGATGTTTAATACCGAGATACCAATGACCATAGGTAGAATCATGAATAGGCATGTATATCTAAAGTAAAAAATTATAACTAGTTAGTATACAAAGGTATATAAAAGAAAAGATGTAATATTTCAAATATATCATAAAAAAGGTGAATAAAAAATACGTACATCTTCACAATCATTCCAATGTTTAGGATACCATGTTCCATTAGCGTATTTCAAAACCTTATCATCACCTCTAATCAAATATATCATGAAAAAATAATTGCATCATGCCCATTTACTTTCATGTCCAAACTTGTGGAAGCAATATCTTAAGTATGCCTCAACATGCTATAAAAAATGATAAAGATATACAAATAAATAACAAACAACTTGTATATTTTTATATATAAATATTTTAGAAAATAGACATACCAAATCGTCGAGATAACCATCACCATTCGAGAGATTAAGAAATAACATGCTATCCCAAAAACCTTTACAAACCCTAAAATTCTTAAGGTACGGGAAAGCACCAAAATTACAATGATCTGATGTATAGTACTCTCGAAAACGAGAAGTAACAAGAGGTCTTTGTTGATTCAACCCAACAACTACGTGAGATAATAAAGGATAGATTGGGAGGCGTGGGATCGTATACACATGTTCTTGTTTTTGTTTTCTTCCTTTGCGGGGTTTGGGAATGTGAGTAGTGGGAGGTTGTTGGGTACAAGGATCTTCTAGATTTGATGACTTCTTCCTAACCCGTACTTCTTTTTCATTTGATACATCTACCTTAACCTGTTATAAAAAATAAAATAATATGGAAGTTAAAAAATAGCATATAATATTAGTGACGTTATTAATATTAGTGACATTATTATTATTGATTGATTAAAAAAAATATATAGAAGCTAAAAATAATAAAATAAAATAATACGGAAGCTATAATTTCAAAAGTTTTTATCTCAACAAAGAAACATTTAGAAAAATAACATATAATATGGAAGTTAAAAAATAGACATACCATATCAACAGAGGATGAAACATTTTGAAAAACAGAATGTTGCACGGATGGTGACAGATACGGGTCACACAAAGTGGTGGATGTCTCATGATTGACATGTAGAGAGGGTGAATGAAAATATTAAACGTAACCAAATTAACATATATGAAGATGATACATGCTAAAAAACACAAAAAAACAATATATAGTCTTTCAATATCCTCGCGTGTGGCAAGTGAGCTAAATACACGTAATTGTTCCAAGGGGGTCTAAGCGAAATTCAACCATCCGGCATGCTCAAAATCAAAACTCCCCGCATCTTGAGACGCATCGAACCTAAAACCAAAATCCTTCCTAACATCAAAAGCTTCTTCACCTCGAACCTCTGTATCGATCTGATCATCTACATCGGCCTTATAATATGTCTTTGTGGGAGCCTTTGTATTCTGCTTAAGTATAGACTCAAGATCCTTCACACGTTGCACCCATGCATGAAATTGCTAAATTGTAAATTGAATAAGTATACATTAGTCAATAGTGCCTAAAATCATAAAACGAAACATAGGTAAACTAAGTTTATTAATAAAATTACCTGGCACGGCTCGATGATTTTTTTCATCTCAATAATCTCGTCAAAAACTTTTTGCAAACTAATACCATCACGATTTGAAGAAGGTGGAGTAGGCGCGTTTTCAAAGTCTTTAGGATTATAGGCACCAAACTTTAAACCGGTCATTAGACAAAATTCCTTACGGCCAAAATTGCAATAATAATCACCTACATTAAACCTTAACATATGAGATTGATTATGAATTTCTTCATTAACTTCTTCTTGTCTAAGAAGCATACCGTGAACTAAATTAGGTTTCTGATCAAGATACGGTACATCTAACCAATCACTAAAACAATGATTCCTAAACATACGTACAACTCTATCTCTACCATGCATGGTTCTAAAAAATTTCAACAACCTAAAACGACTACAAATGGTGACTTATGCTGCATAAGTCTACAAAACAAAAAAAGCAAACAACAAAAATGTCAATGATTTGAGTTTCCAATTCTATCACTAATTATGTGCTTCTACTTGTTTTAATAACTAACCACTAAAATATAACAAAATAACCATTAATTACTTTTGGATTTTAGTTTAAGGTTTGTGACAAATCTAAAGTTATTTGTTATAATTACGATTTAAAATATAAGAAACGATATTGTAGAAAACAAACAGTAGATTTCTTTGAAAGGAAACACATTCTCTTATCAAAATTTGGTTGATTGGATTAAAATAATAATAATAATAATTTAATTATCTTACTACTAAATCTTTGTTGCATTTGCACATGAATATAAATTTACAAACCCATGTTTAAGATGTGTTTAAAATAACTCCATAAAACGTTAAACCCATGTTTAAGGCTGACTGATTTTTTGTGTCAACCAAAAGAGAGAACCCACTAATTACGAATGGAAAGGCATCACTAATTACGAATTGATTGTTGACTTTTGTATATAAAAACTTACCGGACATGCCGCCATTGTGAATAAAATACTTGCAACTAACACAAAAGTGCCAACCAAAAAGGGAGAACCCCACCAAAAAGAGGATAACCCGGACATAAAGTCACATATACGCACGCCCAAGGTATGTGGGTCGGCCAAAAAACACACAAACGAATATCTAAGGACTTGTTATTATTGGAGTATGCGAGTGATCAGCCAATCGCCTAAGGTGTGCTTTTTATAAAAAGATTGAGTTGGGTGTGGTTTAAATGAATAAATGAGTAGTGGAGGATGGAGGAAGATGGGGAATTGAATGAGGGAGTGAATGGCTGTGGTTGTTTTTGTTATTTGAGGGAGTTTGACTTGGGTAGTTTTTGTCATTTAATTGTGATGTAATGGTAGTATACGAGTTTAATTGAGGGCTAGGTGAGATGTCTAGGCGAATGAGGTGGGCTAGGCGAGGAGTTTAGGCGTGAATGGAGGCGAGGATCTAGGCTAGGGTTTAGGCGTGAATGGAGGTGAGGGGATTTTTTTTGGGCGAGGGTCTAGGCGAGGCGAGGGTTTGGGCGTGAATGGAGGCGTAGGATTTGTTTTGGCGAGGTCTAGCGGGGGCTGTAGGCGAGGAGCTAGGGCGAGGGTCATTTTAATTATGGGGTTTGTTTGGTTTTGATTTGAATTGCATATATAACAACCAACACATCTCAAAGGATACTGTCTTCTAAATGTGTCTTGTAGATGCGTTTTTGTAGGTGGGTTTTGTTATAAAATCAAGCTAACAAAGTGTCTAAATGTGTCTTCTCAGAATTTTGTGTAGCTAGAAAGTAGACGAACTAAATGAAATCAAAGGTTTATTATGTTGCCTGCTTCTCGCATACATCTCAAAGGATACTAGTCTTGGGTTTTGGTTTGCGTTTAGCTTTTTGGTATATGCTATGATTGTGACATGTTTATAAAAGTGTTCAAACTTTGGTATGTGGGGCAATGGAAAGCGTAGTCTCATAAAGTATATCTATGATTGTGACATGCTTATAAAAGTGGTATGTGGGTCAATGGAAAACGAAAATGACATGTTTTAGTCATTTTGGTAAAGTATAAGAAAAAAGTTCACTTTGATAATACGAATGTGTATATGGTTCATTTTGGTAATTTCTTAAAAAACCATTTCAAATGTGAATATAAACCTTTCTTGTAAAGAAAGAGATTCACAATAAACATAAGCGAGATCCCAAACTATAAAAGGAAATCACTTAAAATGTGGTAACTTACCACTTTTTCCCATTGTATGTAGCATTCTTTTTTTCTCATTACGTCAATAAACTTCCATCGTTAGTCCTTTGTGTGTTCCGTTACCAAAAAACCCTGCATCGTTAGTCCTTTATGCTAACGACCGTTAATAAATAACTTAAAATTTGGTTATCTTACGCTAAACTTGCGTCGTTGGTCCTTTATACTAACAATCGTTAAAAAATAACTTAAATTTTGGTTTTCTTACGTTTCCGTCCGTTTTTCACGTTTTGCACGTTTTACACATTTCGCTCGCTTTAACACGCTTTTGTCCATTTTTCACGTTTTACGCGTTTTACGTTTCGTTCGTTTAACACGTTTTGTCCTTTTTCCACGTTTTCATACGTTTTTACACGCTTTCATCCGCTTTTCAAGTTTCGCTTTTTTTACGTTTCATCCGTTTTACATGTTTTCATTCGTTTTACGTTTCGTAGCCTTTACGCGCTTGGTCCGTTTTAGCACGCCATCGGTTTTCACGTTTTCATCCGTTTTACGTTTTCATCCGTTTTGCACGTTTTCAACCGCCGCGTTTTCTTCTATTTTTACGTTTACATCCGTTTTGCGTGTTTCTTTTTTTCTGAGTTTCGTATGTTTTACATTTCGTATGTTTAACATGTTTTCGTCCATTTTAACACGTATTAAATCGTTATTCGCGTTTTCATCCATTTTTCACGTTTTCATCCGTTTCTACATGTTTTCATCCGTTTTGCGTTTCGTCCGTTTTGCACGTTTTAAATCCGTTGTTTCACGTTTTCATCCGTTGTTTCACGTTTTCATCCGTTTTACGTTTTCATCCATTGTTTCACGTATTCGTTCGTGTTTGCACATTTTGTAAAAGCGGACGAAAAAGTGTAGAGGCGGATGAAAACGTAAAAACGGAGGAAAACGAGCTTTCGGACAAAACGTGTTAAAACAAAAAAAAAATTGTAAAACATGCGAAATCGTGCAAAACAAATCAAACGTGAAAAGCGAGCGGCGTGTTAAACGGACGAAAACGTAAGAAGGGATGGCGTGCATAAACGGACGAAATGTGTTAAAACGGATGAAAACGCATGTAACGCATGAAAATGTGCACAAACGGACGAAATGTGTAAAACGGATGAAAACGCAAAACAATCGGCGTGTAAAACGGATGTAAACGTGTAAAACGGATGAAAACGCGAAAACGATGAAAGCGTGCTAAATAGGACAAAAACGTGTGAACACGAAACGTGAAAACGGACGATGTAAAAACGGATGAAAACATGTAAAACGGATGAAAACGTAAAACCGAAAACTTGAAAGCGTAAAACGTGTGAAAACGTGAAAAGGGACAAAACGTGTCAGCGTAGAAAACGTGCGGCGTGAAAAGGACAAAACCTGTTAAAGCGAGCGGCGTGTTAAAGCGTCGGCGTGAAAAACGGACGGAAACGTAAAAAACCAAAATTTAAGTTATTTTTTAACGATTGTTAGTATAAAGGACCAACGACGCAAGTTTAACTTAAGATAACCAAATTTTAAGTTATTTATTAACGATGGTTAGCGTAAAGGACTAACGATGCGGTTTTTGGTAACGGGTACACACAAAGGACTAACGATGGAAGTTTATCGACGAATGAAAAAAAAAGAATCTACATCTGATGGGAAAAAGCCAGAAGTTACCTACGTTTCTGCAGATTTTCTATAAAAAATATAGAGAAAATATATAGATAAAAAAGATTCAAAGTTTGTACCTTGTGACAGTTCCATGGCGCGGTACCAGTAGACCCTTCTGATTGAGTCACCAGAAGGTCAAACCGATCATATATTTCAATATTTGTGAGATACTGGATATAACGCATTTCAAGAGAACCTGCGCTCGTTACTAATAGTCCTGAGGCAAGAGTAACAATCCGGTACCTACTATTCTGAAACTCAAGAACATATAGTTTTCATACGACAAAAAAAGATCCCCTTATCGAGATCTAAACATCTGTCCAATAATAAAAGACATAAAGTCATATCTGATTTGGTCTTCAACAAGAAATTAAATAAAAAATTAACGAGATCTGAGAAAAAAAGGAAACTCAAAAATGAAGATATTTGTGAAGAACGGTTTAAAACGAAAAAGAAAAAGAGATTTACAAAATAGATGAGTAGAGAGTGAAGTGTTTGTAGTTGAGCATTGGATTCGTTTATTAACGTGACTATGAAGCCAGTCTTTGTGTTGTGTCAACGTTAAAGTATTACAGTATTTCTAATGTACTTGGGTAAATGGAAATGGGCTGGATTCTACAAAAGATAAGGCATTAGGCTGCCCCAGTAATGCAATTCAATCCTTTTCATTTTATCTGTTACGTTAGCTTTCTCTCTTCAACGACCTTCAGACGATTGGGTGCCCCAGTAAAAGTGACCATGATCAATTTTTTATTTATTTTTTTTTTAATAAACATTTTTAACACAAACTAAAATTTCATTAATAATTAAATTTTAACTATTTTTTTTTTAATTTCATTTTTTTTTAAACATTTTTAACACATAACTTTGAATGTTTGGTTGTGTTTGATAGGTTCTGAACTTTGGTGAAGTGAAAGATTTTATATATAAGAAGATGAAGAATGCGTGCTCATAAAACGTCATTAAATACATTTAATGTTGAAGTGTATTTTAGAAAAGGTTCTACTATATACACCAAAAATCTAAACGTTGGTAGTTGTGTTATTTTCCTTTTCTCGAATTTTGCAGCAATAAATTAATTAAGTGAGACTCTTAATAGTCAAAGCCTAAAGCTGCAACATGATAAATATTCTTTCCATTCCTTTTAGTTATTGCTTGTAGTTTTTTTTTTTTTTTTTTTTTTTATATTTATTTTACTTCTACATGTTAATTTTATCCACAATTTATTTCTATTGCATGTCTAATGTTTTCACTTATAATTTCATAAGAAGCGGTTATATTCAAATAATAATCAATCAATAGAGGGCAAATTATGATCTCGTACCAAAAAAAGTAAAATAAAACGTAGTAAAATAAAACGAAATAAAATCAACCAATGGAGGGCTGTACTACGATTTATTAATTTATTTATTTTTATTTATTTATTTATTTCTTATTCCATTCTAACAACTTGATTCTAATTTTATTTTAATCTTTTCTTCTTAGTATGTTTCAAAATAATTGTTTACTTTTTTTCTATTTTTTTTGAACATCATTGTACTACTTCCCTAAATTTGGCCCGTAAAGCGTAATGGCCCATGCAATAGGGTTGGGTCGGTAGGAAAATGACATCATTCCTTTTACGCATTACGAGGAAACCCTATCTCCAGGTGGCTTGCGTTGACTTTCACGGTCATCATTAACTTTTTTCCAGTTAAACAAATTCTGATAATGGTCTTTATGGTTATTGACTTTCAGATTAGTCCGTTTTATCTTTTCACCGCTTCTCTTATGTTTTCTCTCATTTTTGTCTTTTCTTACGTTTTATCGGTTTTGTCGCTTTTCTTACATTTCTTTAGATTTTGTCCGTTTTTATCCATTTTCCAATTTCTTTTTTTTTTGAAAAAAAAGTATTTACGATAGAAAAATTAGAATTTTTTTTTCAAATTTTTTTGGAATTTTTTTTCCAATTTTCATTTAAAATATTTTTAGAATTTATTTTTTCAAATTTGCGAAAAATTCCAATTTTTTGGTAAATTTTTTTTCAAAATTTTTTCTTTTGAAATTTTGTTTTCAATATGTTGAAGTAGTACAAAACAAACAAAAACGTAAAAAGCAGAAAAATTGTAAGAAAACGGACAAAATGTAAAAAAATGGACAAAACGAATGAAACGGGCAAAACGAATAAAAGCAGACAAACGTAGAAAATGGATAAAAGCGGACAAAACTAAAAAATTGTAAGAAAACGGACAAAACGGATGAAAACCGATAAAAGGTAAGAAAACCGGACAAAACGTAAGAAAAACTGGACAAAACGTAAGAAAAAGCGGACAAAACAGATAAAACGTAAGAGAACGGGTGAAAAGTATAAAACGTCTTAAATCGAAAGTCAATAACCATAAGGACCATCATCAGAACTTTTTAATCGAAAAGTTAATGGATGATCGATGAAAGTCAACGCAAGCCACAAGGACCATTTCGCCAATTTTCAAACTTTGTGACACAGTAACCTTCTAGTTCCTAATCATATTACGTACATCATTCCAAGTTTGAAAGTATTTTACGATAAATGGTAATTTCAAAGTTCATCATGGTTGAAAATAAAAACATTAATTTATACTTTTTTGGTAAACTACTTATCCGTATAGAATAATGTAAATAAATAGGAAAACAAGAACTATAAAGATTAAAAATGTTGATTTAGTTATAACAAAAACAAACAAACAAACAAAAAAGAGGAAGAGAAAAAAAAAAAGAAAAAGAGAATAAAGATTGTCTAAATAAATGTAAAGTTAGAAAGTAATGACTGCTAATCATTTAATGGGTCTTTTGATGTAACAAGTAAATGATTATGTAATTATTTTGGTGTATTTAGACACTCCCTTTAGAAATCCAAAAGTCATTGCTCCAATGCAAAATGTTAATATCAAAAGCTTTTCATTTATTTTATATAATAAATAAGTACAAATCTAGGCTTTAACAGGTATCCAATTAATAAGAATCACTTGAAGTTTTTTCTATCAAACGCTTGGTGTGTTTCAAGTCATGTTGCTAAAGGTCATTTACAAAGCTTTTCTCACAATGCTTTCAAGTCATTCTAAAGCTTATTCAAATAGTAAAAAGTCTTATGTAAAGCAATGCGTTGCGGATGCTCTAAGTTATGCTTCCCAACTTTAGGAGATCATCATCTCCAAAATAGATCTCTCATTGCCATTTTTTTTAGCACAGCCAAAGTTTCAAAAAAAATGCAAATGACAGTCGATCGCATATGCGACCATGTTTCAAAAAAAAGCTTAGCGATCGATTTGCCACAGTAGGGCGATCGACTGGTAATCGATCGTCTATGTCGATCGTTGGGGCTTACTGCGTCCAGCCTTATAAACCAGATTCTTAGTTGGGATACAAATACAATGTTTAATTATGACTATTGTATTTTAATTTGTACAATTCTTGTAAGAGTATCCCGCAATGCATAACTTTTTAAAAAGTTTTTTATTATTTTGAAAAGTCTTTGGATGACTTTTCACCATTATAAGACATAACTTTTTTGAAAAGCTTTACTCAAAACTTGAAGTTTATCAACCGGTTTAAGCATTAATTGGCAAGATTCTTCTATTAGTTATAGTGGTAAGTTCTTACTATTTTGAAAAGCTTTTTGCAAAATGAAGTAATAGGTTTTTACAAAAGCTTTTTACACACATTATTTAATTGTGTTAAATAATCAAGTAATGAAAGACTTGATGCATTGCTCATGCTTTAACATCTAAAAGTTAGATATATTTTTTTATAAAAGTTTAATAACTTTTTTTATGTTTCAAAATATGTACAAAACTTTTGGATAGTATTATTATTGCAAAATATAAAAGTATAATAACATTATTGAACATTTTAGTTATATAACATCTTAAAAGAAATAATTGGCCTATAGTTCGACCATGTTTTATGTAGTATTCTGAAATTTTAAATTGTACAAGTAAGCGAGGTTGTTGATCATTCTCACTCAGATAGTCACATGTATCTCTGTTTAAACCAACGTGTGAATATTGTATAACAACAATACTAAACTTGTAAAGACAGTATAGTATCTAGAAAGTTACACTCTTATTTGAAAGTAGAGGCACCACTTCCAAAACACCTACAGTAATTGTGTAAGTATACATGCGAGCACTATATGTAGCGTGTGTGTATACATGCGAGCACTATATGTAGCGTGTGTATATGTATGTGTTTGTGTGTGAATATATGAGTAAAAAACATAGTCGGTT
Source organism: Chrysanthemum lavandulifolium (assembly GCA_022545495.1). Taxonomy (NCBI): domain Eukaryota; kingdom Viridiplantae; phylum Streptophyta; class Magnoliopsida; order Asterales; family Asteraceae; genus Chrysanthemum; species Chrysanthemum lavandulifolium. The sequence continues at coordinate 227,491,071 of CM040242.1, read as the reverse complement.
AGCATACACACACTAGAGTTTACTCATAGCAATCCTTCATAGTTAACCCTCTCGACTCTACATTAGCTTCACTATGATTCCTTTTTTTCTTACTCAACTAACACTTAAAGGTGCGTTTGGTATCCACCTTTAGCTTGTTGGAGTCAAAAGACACAACAGATTTGAAAATTAGGCTTCAAACCCAATGGTCCTACCATTTTGAATTCAATACTTAAAGGAAGATTTTATAAAAAGTGAGTTCCATCACTAGCATCCACTCTTTTTTTCTTTTACTCTTTAGTAAAAGAGAAATTTTTTTAAATGGACCATAACAAGTACCCGTTTATCAAAATAAACTTCGTCTATATTTTTTACGAAAATGAGCTTTTGCATATCATGCGTTAGATTCAATTCATGACAACTTTTGAACCCTACACGTATCTCTCATTTTTCTAAGCGACATTCCAGACGATCGAAAAGTATAAATGCTATACGCGATCAATTGGGGCGAATTCCTGGGCGATGTAAAATTTCGGGCGATGTTGGGGCGAACTCCTGGGCGATGGAAAATTTTGGGCGAACAGTGCGGCGAACCAAATCATTTTATATATACAAGCGACACTGGGGCATTTGAATTATTTAAAGTGTTCAATTTACCACGTGTAGGAAAAACAGTTAATATCGAAAAATTGCTTATAGGGACAAGATAATTAATGTCGAGTGTATTTGAAGAATGTAGCCTATATTATGAAGAAAAAAAAATTCTCTTGTGTCTAAAAACGAATGTGGGTCCTCACTTATATTGAACATGTTGATGTGATATTTGAGTGAGTAAATGACTTTATTGTAGCTATATATTTGAGTGAGTAACTGGTATTTATCTGGGCGAATGGTTTGGGCGAGTACATATGTGGGCGAGAATATATGGGGCGTGTACATATATTGTGGCGAGTATATATGGGGCGAATGATCCTTTTTGAGTGTGTATATACAAAGTTTAATTGGACGAATAGTATTTTTGGGCGAGTAATGCTAGGCGTATGAAAAATATGATTGTGACATATTTTGGTCATATGTGTAAAACATTTGAAAAAAGTTCACTTCCGTAAAATCACTATCTAAAATGATTATTTAGGTAATTAGCTTTTATTAAAATATCAATTATTTCAAATAATAAATGATATATCAAATTTTAAAATAATTAATTTTATACCTATATTAAATCTAAATCCAAATTTTAATCCTAAACACATCTAAAAATCAAACGGGCCCTTAAATCTCTATAGTCCTCACCCACCATTAATATATCATATTTTTCTAATTTATACACACAAACACTCACCCCCTTTACACATGTTAAGGGCGTTAGCATTAAAAACAAACTCTCACAGATGATCCACATCACTATTTCGAACAAAATGAGCACCTCCATTTGATGACGGAAGGGGGAGACTCGAGGAAAAAGTGTTGTAATGTGATCACTCACCATCGCCTTTTCCAGCTTACCCTTTCACATAAAGCATGGAGGTGTCTGGGTGATTAGGTGGTTGATTAGCTGACTTGCCTCTTTAACAAGATCTTCTCCGGTGCTAAGATGCCAGGAGAATGGAGACTCAGTGAAGTCATCCCCATCTACAAGAACAAGGGAGATGTGCAAGTGTGTAGCAATTAAAAGGGCATTAAGCTTCTTAGTCACACAATGAAGCTTTGGGAGAGAGTTATTGAGAGAAGGTTGAGAAGGGAGACTAGGGTGTCTGAGAACCAATTTGGTTTTATGCCAGGGAGGTCATCGATCGAGGCTATCCATGTTGGGAATTACAAATTTGATGATTACAAAACCCACGAGCAAGAATGAAGAAAGAAGAAACAATGAGGGCCTAACATGTAATAGTTAGCTTTATTAGTAAGCTAGGGTTTGTAACCTCCCTCTATTATATAAAGTGGGTAGGCGTCTAGGTTACATTCATCCAATACATAGAACTCTTCAATGAGAGTTTAGACACACGATTATAGCGTGTGTAAATTAGTAGTAGTAATAGTAGTTTTTATATTCAATTAATAAAGAAAACCTTATTAGTGATTGATTGTGTTATTACTCTTCCGATGTGCATTCAATCAATCGATATCATTGATACCCTAGTTGAGTCCAGATCTTGGATTCTACAATTGGTATCAGAGCCTCGTGGCTCTTGATCTAGGGTTTATAAGGTTTTTCCTGTAATTATGGTTTATACCCTAACTCTTCTATAGCGGATATGAAAAAAAAAAAAAAAAAAAAAAAAAAAGGCAGCAGATCTGGTGATGATATGATTATGGTTTTATTTAGATCGTGCCAGCAGGAAATGTACATGTATTATTCGATTTAAAAAAAATTATTTCGGTTGCTCATGATGGGTTATTTGATTGGTCGATGGGATCCGATAGGGTATACAACACCGATTGGTACTGTTTGTGGTTTCTTGCAAATTAATTTATTTGATTCCGTGGGGTCAATATCACGCATGATATTAATGCAATATATTCTAACAGTGATCTCCTATTGTTATACACGTTTGGTAATTGTGTTAATGGGGGTCCTACTGATCACGTATATAATTTCTACTGATGGTCACCATTTCTACTGATTTCAATTTGATGGTCACGTGGGTCTTTGATTTTAATTAGTGCTCAAGTGGTCACGTGATGATGTGACATTTATTTGATGAAGTGACATTTATTTGGCTCTCGATCTATTGGTTCATGTGGTTTAAGGTCACGTGAGTTGGTTTATATGTTTGTACTGATTTCGTTTCTTACAAATGGTCACGTGGGTACATTCATATAGGACAGCAGATGGGACAGTAGATTAAGTACTGATTTCATTGTACTGATCAGCTATTTTGACTTTGTATTATTTTACGTGATCAGACGAAGGCAGTATACATGTGGGATTGGAACAGTCAAATTGCTATTGTACTGGTGTATATTTTTTGTTTTCTTGTCTTGATGTGTCTTGCTTTTGTATTTTAATTCATATAGGTGACATGTTTGATTGGTTGAGTACTGTTTAAAGACTGCATGTTCATTGTTCGGTTATAATTGATACTGAGATTGGTTCCTGCTGATTACTTATCGGTTCCTGCTGGTAGCTTCGGTTCCTGCTGGTAGATTATTTGGTTTCTGCTGATCGGTTTCTACTGGTAGTATTGGTTTTTGTTGATCGGTTGCTACTGGTTGATTCCTGCTGGTTGTTCTGGAGTTCCTACTGGTTGATCAGGTGCGTGTCTTATCATATCTCAAAGTGCGTGATGAACACTTTCGAGATAACTTGTTCGTACATTAATAGTGTGACAAAGACTTGATGAATCTAGCGAAGGGGTGAGATCTACATATTAAAGGTACTTAATGCGCACATTTGCTAACACTTTAAGGAGTTACGTTGTAGTGCTCAGTGTTAGTGAAGGGGTGTGAACTACAGATTGAAGGTGCTTAATGCTCACATTTGCTATCACTTTAAGGAGTTACATTATAGTGCTCAGTGTCTCATATTGAGGGTTTATCAAGATTTGGAGTCACGTGGATAGTACAAGATATAAGATGCATGCGTTGGTGTTCCTACTGGTTCTCCGTTCCTACTGGTAGACTATTTTGATTCTGCTGCTGATTTGATTTTTTCTCTGCTGCGCTTTATTTCTTTTGTTTAAAATAAATAAAATAAAAATAAAAAATTAGAGATGGTTAGTATATTTTAAGGGGAAGCTTATTACTTACCATCTACATGCATCACTTGAGGGGAAGCGTTTACAAGTTGCACAAGACCCCTATTAGATGATTACAAAAAGGGGAAGATTGTTGGGAATTGCAGATTTCATGATGTGCAGCTTATTATTGTGATGACATTTTTTTAGCATTGTTTCTTCATGCAGGTTGTTTTGTAATATCAAATAGGGGAAGATTGTTGGGAATTGCAGATTTGATGATTATAAAACCCACGAGCAAGAATAAAGAAAGAAGAAACAATGAGGGCCTAATATGTAATAGTTAGCTTTATTAGTAAGTTAGGGTTTGTAACCTCCTACATTATATAAAGAGGCGGGGCGTCTAGGTTACATTCATCCAATACATAGAACTCTTCAATGAGAGTCTAGACACACGATTATAAGCGTGTGTACATTAGTAGTTGATAATAGTAGTTTTTATATTCAATTAATAAAGAAAACCTTATTAGTGATGTTGATTGTGTTATTACTATTCCGCTGTGCATTCAATCAATCGATATCATTGATACCTTAGTTGAGTCCAGATCTTGGATTCTACAATCCACCTCCTTAGAAGTCTCATGGAGAAGTACCGAGAAAGACAAAGGAACCTGCATATGGCGTTCCTTGACCTGGAAAAGGCGTATGATAGTGTCCCACGTGAGTTGATTTGGAGATCTCTTATTGCTAAGGAAACACAAAGGAGATACGTGAAAGTCATTAAGGATATGTACGAGGGGCTAAGACTCGTGTACGGTCCACAGTGGGGATATCAGAGTTCTTCTCAGTGGAAGTTGGGCTCCACCAGGGATCTTCCATTAGTCCTTACCTCTTCGCCTTGATTCTAGATGAGTTATCTAGAGGGCTCCAAGGGGGCATCCCGTGAAACATGATTTTCGGCGACGACATAGTACTGGTGGCAGAATCAGCGGAAGGGTTAAACAATAGACTTGAGAAATGGAGGGAGGCTCTTGAGGATAATGGTCTTTGGGTGGCGGAGAAGATCAATACCGAGATGCGAGTTTGGGAGGACCGTGTCAGCCACCGTGGAAGATATGGATATTCGCGATCGGTGGCCGCATCCTTCCACCCAAGGAGTCTTTTAGATATTTAGGATCGATGATTCACGGATCGTGGAGGATAGACGAGGACGCGACCCATCGGATTGAAATGGATGGGCCAAATGGAGGCGGCGTCGAGAGTCCTTTGTGATAGGAAAGTCCCTTTAAGTTAAAGGAAAAATTTTATAAGCGGCTATTAGACCGGCTATGTTGTATGGGTGCAGTGTTGGCCCATCTCCAATGCTCATGCTTATAGAGTAGAGGTGGCGTAATCGAGAATGCTAAGATGGACTTGTGGGAAAACCTTGTTTGACATGGTCCCAACGGTGTTTTCGAGCAAAACTTGAGGTCGGGAATATTATTTCAAGATGAGAGAAGGAAGGTTGAGGCGGTTCGGTCATGTCGTGAGGCCAATCGGCGCTTTAAAAAGAGTCAAGCGCTAGTAGTTGATGGCGTGAGAAGGAGGGTATACCCAAACTCAGTGGGAGGATAGACTTAAGCTCGACATGAAGGAGTCGCTTTGTCGAGGACATGAATCAGATAGGAATGCGTGGAGAGATATAATTAGGATCTGTGGGTAGTTCAGGCTAGGTGTTAGGCTTTTTAGGCGTCTTTTGTCGCCTTGCCCCTCGCGTTTTTAGTTTTTAGTGCCTTGTTTTGGCTTTGCCTTAGCGTTAGGCCCCTTGCATTTGTTTTTGCCTTGCTCTGTGTTGCCCCCTTTTGTTGCCATGCTTCTCTCTGTGCCTTAGACTTTGGTTTTGTAGGCTTTCTGCTTTTCTGATTCCTTTCTTGTGCTTTTCCCGTGCCCCCTTGCCTTTCGTCGGGTTCTTTGTTTTGATTATGTTTTGTTTTTTGGTAGTTGTTAGTGTTTGGCTTTTTAGTTGTCTCTTTGTCGCCTTGCTCTCTCGCTTCTTGGTTTACGAGTGCCTCGGTATTTTTTTTTTTTTTTTTTTTTTTTTTTTTGCATTAGCTTTAGGTCTCTTATGTTGATCTCACTTGCCTCAAGCCGCCCCTTAGGTTTGCTTGCTTCTCTTGCGCCTTGGCTTTAGGTTTTGTTCTAGGTAGGCTTTTGTACTTTTGCTAAGCGTGTCTGCGTGTTTTGACCGCTCCTTTCGCCTACTTGCATGTTGTTTATGTCCTTTTATCCCCTTTTGCTCTCTTCTCTTTCTCACCCGCACACCTGCACCAGTCGGAGGTCTCTTTGGAAGCAGGCTCTCTACTCCCGGGTTTATCCTGGGGTAGGGTAGGATCTGTCTACATTATACCTCCCCCATACCCTGCCACAACGGGATTGGGTTTGTTGTTGTTGTTGTTGTTACTAATTTCTAAATCGATCAAACCCTCACCACAATTTTTAAAGGAATATAAAAGACACATAAAATATCTCAAATAACCCAGAAGCCACAATCACTTGAGCCAATCATTTGAGTTAAGAAAGTAAAAACAAAGTCTTTTGACACTCGTGCTCAACTCGACGCAAGTAATTCCGATTTTAAACTGTGTTCTCAAGTGAAATAAAAGGGATGAAAGAAAGTAAAAGGGAGTAAAGAACACAACCTTCATTTTCTCTTTCCTCATTTTTCACTCCACTTGAGAACACAACGTTACGTATAAAGGAGGAAAGAGAAAGTGGGAACACAACGTTAATCATACGAGTCAGTTTTCTTCCTTTTTCACTCCACTTGAGAACACAACGTGAGAACACGACTCTTTCCTCATTTTTACTTTCTCTTTCCTCCTTTATATACCTCATTTTTCACTTTCTATTTCTCTTTCCTCTTTTATATACCTCATTTTTCAATTTCTCTTTCTCTTTCTTCCTTTCCTCTTTCTCTTTCCTTCTTTATTCCTTTATACGAGTCAATTTTCTTCTTTTTTCTTCATTTTCACTTTCTCTTTCTTTCTTTCCTCCTGTATATACCTCATTTAAAGTGAGAACACGACTTTAAACTATATTTTTCCTTTTTCACTCCACTCGGTAACACAACGTTACTTATATGAGTCGGTTTCAAGTATCTTTAGCTCAATTCGAGTAGCTCGCAAATTATCCCAACTCAGTTCCCACCTAATTCCACATTTGCTAATCAAAACGCCACTTGGGGGGTGTTTGGGATTGCGTTTGGAAGTGGATTATATGATTATTGTGTTTTCAAAATGCAATAATCTAGTTTATAGTGTTTGGATAAGAAGTGATTATTTGCGTTTTTATGCCTCAAAACTGCGTTTTCAAAAAGTTAATGGGAAAGTGCAGTTTCAAAACGACATTTAATAATCACATATTTGATGAACCACACTTTTACCCAAACACCCCCATTAACCAAATTACTTACAACTTTTGGTAACAAGAATGTAGAGATAATGTATGGATATAAAAGATATGGTGATTCCCATTTCTCACCCACAACCTATCAAACACCAATCCTCCCTTTTTCTCCACATTCTACCAACTTTTTCAAGCCTCAATTCTTTAAAGAAATATAAACCATTGAACGACCCTGTACGTATTTATATCAGTTCTTTCTTGTAACTTATACATTTTCATTTGTTTTTTGTTTATTATTTTTGCAAATTTAAGCAGATAATGTGCCAATTACTATATACTAAACATACCCATTTTTGTTCTTATCAGATTAAAGATTCATACTATAGGTTTAATCTAGTCACATTACTTTAAATGGATTGGTTACTTTTATAAACATGTTACAGGTTTTGGTTAAGAGGGTGTTTGGCTTTCAGGATTGCTTATTAAAACTGTTTATGTGCCTTCAAAACAGCTTTTCCTTACAGTTTAGTGGATAAGAAGTTTTGATAAGGAATCCCAAACACCCACCTAGCAATGAGTTTTTGTAAGTATAGTGATCAAATTTGAAATGAAAGTGAAAAAATGTCGCATTTTTTTTGGAACATGTCAAGGTAACATAAAGTACGAGATTTAGCTATGTGGGGGTATCCGCCACTTTCTTGTTATCATCTGCTAACATTTGTTAACGTGAGACGTTCACTCTTTTTTGGTAAAAAATTTATCTGATGTTACCTTCTGATAAGCGAGAAAGTAAAGGATGCCTCACATTGACAAATTTGATAAGTTATATTACCTTTCTTGACAGTTTTCCGTACTTTTTATTGCAAATTTTGGGCATAACTTGTGTATCTTAACTTCAGTTATTCATGCCAATTTGTATTGCATTGCTTCCTAGTTTTACTTTTTAAATATTGATTCCCTTGAGCATTTTGGTTTTTTCTCAATGATATGCAGATTTTCTATGTAAAAGTTTGCTGAGAAAGAAAAACGAAATGCTTAAATCGATGTTTTCTTGTTGTAAAGTTTACATATCCGAGACACGAAATAAGTCTGCTCTGGAGTCAATTGAACGGGCTGCAAAGCTATTTCCCGAGGCCACTCTTATCAATAAGTTTGAAGATGAGACTTACAACAGAGTAGGATACACACTTGTCTCAAAACATGATCCGAGTCTATCATCAGATTCGTGTCCTTAAAAGATGCTGTTTTTCAATGGTCAAAGCAGCTTTTGAGAATATTGATTTTGAGTTGCATAGTGGAAGTCATCCGCCTTGGTGTCGTTGATCATATATGTTTCCATCCGTTAGCTTCAACATCTCTTGAACAAGTTGCTGGAACTGCTAAAGCTCTTGCTAAGGATGTTGGCTCTGTACTTAAAGGTTTATGCTCTTTCATAATATTGAATGTTTAAGAATAGTTGATGTAAACACCGTTACTATGATGACTAGAAGTAGAACATGCCAAATGAGTCAAACTTGTTTAAAGTCCCCCAAAATGTTATTAATTCAGAGATCTAGATTACTATTGACATGATATACATTTTATTAATATATCTAGCACACTGACTATTTACAGAAAAGCTTCAAGACAGACGAAAGTTTGATCAGGTCAAACCGACTCTGGCCGTACTAAAAATGACACATTTCAACAGGAACACATTTTGACCCACAACTGAACCGATTCAACAACCCCAACTTGTCACCTATATTATGAGCATCCCCAAACTGAACATGATTGTACTCCCACCAATTATTTATGTTTTGTCATTCAGTAAAATTTAAAGTCTGAACTTTTTTTTTGATAAATGTAGGAGTAGCAAAGACTTGAATTTAGTGTAATAGATGAATGATGGTGTTCTTTAGGGAATCAGAAATACTCAAAACCAAAGGCATTTTGGTTATCATCCTATGCTATATAGTATATAGATAATATTTCCACCCATTTCATATAGTATATACTATATACTATATGAAATGGGTGGAAATATTATCCATTTTAGCTCTCATACATCAGCATATTTAAGCACAACTTTGGTCTTCTTTACTCTAAGGCTTATAAGCTTATCCTGCACATTCTCAAAGATGATTTTAACCAATACTTCCTCAGTTCTAGTTTTTTGTCTACATGTCATGTAGTTCCTTTCCTGCCATACATAATACACAGATGCTGCTAGAACTAGTCTGTTTAGTATGCTCCTTATGTTGTTTTTGAAAGGTTACACTGCCATAACACCAACAATATTCTTCAGATGATCTTTGCAATCCTTGAAAAAACATTCTCACCTTGACACTCTGCCATACTTTTAAGCATAAGGACATTGAAAGAATAAATGCTCATGGAGTATCAATACAAGCTTTGCAGAGTGCACACTGCAAGTCCACATTATGTTGCCACACTTGAATTCTATCTTGAACCTTTAGCCAACCTTGAATAGCCAACCACAGAAGGAAAACATGCCTTTGTATTAAACTGTGAAAACCGAACCACATGGTGCAATTTAACTTTAGGCCACTCTTCCTGTAAGTCATACCATACTTGTCTTGTACACAAACATGCGTTGTTCCAAGAGTGCAAGAAAAACATGCTTTTTGCAAGAATGAGCATTATCAATTAAATTTGTCGTATATGATGGTTTTAAGCATCTAAGCGCTCACACAGTCTCTAACATTCCCATTGTTGTAATTTAAAGCATTCTTTTGGCATTTTTACAGTCATTTAGGATAAATGTTTCATGTATAATTTAATGATTGACCCTTTATCTACATATGAAATTGAAAGTCAACCACACTATGAAATTGAAACAGTGACCCTATTAGTTTTCTTGCTAACATTTATAAACATAGCCTGCAGTCCCAACCTACACATATGGAGCTGCTCATAATGCCCAAAGATCACTCGATTTCATCAGAAGGGAGCTTGGCTACTTCAAACCAAACGCAACCGGAAACCAATGGTCAGGTGGACTGCAATCAAAGCTTCTACAACTTGAAGCAGATGAAGGTCCAACCCAAGCAGTTCAAACCAAAGGGGTCATAGTCATAGGAGCAACCAAATGGGTCGATAACTACAATGTTCCCGTCTTTTGCAATGACATCAACACGGTTCGTAAAATAGCCAAAAGGGTAAGTGGAAGAGGTGGTGGGCTTAAATCAGTTCAATCAATGGCGTTGGTTCATGGTGATGTTATTGAGGTTGCTTGTAATCTTCTTGAACCAAGTGAAATTGGCGGCGATCAAGTTCAGGCTGCCGTTGAACAGTTGGCGACAGATGAGGGAGTGACCGTTGGGAAAGGTTACTTTACAGATCTTTCTCAGGAAGATATTATTCAAACTTACTTGAAGTTAAGTCGGTCTTAACATGTTCATGTCCTTTTGGATTTTGATCTTTACATTTGTATGACTACAAGTCAAAATTGGTATAGATGGAAAAACGAGAAATTACAAAAAAATAGGTGATGTTTTCTGATAATTGCGAATAATGTAATGTTAATAGTTCGCATATGTTTTTACAAAGGTTAATGAATAATCTGGAATTTATGTAGATCAAAGCACATTGCTAGAATCATTTAGCAGACCACTGCAGAATAAGGCTCCATGACAATTCTGACAAATTGAGGGACATGTAGCACTTGCGTTCGGATCATGTTAGAACGACCTTAAAAAAAGGAAAGTGGGTAATATACTAAGGGTGTTTTGATGTGCATTTAGGAAGTGATATCAGTTGCTAAATGCTAAAGTGTTAGAAAACTTTGGATTAGTTTTTTGTGAAAGAGGGAGATGCCGTTTTCTGAGAGGGGAGTAAAATTGTAAAAGCCTCTTAATCTATGTTAGAATAAGGTAACTAGGTAATTAAATAATACCCTTGCGTAATTAATTTGCTAGAGTTTGTATGAAACTGATTATTGGGGATAATCAAATAACTATAAACCTAATCTGTTTGCACAAACATCAAAAACCGAATTTTACAGCTAAGAGTCGCCATAATAAGATAATCACTTTCAAAATGCAAATTCAAACACCCCCTTAAAGCCCTGCTGCCGGATGTATACAAGGAGCTCATAATATATAGAGTAAATTGCAAAAATCGTCCCTAAACTTTGGCCAAATTGCACGTTTAGTCCCAAACCTTTGGAAAGTGCAAATATCGTCCCAATGAAACTTTAGAGCGTAAATCGTCCTCGCACAGATCAAATGACTAAAATACCCATCTCTTTATTACTTTTCGGTTTACAAGAATGGTCCTTGTGTTTAGCAGATTTTGCAAATTTAGTCCTTTTTTTTTTTTTAAATTAACTATTAATATTAGTATTAATTTTTTCGTTTCGTCCGTTTTGACGTTTTAGTCCGATTTTTACGTTTTAAATGAGATTTTTACGTTTTATGCATTTTTTAAGTTTTAGTCCATTTTTCGTAAAAATAACGTTAAAATCGGACGGACGAAAACAAAAATGTATAAAACGTAAAAACGCACGCAACGTAAACAATCGCACGGCGTAAAAATCGACGAAAACGTAAAACGGACGGCGTAAAAAGCGGACGGCGTACGTAAAAGCGTCAACGTAAAAACCGCGTGGCGTAAAACCGACGAAAACGTAAAAATCGACGAAAACGTAAAAATCGACGAAAACGTAAAAACCGGACGGCGTAAAAATCGGACGAAAACGTAAAAAGCGGACGAAAACGTAAAAACGGATGAAAGCGTAAAAATCGGAAACGTAAAAGCGGATGAAAGCGTAAAATCGGATGAAAACGTAAAAAATAATACTAATATTAATAGTTAATTAAAAAAAAAAAAAGGACTAAATTTGCAAAATCTGGCGAAACACGGGGACCATTTGGCGCAAGAAAAAAGTAATAAAGAGAAGGGTATTTTAGTCGTTTGATCTGCGCCAGGACGATTTACGCCCAAAGTTTCCCATTGGACGATATTTGCACTTTCCAAAGATTTGGGACGAAACGTCAATTTGGCCAAAGTTTAGGGACGATTTTTGCAATTTACTCTAATATATATTCACCATCAATTCAGGAGGGATGTCACGAAAACGACTCACAAGGCATGTTTAAGTTTTGACCCATTAAAAAAACAGAAAGCCTTCATGATTCCCTTGATTCCAAAGAAACATATGTTTTCACCATTTATGTCTAAGTCAAACAAACTATTATTTCATCAAGTTGACAAGGCTATTGGCGTATTGCAATCACAGTAGTCACCGATAATTCTCAATCTAGTTATGTAAGGGTTAAAATGTAGCTATCAACATACTAATGGGAATTTTAAAGAACCGTCATCACCTTTGAAGTTAAGAAACAGTTCATTTGACCTTATAAGTCAAAATATTAGCATAATAAATTGATATGGCTAATGTAACCTAAGTTGACAGCAACAAATCTCTTTATTAACTATGAAAATATTACCAGGACTAATCTTATCCCCTTTGAGGTTGAAAATATTAGTTTGACATAAATAGTCAAAATAGAGAAAAATTGTTGAACAAATTAGATGTATTACCAGTGAACAAATTAAAAGATGTAGGCAGAGATCTACATTGAGAAGTGATTGCAAGGTCCGATTCCTACAAAATGAGCACATACAATCAGTTATCATTTCTTTATCTGTGATACCAAAGTAAAAGCAAATCTGCAAAAGCATGAACATGGTATTAGAAGGTTGTGAAAATGTACCATATAAAATGCCAAACCAAATTCACTCAGAATGGTATAACTTGCTCCCGGTGTAAACAGTCAAAAGTTTTACATGTACACCTTGAAGGCTATCAATATTAAATTCCAAGAGAAAAAGGGATGATTCAATTACCATTTATTTAGGCGGACTGCTCTTTGCTGATGATATTTGGCATGAAATTATTTAGCCTATCCTCGAGGACTTCAGCAATTACTTATATAGTTAATCTACAATGACCAAATACAGTAGGCTAACAAATGTGATATATATACAGTTTAACAGAGACCACCAACATATGTGCAAGTGCTGGAAATGAAAGTATTGTAAAAGTAATACTCCGTATTATATCAAAGACTATTATTTACAAAAACATAAATGTATATAGATTCAGAGTCTGCAACAGTGTCACCGACTTATTTAACTTCCATAACAACTACAGATATCCATAACTACTAATTTGACGTGGTACAGATATCCATAACTACTAATTTGACGTGGCTACCGGCTCTTTAACAATTGTGCTGCCTTCATCAGAAACATTAGCTGGTGTGTATGCGTGTCTAGTATAACTCTTTGCAATACGGGCACATTTTGACACCGCCAACCACACCATCCAGATGAACCCAATCCACCCTGAATCATATCATAGATTTAGTGTCGCACAGGAAGATAAGAAAACAAACATCATGGGTTTCATTTTCCACTCAGTACTAGAGTCAAATGGTCAAACAAACCTAAAACTTTATACTGGAATTTATATCTATTTAACCAAGGAAAAAGTTGATTCGGGTTATACTCTATATCCAACCGGTCAAATTGATCAAATTTGAAAGCATGGAAAAAATGGAACAAAAATGGCAAAAACTCATACCTGCAGCGAATAGAGCAGCTATGATTGCTGATACTGTAACTGTGAAGGTAACAAAGGCAGCAACAAACAGCATGGCAATGTAGATTACAGTCAAACAAAAGAAGAAAATAGCTAGACCGCCTCCAACTGCCGCCAAGGATATGAGGGATGAGATGACAATTGCATTGACAGTTGCTGCAATAACGAAGAGCATAAATGCCAGCATTCCTGTCAAAGCTAAAAGAGTGACTATGCCCGCCTGCAAAACATGGGATTCAAATACGGCCTCAAAGATTGCACATGGTCTTAGTTTGTATGACATTCATAGTGTATCAACCACGAGAGTAGAGAATGTGTAATAAATGATAAGTGTGTCAACAATGAAACATCTATTAACCATGTCTATAACACATAATGATTAGAAAAAAGAAACCCGCGGCACCAACTTTAAATGTAGTTAACTTTCACTGTAGGTCTCAAGTTCAATTCCTACTAGGTGCAAACAACCTTGAAGTGGCCATGCCAATCCTGAAAAGGGAGGGCTTTACCTGGTTTGAGTCAGTGTGGCGGTGGGTTCAAACCGTGTGGATTAGTTGGCCAAAAGGTCGGAAACCATGGTTGCCCAAAGAAAAAAAAATACTAATTTTTAATATATCTATAATGTACATTCTACTAAGTTCGTCATACAAATTCAAGAAAATACTGAATGACCAGTTGTTGTTTCTTCATTTGTCACGGGTACACCATATCGTTTTTAGATTCGTCTAGATTTTTGTCCATAAAATAGAATTAATCTATCTCATTTCTATATCAAAGAGTATTGTTATATCCTCCTACTTCACATTTGTATGGTATGTTTGGCGAAGATAGCGGTAACAATAAGCAATAGGTGTTTGATTTGATAAAGCGTTTGGTAACATAGATGTATAGTCACATTTAGTAAGTGGAAACACTAGTCGCTCGTAAATGCAACTAGACGTAACATTTTGATTTGGAGCGTTTAGAAAAAGTAGGAATGCTATTTGCTTGTTTCCAAACAAACATTTTGTGCAAAACAGTAACCACTAGTTGCTCCGAAACGCTCCTAAAAGCTTGCTACCAAACATACCCTAAGCCCAAGCCTTCTGTTTACGGACCTAGGATTTTGAGCAGGGTGTTAGCACAAATTTTCTTTTATCATATGTGTCACAAATACAAATATTATCGGGTTTCACGTAACAAAAAACGATACTACTTTTTTTTTATAAAAAGAATAATAAAAAAGTGAGTACTGACCGATAGGACAAAAAGAGATCGAAGAGGAGAGGCTCCTTGACGAGTCCATAAAAGGATATCGCGGCGAGTGTTGGAAATAGCTTCGCTAAACGACTCAACCAACGTTTTCTTCTTCTTTTTCATATTTGGATCTTCTTCTACCGATATAATAAAAGATTCAATGAGGTTGTTAAAAACACTGTAAAGACTTATATCTTTATTATTATCATTAGTGTTTGGATCATTTTTGGGTGCTTTTTCTTCTTCCGTTGCACTGTTCATCACCGCCATTTTTTCTTTTTCTTTTTCTTGTTAGAGGGAGATGGATAGAGAGGAAGTGGTAGTTTTCTATTTTAGACAGGGCGGATCTGACACGTGTAGATCGCCATTTTTAGATTGGTGTTTGGTCAAATGTAAGGACAAGTAAGATATTGTCCCACTTAAGCACTATACTCTCTCTTGGTGTGGGACACGCGTCGTTGTCACAATCGATGACCGTGCTTTATTTTATTCTTTTTTTTTTTTTCAAACATTTTAAACAACAAATTTAAAATTCAATAAAAATAAAACATTACAATCGCTAAATAAAAACATTAATATATTAAAATAAAAGCGATACGAAATACATAAATCATAAATCCTAATCAACGCTCCCCATGCGAATCACACGAAGGAGTCCGATAACCGGAAAATTCTCGACGCGAGCCAAATGTTCATCGCCCAGCAGAGGTTGCCCAACAAACCTAGCAGACGAACTTGATGCACCTACACCATCGGGTTTGTTCTCTGATAGCTCCAATCGATTTTGGTCGATATTGTTCGATATCCGTTGAACACACCCCACAACTTGTCAAGAATGTCGCCGCTCGCGGCTTCATCCATCAAAATTTGTCGATCACGCCTTTTCGCTCAGCGTAATGTCGTTGTAAATCGTGTAGTGCTTACTCATACGCCGCTTCTTCCGCCGCCTCGCTCAAACAAATTGATAACGCCTATAATAGCGTTTTTCTACCCACATCATCTTCTTCGCATTGTTTTTAACGTACATTTGCATATCTTCAACGGAATGGGGAAATGATAATAAATCTTGTGTTGAGAAGTAGTTTGAGGTTGAATCAGGTTGTGTTTGAGTTACTATTTATAGGATGTAAAAGTGGTAATTTTTTTTTTTTTTTTTTTTTTTTTTTTTTTGTTTAAATACGAAACCGGTAACAAAATTGAATTTTTGTGTGCATGCAAGTCGGTCGTGACCACAACTAGTTTGTCAAATGCACTACACCAACCGATGCTCACCTTCTAGCCACAATGGCCACAACCGATCAAATGGTCGGTCGACCCTCCATGCCCAACCGACCATTGTGACTAGCCTTATCACTTCCTTGTTAAAGTGAAAAAAGTTTTACAATTTTATGATTGACAAAAATACTTTTATATTCTTCATATTCATCTTTAGCATTTACCTTATTTTTTCAAATCCATTCTAGATCAATGACATAACCCCCTGTTGGTCGTTCACCCAATTCTCATACTTCAAGACGTTTGAACTAATTTAACTCTTCTTGCATGAATTCTATCCAGTTGTCATGAGTCATTGATTCTTTAATGTTTTTGGCTTCGGTATTACTGACCGTCAATGCATAAATGCAGTTTTCACCGTCGATATGAAGGCGTAGTCTTGTTACGACTGGTTGGTTAGGGTTGCCAATAATGTTTACAAGAGGATGATCTTTGGTCCATCTATGTGTCGAGGGTTGGTTTTGGTATACATTGTACAGATTTGGTGGATCCAGATGGCTATTTAATGATTCGGCCACATATGGATTGGCTTTTTCTGATGCAAAAGGGTTAAAGAACGCATTCCATCATAATTTGCGAGTGCAGTTACATTTTGGTTTAAAGGATCATCAGTTTGGTCATTGTCATTGAAGTGGTTTGTTCTGCATTATTGGAGACTCATTGAGGTGCATCAACAACAATTTTGTTGTTTCGTGTATCGTATTGGAATTTGATTAGGTTGAGCGGTGAAACATGTGATACATCTGGAGCACAATGATCAAAGTCTTCATTAAACAGTGGAGCAAACAAAGTTTCCATTTGACGACGCGTGAGTTGAAATTGTTGGTCAGCTGATGATTTTATGGAAAGTTAAGACGGCTATTCCCGGGTTCTAAGCTGTTTTGCTCAGAAACCATCTCTGTGAGCTCATCAAAATTAGCATGAATTGTTTCCATGATCTCTCTTGTACGAAGGTTCGAAATTCGGTATCCTTTAGAGTTTTCACAATGATCCCACAAATACTCAATATATGTTTTAGCCTTGAGCTTTCCAAAAGTCGTCATGATCTTTATTTGGATAACAAAGAGCACCAAATACATGAATGTGTTTTAGATTAGGTATTCGGTTATGAATAAGCTCGTATGGTGTTTTGTTGTGGCGTTTTGTGATCATTGAATGGTTCTGAGTGTAGCATGAAGTTGAAACAGCTTCTACCCACAAGTAATCTGGAAGTATAGCATTAATCAACATCGTTCTTGCAGCTTCCACTAACGTCCGGTTTCGTCTTTCGACAACTCCATTCTGTTCGGGTGTTCTTGAAATGGATGTTTGATGCTCAATTCCCACTTTCTCATAGTATTCTCGAAGAGTTTGATTCAAGAATTCAGTTCCTCTGTCTGTTCTGACTTGTTTGACCGTGTTACGAAGCTGAACTTGAATTTTCGTGAGAAAGGTGATGATCATTGGTGGAGCTTGATCTTTACTTCGTAGGAAATAAACCCAAGTCCATCTTGAGTAGTCATCACCGATTACAAGAATGTAGCGTTTGCCATTAATTGTCTACACGCGCATCGGGCCACACAAATCCATGTGAAGAAGGTGAAGTACGTGTTGAACTCTGTTTTCAACCTTAGAAGAAAAATGTGCACGAATGCTTTTTCCTTGCTCACAAGCTGAGCATAAGTGGTCTTTGGAATACCGAAATCTTGGAAGTCCTTCAACTAATTTGTTTCGTGCAACATCAGTTATGGTTTTGAAATTCAAATGTGAAAGTCTCTTATGCCACATCCATAATTTTGTAGATGTTGATTTAGTGAGTAGACAAATGGGAGATGAAGCGATCATGTCAGTCATAGATATTGTGTAAAGGATTGATGAACGGGTTCACGACATAAGATCGCTTCCTTGTAGATCACGAATGAAACATGTTTTCTCCCGAAAAGCAACTTTCAAATCTCCATCACAAAATTGACCCATTGAGAAAGGTTGTGTCCAAGACCTTCAACATAAATACGCTCGGTTAATTTCGATGTTTCCATTGATGTAGTCCCCGTAACCCATTATATCAGCGAAGTGATCATTCCCGAATCTGACAATGCCAATGAACTTTGCAACAAATTTTGATAATAGTTTGAGGTTGCCTGTCATGTGCCAGGAACAGCCGCTATCAACAATCCATAGGATGATTTGTATCACCTGCAATACACACAGACGACGAAGGTGGAATAGAGGTAGAGGTGGAACCCGTAGAGTTAGTGGGTTCCGTTACAGTTGTAGCACACATGTTAATAATTTTAGGTATCCATTTAAAACCAGGTGTACTTTGTAACCATCTCTGCCAATTCCAGCTAGTTTGTGCTTTTGTCTTAGTGAATTCACTAGGTGAATGTATCTTCCTAGGTGGTGATGATGGTGCTATGGGTCCATCAATGATTTTCTCAGAAACTACAATAGGCTCTTTTCCTAACACAGACTTAGAAGCAATAGTGAGCCTAGAGGTAGTGCCATTCGTAGTTTTCCGATTACGAGACAAGATAGATTTAGCAACACAATTATCATGACAACCGAAAACATACTTTTACGACAAAACACATAAGAAGCTTCAAATTTAACATCCAAAGTACTCAAAGATTTAACATTCGTTACATTGCCTTTACTATTACATTTGTCTAACGCAATATTTAAAGCGGTGCAACATGTGTTTTATTTAAAGTCCTAGCATGATCTTCTACTTGGGGCTTTTAGTGTTCCGCTTTTACGTTGCAAATTCCTATTCTTCTTTTGAGTGCTCTTGGTCGTGAATTACTAACGCTAGAAGTGGAGGCGACTATTCGTGAAGAAGTGGAAGGATTCACATTAGTATCTTGTGGTTTGTCATTAGTGGGCTTCCTAGTATCAACTTTAAACATTCCGGTGCTATCACATTTGTATTGATAGATTTTCGCTTCTCAAGATTCACCAATTTCTCTTTTAACTCAATGATAATGCGTTCTAGTTCTTGATTTTCGGCGTAAGTGTCCATTTGCACTTATTATTTCATGGGTGTAAGCAAGGTGATGATCAAAATCTTTTGATGCTTTAGCACGTGTCTTTTTAGCAAATCAAATATGGTTCCGTATACCTTTTTAACTTTTTCAATCTCTTGTTCATATTTGAAAAGTTGACATTTCAAAGACGCGTTCTCATCATCCATCATTCAAGTTTTGGTTCAAAAGATTTTTCACCCTTCCGTTGACTTTGATTTGTAAAGAAATTTCACGATCAATACTATCATTTTGACACCGATGAAGACGACATTTGACTTTAGAAAGTTCTTTTAACAAACACTCATTTTCGACTTTTAAAATTTCGATTTGTGACACATTATCATTTTCCTCATCGATGTTAACATCAATAACATTATCACAAGAAGATGCGGCGTTATAATACAACACAATAGAGATAGTGTCAAGACATATAACATCTTCCAAGAGTCGATCAACATGATTTGAAGAATTTTATTTTTCTTTTTGTTTTAAAATTGATGTTTCAATTTCATTGAAAGTTGTTTTCATTTGTTCGACTTCATTAAAGTTCCGTTCCCAATGTGTTGCACACGGACGCAAATTATGAACATGAGGTAAAATATGGGTTTGAAAGATTTGTCTTTTTTCTTTGGCATAAGCCGATTGAAAATTCGCAGCTTTTATCTCAGAATGTCGTTCAATTGCCTCTTCCAAAAGTTTAATGTCGTGCATAAAAGTATCAAAATATGTGAGAACAAGACATCTTTTTGGCAATGGTTTGATTTCACTTAGATAAGGTAAAGGACCATTTATTTGTGCAACGGGTTTAACGGGACCAACGTTAGAAGACGAGTCATTTATTTGTGTGATAACTCAAGGTGTTTCGGTTTATCTTCTTTGAGGAACAAAAGATTACGAAATATGAGGCAATTTTGAGTAATCAAAAGGTTTGTTATATTTTACATTGCTCATTTTTAATCGACTCTTCTTCCACATCTTGTTCCTCTTTACAATTATATTCAACAACACGCACAATAGACTCATCAACCATATATTTGACACTATACAACTTTTGATTTGCCTTGAATGCTCTATGTAATAAACGTGGTTTATCATCAGCAAGATCTATCCCATATCCATCGGGATTTGGCTTTAAAGTGAACTTTTGAATTGTAGTGATAGACTCACCATGTTTATACACAATATTTTGAAACTCTTTTATCTTGTTTTGCAAATCGAAGATTTCATCAAGATACAAATCAACCTGCTTCCTCGAGGATTGTTTAAACTCTGAAAAACTATTTTGACACGAAGACAACTCAAGCTTGGTTTTTTTAATTTTCGAAGTGAGATTGTCAACTTGTTGTTTGTGTTCTAAATTTTCTTGTTCCATTTGAGAAATCAAATTGTTTTTAAAGCGACTAGATCTCGTATATGTTTTTCTAATTCTTGTTCGTTGAGATACGCCTTTTGAAAAGCGACTTCAAAACTTTGTTCTCGTTTTTCTTTTGTTTCAAAATTTGCAAGTTGTGTTTTATAGCATTCAAGTCCGCAGTCAATAATGCAACTTTTTCTTTTAGATTTACATTTATTTCATTGCATTTTTCAACTTGAGATTGGGTGGTTAAAAGTAAGGTCATGAGCTCTGGATCTGGATTAAACGAAGTTTCAATTTGGTCAATGTGAGTATCAACATATTCATCAGTGGGATCATCAAATGTAACGACGAGGCTAACTTGATCATCGTCTTGATGAGATATTGATGGCTCATTTTGAACACTTTGCTCCTTGTCGGATGTAGATGTAGGCGGAGATATCAGATCATGTATGAGACACATATTAGGATCCGGTACCTGAGACTAGCCATCAGTATCATAGACTGGGCTTGTATCACTCATGTGGAGTTCTTGCATGTTTGCCATTAACATCACAGTTGCATTAACTTGCAAGTCCTCAATATCATCATCAGATTCTGTATTAGCCATGAAGCTTTGTTCCTTGTTTGTAAGAGTTCCACCAGCTTCATCTTTAAGAGCCAAGAGTAAAGCCTCCTTGTGATATGCACTTCCTATGGTTCTTGGTTTTGGACATGCGTTTTCCAGATGACCCTTTTCATTGCACTTGTAGCATTGAATGACCGTGTTCTCATATTGTGCATTTCCATGATCAACAATTTGAACCCTTTCTCGAGGAGCGACCATATTTTTCCTACCGTAAGCATTATACCCATGTCCACTACCCATATAACTACCAGTTCCCATCGGACATCCATTGTTTCGATTATGAACTTCAACCCTTCCATTTTGAACAACAACTTGATTCCTTTTGTTTGACGAGTTTCAAAGACGATTGTTGGATTTGTTTGCAAATCTACCAAAGGCATGAGCAATTAGTGAAAATCTTTGATTGAACATGTTGAATGCTTCCTCATCTTCATTCTGGGTTTCAGTTTATATTGCTGAATCAGAGTTGTTGTATGGAACCAGTTGAGTATCATTTAAATGCTGTAAAGGATCATATGGAGTGATCCGGGATGATGAGTCTGTTGAGGGTAGGTAAACCTTGTGGTTGCTGGACAAAAGCATGATTCATTTGTGGAAATTGAGGAAATTGTAGTGCAAAAGATTGAGCGATCAATGCAAGTGAATTATCATTTGGTAAAGGTGTATAGATTCCACGGAGAGCTCGATCTTTATCAACTTCCTTCTGATGGTGCTTCAGATAATCATACAATATTCCATACTTAGAATTGTGAAGGTTCTTAGCTTGACGAATGAATGTGACATAGTTCTCCCAATCTGGACCGAGACAACTTAGAAACTTTGTATTAATAGCAATCTTGGGTAAAATTATGTTGTGTCTGTCCAAATCATTGATGATGTTCGTGAATCGATGATAGTAAGATTCTAATGACTCCCGGATCAATCATGAACATTTCATAAGATAAATAAAGCTTGGATTCCATGTCCTCTTGATTGAGTTCGCCTTTCATTAAGAGATGAACATGTTCCCACATATCTTTTGTTGTTTTCTAAGCATCAACACTTGAAGAATGAGATTAGGTATGCCCGAAGAATAAACTCCATTGCAAGCTCATCGGCTTCATAGTGAAGTAATTGTTCTACGAGTTAGTTGACTCTCGATGGCAGTGGAGCAGTTTCAAGTCTTGGTGGATTACCCGTTGGATCGTGGGAATCGTCACGATTGGCATTTGAATAGGACCTTCAGGATGACCTTCTTCAAATATTTGCCGTGAGGTTTCTTGAGGTCGAGGAACCTAAAGAACCGATCGACCCATTGAATGTAGTTCCGAGGGGTGAGCATTGGAGGTCTATCAAGTGATCCAACTTCATGAATTGATTGTTGATCGCGATAGCCTCACACATCCGTGCAAACCAATGAGGTTCCTTGATGGAATGTTAGCGAATGATTGCATTGCATATTGAGGTGGAAACTATTGGTGTTCTTTGAGGTATGGTTGTTGTTGTTGTTGTGGTTGTGCAAATGATTGTTATTGTTGAAATACTTATTGTTGCGGTTGTTGAGGAATTGTTGTTGAGGATCTTGTTGTTGTTGAGGATATTGGTGAGGAAAGTAGTTGAAATATGGTGGTTGAGACATTTTAAACTTGTGTTGTTGATGGATCTTTGTAGATGATTGAAACGTGAGTTGTTGAAATTTGGTCTTAGTCGTAAACTTCCTTAGTCGTAAGGTTGATGGTGCTTACTTGTAAACTTTCACTTACACGTAAGCTAACCTTACTTGTAAACTATTGTGGCTTATACGTAACCTTACTCATAAAAGCAAGTCTTAGTTGTAAAGCTCCTTACCGTAAGATGTAATCTTATTCGTAAAGTTCTTAAGCGTAAAATTTGACCTTATTCGTAAGAATAGGTAAAAACCAAAAACACTTTCAAACTTATCCAAGTAAGAAAGATATCCACAAGTCAAAGTATTCCACAAGCTTATCCAAGCAAGGAAATCTTGAGTCACAAATAACTTTGAAGATTCTGATGAGCAAGGCTTACTCGTAAGATTCCTTATTCAGAAACTCCGTGCTTATTCGTAAGACCGGGGTTTCGATAACATCAAATAGTCCTGAATATTAAGTGTCAATTTCCCAGATAATGCTCAGATTATATATCATTTATATGGATTCGCTTGTTTTCCTCTATATTTCACTTTTAGGTAAATTACGAGCATTGGAGCTAACGAGGCAGCGGATTGGATATTTTATTAGAGATTTATGATAGTATGCCCATCGTGAATAAGCTACCGCGTAACTCCATCTCTCACATTACGCCCGTAGCTAGCGTGACTCGTAAGACCAACTCGTGACTAATTACGGCGTAACTCCCAACTAAGGATTACGCCAGTAACCAATTAGGTCAAAGGATGTTCCACGCCGCTATCGGATCGCGTAACTCCTTCCAATGATTACGCGTAATCAATACAAATGTAACTCAGATCAGAAGATACGGGAACCCATTCCATATGTTCTGTAGTAACCATTTCCGAGAGCATTGTTATGGAATTATTGAGGTTACTGGCGTAACTCTCAACTCAAGTTATGTCATAACTTGATCGTGCCTATAAATACAGCCCTAATTTACGCATTTCACATCATTCACTCCACACCAAAAGCAGAGACGTGAAGAGGGGTCCAAAGCGAGATCTTGAAGAGCATACTGGAGCCATCTCCAGGAGAAATCACTCCCTAACTATAAGCATTAACGATTATTTTATCTTTTACTTTCGATTCATGTATTTCGTTATGTCAAACATTGAATCTTTGGTTTCTTTTAATATGATCGGCTAAGCACCTTTTGTGCTAGCCTAGTTATGATTCCTTAATTGTTTTGTTTACATTTAAATGCTTTCGTATAATTGTTTCTAGTGTATGCATGCATAGTTCGTTGGTAGCTACCCTAGCTTGATGGTTTTGAATGGCGATAATGTCTAGTTGCTTAGGAGAATTGACCAACCCGACCCTAAGTAGGTAGATTGAGTGGGAAGGGTAAGAATCGACCAACCGACTACCCTTCCTTTCTTGTCGAATTGACCAAATGATCACCGCCGTTTGGATGAACTTAAGTTAGGGATGAGTGTCTAAGATGCTAGCGCCCGGCACTCATTGTTCGAATCTTTCATGTAGAGGTGCTTAATGACTTGGCTTAGGGGACTAAAAACAACTGGACTTTCAAGGGTAGTAGCTTGATCTCCTGTGGAAGCCTTTGCGATAGGTTAGACTAATCGACCAAATCTTGTCCTAGCGACTTAAAACCCCACTTGAATCAATTGGAAGTAGTAAGGCGTGAACATAACATGATAGGATAAGGTTAGCACACTTTACCTCTATTGATCACAACCACTATTTTATTTGCGTTTATTTCTTGTTTTCTAGTTAATTAATCATTTCAATCTTTAAAACAATTAAAACCGGTGACACCTAGACTTAATTAGAATCCGCTCACATAGCTCTTGGGACGACCTCGGTTTTACTGATTACTACACTACACACGACCGGTACACCGCCGTGAGTGCATAAGGTGGACCATAGGTAAACGAGACTTTATAAATATTAAAACACGTCGAAAACACGTGATCAATTTTTTTGGCTCACCGGGAGTTATAATAGGATTTTCGTTAAGTCTTTTACTTTTGTTTTATTTTGAATTTTCTTGTTTTCTCACGATTTCTTTTTAAGTTTGGTACCATGGAGTTGTTGTAACACCCCAAAATGGCTCTGCGGAAGCACATAAGTATTGGGTGCTACTAATTTGAATATCACAACATAAGCATAGATCAATCGATTTTCATAAAAACAACTTTTATTCATTCTTGAAAACAATGTTTACATTATTGATTAGTCGGAAAAAGGCCCATTATCAAAATGTGGTCCCAATACATAAATCGAGTCGTCATGACCATGCCATGCCTTTGCCTTGCGCCTCCAGATAAACTATCACCTCAAAACACGAAAATACATGCTAAAAGTGTCAACACGAGGTTGGTGAGTTCATAGGTTTATTTAAATGGCATTCGATTATACCATTTAACATTTAGTTTTTATGATCATTACGTCTTGCATAATGTCATAAAAATTTGTGTTTACCTTAGATAATTTTTTTTATTAGTGGACCAAAGGTAGAGTATATGTACATTACAACGAATATAATGTCATAAATAAAGAATTTTATTAGTGGACCATAGGTAGGTTATATTTTACATTGCTCATTATATTCGTTGTAATGTACATATACCCTACCTATGGTCCACTAATAAAATTCTTTATCTAAGGTAAACACAAATTTTATGACATTATGCAAGACGAATGATCATCAAAACTAAATGTTAAATGGTATATCTTGAAATTCCATTTAAATAAACCTATGAACCCACCAACCTCGTGTTGACACTTTTTAGCATGTATTTTCAGGTTTTGAGGTGATAGTTTATCTTTGGAGGCACAAGGCAAGGTCATGGCATGGTCATAGACGACTCTGATTTATGTATTGGGACCACATTTTGATAATGGGCCATTTTTCCGCACTAATCAATAATGTAAACATTGTTTTCAAGAATGAATAAAAGTTGTTTTTATGAAAATCAGTTGTTCTATGCTTATGTTGTGATATTCAATTTAGTAGCACCCCAATACTTGTGTGCTTCCGCAGAGCCATTTTGGGGGTGTTACAGTTGTGAACATTGATAACCTCACTGTTGAGGAATATTTGGCCATGACTAGGGATGAACAAGGGTCGGGGCTCGTTAGGCCGGCTATTAGGGATGATATTGATTTCGAGAAAACACCGCAATTCATGAGGGAATTAAGATCGAATCCTTTTTCTAGAAATATTACAGAGGATGCTCACGAACACATTGAGAATGTGGAATATAATACTAGCTTGTTTAATACACCAGGAGTCTCGAAGGATGCGGTTATGCTCAGAGTTTTCCCATCACACTTCTTCGAGTCGCAAAAGATGGGTTGATAGATTGCCCGACCGGCGATCGATACACTGCCTCTCTAAAAAACATTTTATTCGAGATATTATCCTCCTTGAAGATATCTAATCAACTCATGGAGATCCATAATTTTAAGCAAGAAGGCGATGAAGCGTTGCATCAAGCTTGAGATAGATATAACAATCTTCTACAAGTGTCCCACTCATGACCTAAATAGCCAAAAATGTCAACATTTTTACAAAGGTATCAACGTGGCTACAAGACAAATCTTTGGACTACCAAGGACCAATTCCAAGCATGACTCCTACCACTCATTGAAGCCATTCAAAAATGGCCGATCATTCTCAAAAATGGCACGATGGAGTAGCGAAAGAATCCTAGGCGGAAATCTTAAAGGTATTGCCGCCATTACTAGCAAGCTTGAAAATCTTGGTGGGGACATGCTCAAGCTCAAGGAATGTGTTCATGCTATCCAAGTAGGATGTGAAAGCTGTGGAGGGGGACATCTCACCAAAAATTTGTCCTCTCATTAACGATGATTGCAAGGTTGAAGAAGTGAAATATGGTGAAAATCCACCGTTTCAAGGGGCTAATGGAAGCGGAAATGGCTATCGTGGGGGACCTCCCACATAGTATAACCGCGGTACTTTCATGGAAAGAAGATCTAATTTGGAGGACACAATCAGCAAATACCTCGAAGACTCGACTAAAAGACAAAAGAAGCAAGAAGAATGGCTAAAGAACTTTCAAGAAAACACAAACAAAAGCCTTTTTAGTCATGACGAATCGCTAAAAAACTTGGAAACCATGATTGGCAAGCTTAGCGATGAGGTACAGAGAAGAAATGAAGAACAAAAGAACAAACCAATAGCATGCAAAGCCGTGTTTTCTGAAGAAAAAAAACAAATCCGACGATGGTTCTAGCATGGTTGAAGAAAATGATGTTGAAAGTGCTGAAAAAAGCCAGTTACGCCGTAACCCAACATCAGAATTATGACGTAATTGGGATACGTGGTCTGACAGGTTTCTCGAATTGGATGAATCAAGAACACATGTCATTAATGGATGGTCGTTGATACAAACATGTGCCCACAATCCCCATCCAGAGGAAGAATCACCGTGCAAGGCAATACCGGTGGATAATGGTGAGTGATACGATCATGGGCCTCATGCAACCCTCATAACGAAATTTGCAACAGAGGAGGCGATAAGGAGAGGTTAAAATAACAAATACATGTGGTCTCGCAACTAATAATGATGAAAGGTTGGCAAAACTCTCAATCGAAAGGATGAGGAACCCCATTAAGCACTCACGCAATCCCATAATGATCATGGAAGACGATTCCACACGAGCATGGCCTACATGCAATCCTTTCCGTGAGTATTGCAGCGGGGTGGTAATATGAAGGATGAAGAATGGACATGCCCTCATCGACTAGAAAGACACGACATCAAGTTCGGAGATCTATCCTTTCATGATTAGTATTTGGTAAGATTCGCGGATACTATAATTAATGCAAATCTACTAGAAAAGCTCAAGCTCGACTATGAAGAACATTGTCTCCAACAAAGAAACTCCATAGATGAAAAGCCAATCAATGATGATACCTCCTGCAAGGATGTTCCTTCAAGCAACACCAATGACAAAATAGATCGGAAGCATTGGTGTGAGAAGATAAAGATCTTTGGAGAAGTCTTTTGGGCGTCTTGTAACCCATTTGATGATGAATGTAACGAGGGAAGTAGCATAGCGAGAGTTAGGGATGATGAGTTCTTATGGACCTCAACCAATGATAATGAGAGAACAGAGTTACCTTGGTTAGACAAGTTGGGATTTGACGATTGGGTTAAAATCAAGTATGGTAAGGTAGATGCTTCCACTAAGGAGAAAATTTAGAAGGGATGTATGAGTGAAGAAGACCCGAGTGAAGAAATTCCCAACGATATGAGTGAAGTGATGGATGAAGATATCAAAGATAAGACGGGTAATGAAAAAGAAGAATGAAAGCGTGTGCTCATTGAAGAATTACTGGACGATAAGTGGTTTAAGGGTCTTGAGTTCGATAATGATGATATCGAGGAATTATGGACTACCTTGAACTACAAGGTGAAGACGGGTTCATCGACCCATATGATGAAACATACGAACAAAGAAGGTGCAAACTTCTTGGTATCCGTACAAAAGACCGCCACCCATTGTAGTTGAGAAATATGAATTTACAAGATACCACTTGGGGTCGGACGAAAAGTTTTGCAAGATTCGAAGATTAAGATGAAAGAGTATCTCGGACCGCTACTAATGTTGCTTGGGTGAGAAAAACTTAATGAAGGATATGGAGGAAGTTGGCCAAGTTCAAGGCCACCATAAAGCCCCATAGCTTTGAGTCTAACTTAAATACTCGGTAATAAAGAAAAGTACTCTTTAGGAGACAACCCGAATTATCCTTTTATTTCTTTTATTTCTATTTTTGTTGGGTTTGTGTTTTTAATAAATTTTGCGGTAATTGGAGATGAATTCACAAGTGTCTAAAACGGGACGAGATCGGTCCATCGATTCGGCGTAAATCATCCCCATGATTACACCGTAATACATCATCGATGAAATTCTCTCCACAAGATTACCCATTACGGCGTAATCCCATGCTATGGTTACGCCCGTAGCTACTCTCCAAGATGGCGGCGCTGTGTTTGCCATAACTACGGCGTAACTCCTTTATAGGGTTCTGACGTAACTATCATACAATTTTAATTCTTTCTATAATGACACAATAACCTTGTATTACTTTTTAAATGCACTTTGTGGGTATGTTCCTGTAAGCCCTCACGAGACTACACTCGTCCACTTGGGACACCAAGTGGTTTAAAAGGCTTGTTGCATATGCTAAATGCAACCGTGATTCCTATGAAAGTAAGTTAGATTTCTTTTTGGGTTTACTTTTTACATTTCAAGTGGGGGGACGGGAGTATAATTATCTCTTGAACTTTATTGCCCTCGTTTTTCTAGTTTATTTTGAAAAATTATGCCATTTTTAAAATTTTGACATGTTTTTCTTAACCTAACTAGATTAGACCTTAGCCGAGCACATTATAACCCTTGATATTATATGGTAAGATTAGCCTTATCCGTTTCCAATTATTTACCCAAATCCACCAAAGTATGAGTGTGCTGGTAGCTTGTAAACTTTAGAACTTGGCCTTTATATCATTTCGAGACCATAGACGAGGTATGTTGAGTTCGCTTAATGTATTTGGAATAATCAGTTTAAGAAGGAAATATTATAGGATTATCACCCAAACAGGCTATCCTTGTGTGTCTATCGATTTGTCACCTCGACTTTTCGACCCCCATGTTAAACCCTTTTGTTGCACTCACCTTTAGTGCAAGATACCCCTAGATACACCCATCTGAGCCATTCCTTTCATTTTGTTCACCCAATATATATTGTTTCGTTATACCCATTCACCTTAGCCTACCGTGTAGTCTTAATTTGTGATCGGAAATCATTGTTTGCCTAAGTTCAAGGTTCAGTAGAGGTTCGAAATCACGCTTTTGTCAAAGACTTATATTGGAAGATCATTGAAGACCCCATTCTCATATTATGTTCATCTCAAGTGGGGGATGTTATGTTTAGTTGATGTTAAAAAAGAAAAAAAAAAATATTCGAGAAAAAATAGTTGTAGTTATTTAGTTATTGTAAAGTGCAATGTTATAAGCGCTATGTTTGAAGCTCACCATAGATTTAGTATCAAGGAGGCCACCTCGGTCACATTTGAATAATTGAGTTGGTAATTATTACGCCAATAGTTGAAGAGCATGTAATGTGCCCATCATGACGTCCGCTAATGGCACATCTACTTGGTATATCATGATCCGTTTCTTAGCCTTAAAACTTGAACTTTGGATGAGCAGTGGCGGTGATGACTTGGTTATAGGTTTAGACTATTTGATTTGTTATTTTTACTTTACACCAATTATATCCCATGTCTTATCCTATCCTTTAGTCATGAAGCGTGTCTAGGTGATGAAGCGAGCAATCTTTGGTGTCTTGGTCATGGATTTGGTCATGTATCATTGATTTTGTCCACTTTGCCGTGACATGTTAGTAATGAAAATTCACCCTTAACCTATTTCATGTCTACCCATATTGCCTTCAAGAATTGTTTAGTCCTTAACTCTAGTGGTGGAGATTCGTGTAACCGCCAAGCTTATGATAGAATACATGATATGATGTGCTTTGAGTGATCACCCGAAATTGACACTTAGACTAGTTGAGAGAATTTGAGTGTTTTGTTCCCATTTAGTGAGGTGTTCGGCTTTGATTTATTCTAGCATAAG
This sequence comes from Chrysanthemum lavandulifolium, assembly GCA_022545495.1. Lineage (NCBI taxonomy): Eukaryota > Viridiplantae > Streptophyta > Magnoliopsida > Asterales > Asteraceae > Chrysanthemum > Chrysanthemum lavandulifolium. The sequence goes on along the minus strand of CM040242.1, from coordinate 227,460,621 downwards.
GAATTTTTAAACTTATATTTTCCGGTAATGGGAGATATCTTTTAGAAAATTTTCTAATAAGGTCTACTTGAGGGCAAGTAGAGTTCAAGTGGGGGGATATTTGATAACATCAAATAGTCGTGAATATTAAGTGTCAATTTCCCACGATAATACTCGTATTTTATATCATTTATATGGATTTACGCTTGTTTTCCTCTATATTTCACTTTTAGGTAAATTACGAGCATTAGAGCTAATGAGATGCGGATTTGGAGATTTTATTAGAGATTTATGATAGTATGCCCATGTGAAGAAGCTACGGCGTAACTCCATTTCTCATTACGCCAGTAGCTAGCGGCGTGACTCGGAAGACCAACTCGGCTAAATCGACGTAACTCCCAACTAAGGATTACGCCAGTAACCAATTAGGTCAAAGGATGTTCCACGCCGCCATCGGATACACGTAACTCCTTCCAATGATTACGGCGTAATCAACACAAATGTAACTGTACCAAAGATACGGCGTAACCCATTCCATGTGTTCGCCGTAACCAGCTTTCGAGAGCATTATTATGGAATTATTGAGGTTACTGGCGTAACTCTCAACTCAAGTTACCCAGTAACTAGATCGTGCCTATAAATACAAGCCCTAATTTCGCATTTCACATCATTCACTCCACACCAAAAGCGAGAACGTCAAGAGGGTCCAAAGGCGGATCTTGAAGAGCATACGGAGCCATCTACAAGGGATAAATCACTCCCTAACGATAAGCATTAGCGATTATTTTATCTTTAACTTTCGATTCATGTATTTCGTTATGTCAAACATTGAATCTTTGGTTTCTTTTAATATGATCGGCTAAGCACCTTTGATGCTAGTCTAGTTATGATCCCTTAATTGTTGTGTTTACGTTTACATGCTTCCGTATAATTATTTCTAGTGTATGCATGCATAGTTCGTTGGTAGCTACTCTAGCTTCGGTAGTTTTGAATGGCGGTAGTGTCTAGTCGCTTAGGAGAATTGACCAACCGACCCTAAGTAGGTAGATTGAGTGGGAAGGGTAAGAATTAACCAACTAACTACCATTCCTCGCTTGCGAATCGGCCAAATGATCACCGCCGTTTAGATGAAATTAAAGTTAGGGATGAGTGTCTAAGATGCTAGCACCCGCACTCATTGTTACGAATCTTTCATGTAGAGGTCTTAATGACTTGGCTTAGGGGACTAAAATAGCTCGACTTTCAAGGGTAGTAGCTTGATCTTCGGTGGAAGCCTTTGCTGATAGGTTAGGACGAACTGACCAAATGTTGTCCTAGCGACTTAAACCCCCACTTGCATCAATTGGAAGTAGTAAGACGTGAACATAACATGATAGGATGAGTAACTAGGTTAGCACACTTTACCCCTATTGATCACAACCATTATTTTATTTGCGTTTATTTCTTGTTTTCTAGTTAATTAATCATTTCAATCTTTAAAACAATTAAAACCGGTGACACCTAGACTTAATTAGAATCCGCTCACATAGCTCTTGGGACGACCTCGGTTTCTGATTACTACACTACACACGACCACGTACACCGCCCGTGAGTGCATAAGGTGGACCATAGATAAGCGAGACTTTATAAATATTAAAACCTAGTCGGAAAACCGCATCGGTTTCCTTATTCGTAAGATCGGGGTGTTGTTACTCGTAAGATAAGGGTTTTCTTACTCGTAAAAGAGGGTTTGTGCTTATTCGTAAACCAACCGAAATACCAAAACGACTTTTGAGCTTCAAAATGCGTTGTACACTAGTTTCTTTTGATGAATAGCTTCAAAACACTTAAATAACAAGAAAGTTTTAAACTTTAACACCAAAAGTGAAATTTGAGCTTATTCGTAAAAATTTGTGTGAGAGTGATGAGTGTCTAAATACTCATCATTTTTGTACAATCTAAACAAACATATAAGCAAAATCATCTAATGACGAAAACACTCTAAATACTCATCATTTTTATACAATCTAAACCGCAAATCAAACACATCAAAATGATCAAAATATCACAAATCGATGTTTTATGTGTTTTAAATGCAAAAGATCAAAATCGGATGAAAAATGATCAAGTTTGCAAAATTGGCGCTTTAGTCCCCAAGTTTTAAAAGTTGTCAAATCTAGTCCACGAATTCAAAAATGTGAAGTTTTATCATTCAAGGTCCCTGAAATATTCTAAGTTGTAAAAATGGTCCTTGAATGATTCTTTGGTCAATTGGCAAAAAGGTCCCTAAACTTTGAAAATTGCAAAATTAGTCCTTGGACATTTTAAAATGGAATTTTATGCAAAAAGGGTCCTTGTACTATCAATTTTTGTCAAGTTTGGTCCTTGTGATAAGTTTGGAAAAGTGTCAAGTTCGGTCCTTGAAGTTTGGATAATTTGCAAATTTGGTCCTTGTATACTACTAAACCAAACCGATCCTTTTGTTATATCAAGCCCAAATCCAATCCATAATCCTTGGCCCAAACCAAACCCAACCCGTTAGTATTATTGCCCGGTCAACGAAAGTCAAACAATCCAAACGCGCGATACCACTAAAAATACAGACCTCTCCTCTCAACCTCGATTCCCCAAAACCGGTCATGGTTTTCCCATTTTCTCCACCCTCACCTTACCTTGTCCCTCCACTCCACTAACACCCAAACTCTCTTAATTGACTCAAACCCACCCCAATTAATGATCAAAACACCTTTGAAGAAATTGGCGCCAAAAACACAAGTGGACGGTTTGATGCATTTCAATGATCCAATGGCTCGAATATGGTGGGAAAGATTCAGAGGTCAAGATTGAGTGATAAAAGTCTATAAAGTGGAGCTGAGATGCATTGTATCAAATCATCTAGTGTAAAATTTAAGTTTTTATGTCGTTTTAGTCATTTTCAAATTTCCAGTGTATTTTTAATCTTTCCAGTACTTTGTTTAAGTTATAAAAGTGTATTTGAATCTTTTCTAATCCTTAATTTCATTATCAAGTTCTATTTAAAGTTTATGCAAATTTCATGCTAAAAATCTCATATGATCAAATGTTGTTTTTATTTGTTGCTTTGGATTGAAATAGGTCATGTAAGCTCCTATATAGCTTCTAAAAGCTATTAGATACACTAAAAGTCAAGTTTAGAATCAAAATCAAAATCACAAAATACCAAATAATTAGTGAAAAATTCAAAATCGGTTGGAAATGGCATTCACAAATGGCGGGTAGATTATGGATGGCCTTGGGTTAGTGGCTTAGTGGTAAGCCTTTAGGATTGTTCTTGGTTCCTAGTTCTTGGTTTTCACTTGGATAAGCATTTGTAAGCACTTTTGATCATCTTGGCATTTTACTGTTGTAATTGTTCATAAGCTTAAATTTCTGTTTATTTGTGTTAATTAGTTATAGTTAAGTGTAGTTGATCATTAAAATCAGTTGGTTGTACCTTTTAATTTGAAGTTTATAAAAATTTCCTTTTAACAGTTAAAATTGCATCATGGTCATTTCTGAGTTTTATGTTGTAATGGTTGTTGTTTAATGCTTAATTAGTCTTAATAAGTGATTATATAAGGTCTGAAATCAAGCTAATGGTTTTAATCTTTGTTTAGCTTTGAAAATCTCCCAAACAGTCTCATAAAGGGGTGTTTGCATTAGCTTGTTTATCTGTGATTTAGAGTGTTTGTGTTATAGCTTTTGGTTGTTCTGTGTTTAACTTAGTCCTAATATCTCATATCAACCAAGAAAACCAGTGTTCATAAGCTCAAAAGTCAAAATACCTTTGGATCAAATATTGTGTGTTCACTGTTGGAATTTTAAGTTCCATGATCATGATTTTGTGTTAGAAAGTTGTTAGTGTTGCTCAATTTAGTCTTAACAAACCTTAATACAACATATTCAGTGCTTAAAATCAGATCAAAGTTCATCTTGGTCAAACCTTTAGTTCTTCTTAAAAAGTCAAAATTTTCATTTGGGTCGTTTTTGAATAAAATAGATCTTTTTACTGTGTGTTTATTAGTAAGATTCAGCTTATAAGCTTTTGGATTATCAAAGTTCAGTTGCTATACTAAATTAGAAAATGTTAGTTCACTGCTAGCTTATTGAGTGCTTATTTTCAAGCTTCTTTTGGGTACCTGTCTGAAAAGAGTGCCCTGTGCACCAGTTACATAAGCTCAATCAAAAGCTTGCACAGAGCTTAATTATTGTTCAAATCTTGTGATCCTTGGTTCTTTGGAAAGCCAACCTGGTCATCTTTGAGTCCCAAGCTTAAGTTTTCCTTTTCTAGTTTGTTTGCTAGTACGCAATAAGCCCTAACTTTGTCCCATTTTCTGCTTTTAATCACAAGTGCTTATCTCGCTTATTCTAGCTTATCAATGTGCTTATCTTTGTTTTAGCTTCATTTGAGTAGTTTTAGTTTATTGCATCTTATTCCATCCTTTGTTTCATTTGGTGAGCTTGTTTGAGCTTATTACACCATAATAAGCTCATTCTAGCTCTTGGGATTTTAAGCCCTCAAACAACTTATTTTAAGTTTGTAAAATTTTTGTCTTTGTTAAAGTTTCATAATATCAGTAGTAAAGTAGTTTTCAAAAAGAAAATCCAGAAAAAGATCAATTTAAAATCAGTGATAGCATTTATTTAATAGGTTTTAGCTTTTTGAATTTTCTTTTTAGCTTATTAATAAGCAAATCTTGTTTTTCTATTTTTATTAGCTTTCTGTCATCATATAGTATTTTTAGAAAAAGCTTCATAATTTTCTTAATCTTTTTAGTATTTATTATAATTTTAAATAGTTAAAAATAGTAATTAATTAGTAATAAATAATTAAAAAGCATAAAAAATATCTTTTCAGTTTTAAAATTAGTGTTATCATATTTTAGATATTTCCAAGTTAAAATTTTATTTTTCCAAGTTTATTTTATATTTTCTAGTATTTAAGTGTATTTTAAATAATAATTAATTAGTAATAATTAGATAAAAGTGTGAAAAATATATTTTAATTTTAAAATTAGTTTTATAGTATTTTAGATTTTTCTGAATCATAAGTTTATTTTTCTAGCCTTATTTTGTATTTTCTTCTATTTTAGAGTATTTATTAAATAGTTAAAGAGTTTTTAATTAATAATAATTAATTAAATAGTTATAAAATAATTTTCTTTTTCTAATAATTTTCTTTTATTTTAGGATTCCAAAATGTTATTTTCATATTTTTAGGTCTTTTATTTCTTAGATTTCACTTTTTATTTTGTATGCGTATCGTAGTTTTTAAACGTACGTTTACGTTTCTTTCATCGATTGTTGTGCTTTCCAATTATGTATTCCATTCCATTCCAATCAATCGGTGAGTGTAATTTCTCAATCAAAACCTTTCTTGATCACTATCCTTAGTGATCATTCTATCATCGAGTTTGTTTTGACACACCATTGAGTCTCCTGGGACTAAACGACCCGAATTCATTATATTCTCCGTGACTTCATTGTATTTGTGTTTTAAGCGGTTTTAAGTCTATTACGGTTAGCCATTCACAAGTGGCTAGCTTGTGTGATTAGACTTGACTAGTTTAGCACAAATCAAATTTTGGCGCCATTGCCGGGAGGCTTTAGCGTGTGTTTAGCCAATTTTCAGACCCATTCTTGCACATAACCCACCATTTGTAAAAAGTTTTTTGTAAAGTTATAAGAAAATCAAAAAGTTCATTAGCACTTTTCCTAAAGTGTTAAAAACACCAAAAAAATATAAAACAACAAAACAATCGTAGCGTTTTCTATCTTGTATTGTCTTTAAGGTGATTCTTAAAACAATACGATTTGGTTAAACGAGACGATAACAAAAATATTGTCCAAAAGTTTTTAAACCCATCTGCACAAATCTATACCTACGTCTTTTCAGTGGTACTTAATATATACATAAAATCAACCACCGCAAATCAAGGCAAGCACTACCTAACGGGGTGCGACCATAATAAGTTCCCGAACATCGATTTAAAACTTGCCTTTGTGTCACTTGTGATTTGGTGTACCTTTTTCAAAGAAGCCATTTCATTTGTGATTATTGGTTAAGTTCACTTGTCGTTTTGCCTCATTTGTTTTGAAAATTGATTTTTATACTTAGTGCATGCGCACTCGTTCTTCCAGCTCTACAAGTCCACTTTCGAACTTGGAAAGATTCCTCGTGACGTGAGGACGTTCAGCTCCTTCACCGTGATCGAGGAACGTCTACCACCACCACCACCGCCGAAATGGCGTAAGACAAACCCATGAATGAGCTTCTCCAAGCACCCATCGAGGGTTACGGAGATGCCATTGTTGTCCCACCCATCGTGGTCGACACTTTCGAGCTCAAACCGGGTTGCTTAATCTAGTAACCCAAAGCCAATTCTATGGTTTTGAGCGGGATGATCCTCATGCACACATTCGATGGTTTAACAAGATTGCATCTACCATCAAGTACAAGAATGTCCCACATGAAGCTATCAAGCTTCTTCTGCTCCCATTTTCTCTAGAGGACAAGCCGGAATTGGCTTGAGAAACAACCCCTCGTTCTATTGAGACATGGGAAGATCTTGTCACCAAGTTAGTTAACGAGTTCTATCCTCCATCCCGAACCACAAGTCTTAAGAATGAGATAATGAAATTTTCTCGAGATTTGATGAATCATTCGGGAGGCATGGGATCGTTACAAAGAGTTGCTTCATGAGTGTCCGCATCACGGTTTTACCGAGTTAATGCAAATGGATACTTTCTACAATGGTCTCAATCGGACTAATCAAGACTCTTTGAATGCCTCCGGGAGGTAATTTCTGAGCAAGACCACAAAAGAGGCCTTGCAAATCATTGAGAACAAATCTCGGTCCGTCCTTTCCGAGCAAAGACATATCGGTCTCATCTTGGACCTTCTTCTTCTTCATCCCGTGAGTACATCTAGCACCGATGCTAAGATTGACAAACTCACGAGACATTGTTCGAGCTTTGGTTCTTGCTAACCGAAGAAAGTCACCTTCACTCGACACCAACACATGGTGAAGTGAAGAAAGTCGAGAGTTGTGTTACTTGTGGTGGTCCTCATGCTTACTACAATTGTACCGCCACCGATGGTAGTCCTTTTGAAGCCAATGCTCTAGCCGGTAGTTCACGACAAGGAGGTAATCAATACCGTCCTCAAAATGAACCACACTACCGTGCTAACACTAATCGAGCACCACCGGTTTTAACCGAAATCATAACATGCAAAACCGAATCGAACCAACCAAGAATGAACCAAGGTTATCAAAACCAAGGTAATTTCTATCTGGACCCAATCAAGGTTTCCAACATCAAGGAAACCTTAATCAAAACAATTTCAATCGAGGAATCAATTTCATGGGAATATGAATCCTAATCAAGGAATTTTGGCTATAATCAAAACATACGGCCTCAAATTGTCCCTCCAGCTCCTCCGTCATTATTCCTCCAGGACCATCATCGATGAGTTCTCAAGCAATTCATGAAATCCCAAGATGAAATGAACAGGTTGTTGGTCGGTCGATTGCGATCTTAAGAAGTCTTTAAATGATCAACCCTCGGGCTCGGAAAACTTCCGAGCAACACGATCGCTAACCCGAGGGGCGATGCTAAGGCGATCACAACCGAAGTGGTGTTTCATATGATGGACCCGCTATTCCTACTACCTCTTCTTCTTCTCTCTCCCAAAGGTAGTGGAAAGTGAACCTCCGACACACAATGGACCTCGACTCCAATGCCTCCTCCTCCGTGGCAATGAGTCAAGTTACCAAGGAAACAACGGACAAGGTGCATTATTCTAGCCCACGGTATCAAGACACGTCCTACCTTCTGTAGTCCAACCTCAAGTTGTCCGAAACCCAAGTCAAATCAAGGAGTTGTTTTGAACCTCCTGTAGCTCTGTTGAGAATCGAATCCAAATCTTCTATTCCTTACCCATCACGTTTGAATGAGCAAAAGCTCCTCGAGAAAGCTAATCATCAAATGGACAAATTTTTCCAAATTTTCCAAGAATTACACTTTGACATAAGCTTTATGGATGCTATCATGTTGATGCCCAAGTTTGCATCAACTCTCAAACACATGTTAAGCAACAAGGAAAAGTCGTTTGAAATGGCTAAAACTCCTCTTAACGAGAACCGCCTGCAGTTATCCTCAAGAAGCTTCGAGAAAAGCTTGGAGATCCCGGAAAATTTCTCTTACCTTGTGTATTCCAGAATGGTTGAATGCTTTGCCCTAGCGAGATCTTGGTGCAAGCATAAACCTTATGCCTTATTCAATGTGGAAGAAACTTTCTCTTAGGAACTTACTCCTACATGCATGACTCTCGAGCTTGCGATCGTTCCATATCCCGTCCTCTTGGCATTGCCGAGGACGTATTTGTGAAAGTAGGAAAGTTCCATTTTCCACCGACTTCGTGGTTGTTGATTTTGATGCCGATCATCGGGTTCCTCTCATTGTTGGTCGAGGATTCACGAGAACGGGCGTGCTCTCATTGATGTATTTGAGCAAGAAATCACATTACGTGTTGGTAATGAAGTCGTCACCTTTAACCTTGATCAAACTTGAGGTACTCCGCAAACTATGATTCGAATCGGTTAACCGAATAGATATCATTGATGTTGCTTCAAGAGTACTCTCAAGAAGTTCTTGGTTATGCTCATAATTACGTGAGTGGGGATCCCACCACATCTTCTCAACCTATCATAGCCAATTCTACTCCTTCTCTCACTCCGTTTGAGGCGACTTCATCTTAGATGAGATTGAAGCATACTTGGCTAGTGATTACATTCCATGGGAAATTGATCACGCTCCAATTGATATTGAGGGGACATACTTCTTATTGAGAAGTTGCTTAATGGTGATCCATCATCAACCCTCACTCTAGTGATTCAATTCCTAATGAGATTAATCAAAATGAGATTAATCTGAAGGGAGATATTCTTCTAAAGAAGTTGTTAAATCAGGACACTTCTCCTCCTCTCCCTCCCATCAAACTTCATAACAAGGAAGTCAAGTCAGTTGAGAAAACTGAAGAATTTCCTGAGGTTGAGCTTAAGGACTTACCTCCTCATCTCGAGTATGCATTTCTAGAAGGTGATGATAAATTACCCGTCATTATTGCTCGAGATTTGAGTAAAGATGAAAAAGCTGCTCTCATAAAGGTCTTGAAGTCACACAAGCAAGCAATTGCTTGGAAACTCTCCGATATTAAGGGTATCAACCCTGAGTTTTGTACTCATAAAATCTTGATGGAGGATGACTTCAAACCAGCGAGCTCAACATCGAGAAGAGTGAATCCAAAATCCATGATGTTATCAAACAGAGGTTATCAAACTTCTTGATGCGAGGATTGATTTACCCGATCTCGAGATAGTCCTTGGGTTAGCCCAATTCATTGTGTTCCTAAAAGGGTGGCATTCTTGTTATCACAAATGAAGATAACGAGTTAATTCCAACTCGATTGGTTACGGGATGGCGTGTGTGTATTGACTATCGTAAGTTGAATGACGCCACCCGTAAAGACCATTTTCCTCTACCCTTCATGGACCAAATGCTTGAGAGATTAGCGAGGAATGAATACTATTGTTTCCTTGATGGTTTCTCGGGTTACTTTCAGATTCCCATTGATCCACATGATCAAGAGACTACATTCACCGCCCATACGGAACTTTTGCCTACAAACGTATGCCTTTTGGCTTATGTAATGCTCCCGCACGTTCCAACGATGTATGATGGCCATTTTCCACGACATGATCGGGAAACAATGGAGGTGTTTATGGATGACTTCTCGGTCATTGGGGATTCTTTTCAAACATGTCTCCCATTTAGAAAAATGCTTCAAAGGTGTGAAGACACCAATCTTTGTCTAAACGGGAGAAAAGCCACTTTATGGTCAAAGAAGGCATAGTCCTTGGCCATAAGATTTCAAAGAATGGGATTGAGGTAGATAGAGCAAAAGTCGATGTTATTGCTAAATTACCTCATCCTACTACCGTCAAAGGTATTAGGAGTTTTTAGGTCATGCCGGTTTCTATCGTAGATTCATACAAGATTTTTCCAAAATCGCCTGACCTATGACCCATCTTCTTGAAAAGGATGCTCCTTTTATCTTCTCACCCGAGTGCATCATAGCTTTTGAAACATTGAAGAAAAAGCTTCTCGAAGCACCCATTCTCGTTGCTCCCGACCGGGACTTGCCTTTTGAGCTCATGTGCGATGCAAGTGATTTTGCTATCGGTGCGGTCTTAGGGCAACGAAGAAACAAGCATTTTCACCTATTCACTACGCAAGTAAGACTATGATGAAGCTCAAACTCATTACACCACCACGTAAAAGAGCTATTAGCCGTGGTGTATGCATTTGAGAAGTTTCGCCGTACTTAATCTTGACCAAATGCGTGGTGTATACGGATCACTCGGCTCTTAAATATCTCTTTGCAAAACAAGATGCAAAGCCGAGATTGCTTCGTTGGATTCTCCTCCTCCAAGAATTTGATATCATCATACGTGATAAAAAGGAGCCGAGAATCTAGTCGATCATCTGTCAGATTAGAAAACCCTCACCAAGATGTTTTCGAGAAAAGGAAATAAATGAAACATTTCCTCTCGAGACACTCAATGCGGTTTCTTTTCGTGGAAATTCTACCACCCCATGGTTTCTTGACTTCGCAAATTACCATGCGGGTAACTTCATTGTGAAAGGGATGTCGACCCAACGGAAGAACAAATTCTTCAAAGATGTTAAACATTATTTACGGGACGACCCTTCTTATTCAAAATCTGTGCGGATCAAGTCATCCGACGGTGTGTTTATGGACGAGAAGCTATTGACATTCTCACGACTTGCCATGCTTTGGACCCACCGGGGCCATCATAGTCCAAACTACACCGCCAAAAGGTGTTTGATTCCGGGTTTTATTGGCCCACAATCTATAAGGATGCCCACGAATTTGTCAAAGCTTGTGATGCTTGTCAACGTCATGGAAATATATCTCAAAGAAATGAAATGCCACAAAATGCCATTCAAGTTTGTGAGATATTTGACATATGGGTATTGATTTTATGGGGCCATTTCCTTCGTCTCGTGGTAACAAGTACATACTCGTGGTCGTTGACTATTTGTCAAAATGGGTTGAAGCAAAAGCTTTACCCACCAATGATGCCCGAGTTGTTGTGAAGTTTTAAAATCTCTTTTGCCGGTTTGGAACTCCGAGAGCGATAATCGGTGATCGTGGTACACATTTTGCAATGACCAATTTGATCGTGTCATGCAAAAGTATGGTGTTACCCACCGTCTCTCTCGCATACCACCCCAAACAAGTGGGCGGTGGAAGTTTCAAACCGTGGTATTAAAAGAATCCTTGAAAGGACGAGAGGCGAAAATCGTGCATCCCGGTCGGATAAGCTAGATGACGCACTGGGCCTTCCGTGCGACTTACAAAACACCCATCGGTGTACTCCATACAAGCTAGTGTACGGAAAGGCATGTCATCTTCCGATTGAGTTAGAGCACAAGGCATCTGGGCCTTAAAACATGCCAATTTCGATATTCGAGACGGTGGTGATCATAGAAAAGTTCAAATGAATGAATTAAATGAACTTCGTGATCAAGCTTACGAGAACTCTTTGATCTACAAGCAAAAGACAAAGAAGATTCATGACTCTAAAATCAAGAACCGCGTTTTCAACGTTGGTGATCGAGTCCTTCTTTTCAATTCAAGATTGAAGATTTTCTCGGGGAAGCTCAAGTCCCGTTGGTCTGGTCCATTTACTATCGCTAAGGTTTATCCTTATGGTACCGTTGAGTTATCTCAACCCGATGGTCCTAATTTTAAAGTGAATGGTCATCGAGTGAAGCATTACTTTGGAGAGGACATTCCCCACGTGGTTGTCCCGGATCTACAAACCTTCCCCATGAACCAATGAATGCGGGATCGAGTCAAGCTAGTGACTCGGTAATCAAAAACATTAGCACACACCATATGGGTTTTCACCCATATTTCATCTTCTTACCCTCTTTCTACCACCCTAGTGTGGGGGTTTCCCACGTTGTTGTATATAAATCATGTTCTAAAAAAAAAAAAAAAAAAAAAAAAAATCTTTCATAAATAATGGCCGTAGTATTTCCTTTTACGTTCTATGTTTCGGCATAACCGCGGTACTTTGAATATTGAGGGCAATATTCATTTCTAAGTGTGGGGAATTCTCACGAATTTTATCATATATTATCCACCAATTCCCGTTTTTGGCCAAATTTTTTTTGGAGTAAGTGTTTTACACTTACTCATTTGGTTATCGATCCGCCATGTCTAATAGACAAAAGGATTGGCTAATCCAGAGCAAACGGCTCTTGGTAAAGATTTCTCAAATCCGTTTATATGGCTTGCAATTTGCCCAAAATTGTATGGTTCTCAACTCACCATATCCTAAAAAGTGAAGAGTTGGCTAGCCCGCAAGGTTATGGCTTGTGGTAAAGGCGATGGAAAATCCATAATTGGTATTCACTCACCAAAGATAATTCGATAATTTATCTAAGAGTTGGCTAGTCCGAGCAAACGGCTTCGGTAAAGACACATCAAATCCGTTATATGACTTATGATTTGCTCAAAATCATTTGGTTATCGGTGTACCAAGGTTCTTACTTGAACTAAAACATTTGGCTACTCCGTAAGTGATGGCTTTTGGTAAAGAGTTTTTCAAATCCATTAAAGTTCTAAATCATTGCTAGGGACTAGCAATATCTCGATGTGGGGATTGATGAGTGTCTAAATACTCATCATTTTTGTATAATCTAAACGCAAAATCATCTCGAAAACACTCGAAACACATCAAAATGATCAAAATATCACAAATCGGTGTTTTATGTGTTTTAAATGCAAAAGATCAAAATCGATGAAAAATGATCAAGTTTGCAAAATTGGCGCTTTAGTCCCCAAGTTTTAAAAGTTGTCAAATCTAGTCCATGAAATTCAAAATGTGAAGTTTTATCATTCAAGGTCCCTAAAATATTCTAAGTTGTAAAAATGGTCCTTGAATGATTCTTTGGTCAAATGGCATAAAAGGTCCCTAAACTTTGAAAATTTGCAAAATTAGTCCTTGGACATTTTAAAATGGAATTTTATGCAAAAGGGTCCTTGTACTATCAATTTTTGTCAAGTTTGGTCCTTGTGATAAGTTTGGAAAAGTGTCATGTTCAGTCCTTGAAGTTTGGATAATTTGCAAATTGGTCCTTGTATACTAAACCAAACCGATCCCTTTGATTATATCAAGCCCAAATCCAAATCCACCCTTGGCCCAAATCCAAACCCAACCCGTTTAATATCACCCACGGTCAACGAAAGTCAAACAACTCCAAAATACCGCCTAAAACAAACACTTCTTCTCCTCTCTCCACTCGATATCCCAAAACCGGGCATGGTTTTCCATGACTTTCTCCACCCTCACCTTACCTTGTCCCTCCACTCCACTAACACCCAAATTCCTTTAATTGACTCAAACCCACCCCATTAATGATCAAAACCCTTTGAAGAAATTGGCGCCAAAAACACAAGTGGACGGTTTTGATGCATTTCAATGATCCAATGGCTCATATATGGTGGGAAAGATTCAGAGGTCAAGATTGAGTGATAAAAGTCTATAAAGTGGAGCTGAGATGCATTGTATCAAATCATCTAGTGTAAAATTTAAGTTTTTATGTCGTTTTAGTCATTTTCAAATTTCCAGTGTATTTTTAATCTTTCCAGTACTTTGTTTAAGTTATAAAAGTGTATTTGAATCTTTTCTAATCCTTAATTTCATTATCAAGTTCTATTTAAAGTTTATGCAAATTTCATGCTAAAAATCTCATATGATCAAATGTTGTTTTTATTTGTTGCTTTGGACTGAAATAGGTCATGTAAGCTCCTATATAGCTTCTAAAAGCTATTAGATACACTAAAAGTCAGTTTAGAATCAAAATCAAAAATCACAAAAATACCAAATAATTAGTGAAAAATTCAAAAATCAGTTGGAAATGGCATTCACAGCTGGAGCAGGGTAGATTATGGATGGCCTTGGGTTAGTGGCTTAGTGGTAAGCCTTTAGGATTGTTCTTGGTTCCTAGTTCTTGGTTTTCACTTGGATAAGCATTTGTAAGCACTTTTGATCATCTTGGCATTTTACTGTTGTAATTGTTCATAAGCTTAAATTTCTGTTTATTTGTGTTAATTAGTTATAGTTAAGTGTAGTTGATCATTAAAATCAGTTGGTTGTACCTTTTAATTTGAAGTTTATAAAATTTCCTTTTAACGATTAAAATTGCATCATGGTCATTTCGAGTTTTATGTTGTAATGGTTGTTGTTTAATGCTTAATTAGTCTTAATAAGTGATTATATAAGGTCTTCAATCAAGCTAATGGTTTTAATCTTTGTTTAGCTTTGAAAATCTCCCAAACAGTCTCATAAAGGGGTGTTTGCATTAGCTTGTTTATCCGTGATTTAGAGTGTTTGTGTTATAGCTTTTGGTTGTTCGTGTTTAACTTAGTCCTAATATCTCATATCAACCAAGAAAACCAAGGTTCATAAGCTCAAAAGTCAAAATACCTTTGGATCAAATATTGTGTGTTCACTTTGTTGGAATTTTAAGTTCCATGATCATGATTTTGTGTTAGAAAGTTGTTAGTGTTGCTCAATTTAGTCTTAACAAACCTTAATACAACATATTCGAGGCTTAAAATCGATCAAAGTTCATCTTGGTCAAACTTTTAGTTCTTCTTAAAAGTCAAAATTTTCATTTGGGTCGTTTTGAATAAAATAGATCTTTTACTTGTGTGTTTATTAGTAAGATTCAAATTATAAGCTTTTGGATTATCAAAGTTCAGTTGCTATACTAAATTAGAAAAATGTTAGTTCACTTCTGTCTAGCTTATTAAGTGCTTATTTTCAAGCTTCTTTTGGGTACCTGTCTGAAAAGAGTGCCCTGTGCACCAGTTACATAAGCTCAATCAAAAGCTTGCACAGAGCTTAATTGTTGTTCAAATCTTGTGATCCTTGGTTCTTTGGAAAGCCAACCTGGTCATCTTTGAGTCCAAGCTTAAGTTTTCCTTTTCTAGTTTGTTTGCTAGAAATTGCAATAAGCCCTAACTTTGTCCCATTTTCTGTTTTTCAACACAAGTGCAAAGTGCTTATCTCGCTTATTCTAGCTTATCAATGTGCTTATCTTACCTTTTAGCTTCATTTGAGTAGTTTTAGTTTATTTGCATCTTATTTTGGCCTTTGTTTCACCGGTGAGCTTGTTTGAGCTTATTTCACCATAATAAGCTCATTCTCAGCCTGTTGGGATTTTAAGCCCTCAAACTTATTTATTTTTTGTAAAATTTTTGTCTTTGTTAAAGTTTCATAATATCAGTAGTAAAGTAGTTTTCAAAAGAAAATCTAGAAAAGATCAATTTAAAATCGGTGATAGCGTTTATTTAATATTTTTTAGCTTTTTGATTTTTCTTTTAGCTTATTAATAAGCAAATCTTGTTTTATATTTTTGTTAGTTTTCTGTCATCATATAGTATTTTTAGAAAAAGTTTCATAATTTTCCTAATCTTTTAGTATTTATTATAATTTTAAATAGTTAAAAATAGTAATTAATTAGTAATAAATAATTAAAAAGCATAAAAATATCTTTTCAGTTTTAAAATTAGTGTTATCATATTTTAGATTTTTCCAAGTTAAAATTTTATTTTCCAAGTTTATTTTATATTTTCTAGTATTTAAGTGTATTTTAAATAATAATTAATTAGTAATAATTAGATAAAAGTGTGAAAAATATATTTTTAATTTTAAAATTAGTTTTATAGTATTTTAGATTTTTCTGAATCATAAGTTTATTTTTCTAGCCTTATTTTGTATTTTCTTCTATTTTAGAGTATTTATTAAATAGTTAAAATAGTTTTTAATTAATAATAATTAATTAAATAGTTATAAAATAATTTTCTTTTTCTAATAATTTTCTTTTATTTTTAGGATTCCAAAATGTTATTTTCATATTTTTAGGTCTTTTATTTCTTAGATTTCACTTTTTATTTTGTGCGTGTATGTAGTTTTAAACTTACGTTTACGTTTCTTTTATCGATTGTTGTGCTTTCCAATTCGTATTCCATTCCATTCCAATCAATCGGAGTGTAATTTCTCAATCAAAACCTTTATCGATCATCACTATCCTTAGTGATCATTCTATCATCTCCGAGTTTGTTTTGACACACCATTGAGTCTCCTTGTGGGACTAAACGACCCGAATTCATTATATTCTCCAGGACTTCATTGTATTTGTGTTTTAAGCGGTTTTAAGTCTATTACGGTTAGCCATTCACAAGTGGCTAGCTTGTGTGATTAGACTTGACTAGTTTAGATCACTAGCACGCACACCTCACAAATGAGGGTGTAAGCGTTATATATACAAGGGAAAGGCTCATGGGCCTTTGGTGGGCTTGGGCTTATATTTGGATTTAAACTAAACATAACCTTATACAATATTAGCTTGTTAAGTCCCAAAACCCCAATTTACTATCTAACAATCTATTATATTCAAACAAGGTTCATATGAATAAATGACCATCACTTCTAATATAAAATATAAATGCAAACAATTCATATATAAAAAGAGTAGCTCTTTATATTAATAAACGCTTAATTCACAAATCATTTGACACGTATAGAATTGATTAAAAGTGAAAAGTTGTACATTGATGATAGAAGCAAATAAAAAGATAGACGTAAATAAAGCGAGGTTAGTGAACCCATGGTCTTTGCAAGTAAAATAACTATTTATCAAAATGAGCTTTCATTTAATTGATCTTAGCGCTTTTAATTTTTGTATCATTAGGTCGTTGTATAAATTCATGCAGACGTAATTGGTTATAGACAAAGTTTCATACGAAACAAGATTTATTTAAAGAACAAATCACAAGATCTCGACCATTCATCCTCCTTCCATCCAAATGTTTATATTAATCACTCTTTTAAAATAAAAATATACTTAAGGGTATTATAGTCTTTTCAAAATCAGATTAATCACCCCCCACACTCTCACAACTGTCATGTAACACACACACACTCAGTCACTCACTCTCAAATGCTCTCACCCCCAAATCAGATCTCAAACACTCTCACCATCAAAAACCGTCGCCTAACCACCGCCAAACCCTAATTTTTTAAATTATTACAATTAAATGGACGTACGTCATGAAATAGCAGCATCTAAACTCAATCAGTTGGCTAAATCGGATTTCGGTATAATTTTACTTATATGTTAATTTTATTTGTTACATTTTCTTTAATTTGATATCTTCTTATTAGTTTGTTAGGTTATGTTTGACTTATTTGTTGATGATGTCATAGTTTTGATGTTAGGTTAGGTTTAGTGATTGATTTGATGTTAGGTTAGGTTATGATGATGTCATGATTGATTAGATGTAGTTGAAAGGTGTATTGAACATCTTGCTGTGATGTAGTTGAAGTATTGAACCTGTCATTTTGGCGCGTAGGCCGTGTACATCAAAAACTTTTACCACAAAACTTGGCGTTGCTATATGTTTGTAAAATGTTAGTGAATTTGATAGAAACTTTTATGTTTAGCGATCGATACTAATGTTTTTTTCACGGCCCGTACTTTAATGTGTCAAATGTAATGTAGGAGCAATTGAGGGTTGTTTGTTTTAGCTTATTTGAACATTTTGATAAGCTTATAATCATGGCTTTACGAATGAGCTATTAACTTGATCACCGTAAACTCGTTAGCCGTTAAAAATGTGCTATTCAGTAAGTTCATAAGTCCATCAAAATATGCTATTTTGAATGAGCTATTCACATTTTTTCACGGCCGTTAAAAATGTGTTATTCAATAAGTTCTTAAGATGGTGTTTTGTGTAATTGACATTCGGCTAACTAAGTTTGAAACTAAGTTTCTGATAATTTGAGAGTCAATCTTTTAGCAATGATACAAGGGAATATGAGGTTTGCATAGGTGTTTTACTCAAACTCAATGTGATGCTAATTTTGTTTTCACGGTCTTCTAGTTGCCTGTACTTCCGGTTGTGAATAGCTCTAGTAAGAGCACTTGAAGTAATCTATAGCGGATCGATATGTGTTGTCTACGGTCTATGCATCGCTTGGTGTATACGGACCACGTAGGTTTATTTTGTGTTTGTTGATCTTGTATTAGGGATGTTCGGATAAGCTTATGTGATTATTGCTAGTTAACGAGAATTTTATTGCTAGTAAAATTATAACTTAATTCTTTGTTATTAATCTTGAATCTGAATCCTATGAGATTCATACTGAATCTCATGGGATTCTTAATGTTTTTTAATAACTAGTGTTTTTTTTTAATGTTTTTTCTTTTTATTTATTTATTTATTTTTTAATTTTAGGTGTTGGTGATGCTATCGCTATTGGTTCTCCGAATATGAAGTTTGTTGTTACATTGTCGCAAAAGTCGTGGATCAAACCTACCACAACTATGCTAAAAGATACCTTGAGGTAAACAAGTTTCAATGTCATTGAAAATTTATATTTGTGGCTTTTTCTTTAAATAGTATTGACACGGTGATGTATCTTGGCGGTGAGTGCGGATGTGCCAACCGACAACGCTTCGCCTAAGATATAACCATAACTTGATGGTGTTGAAGTTATGCTCGCGATAACATAGCGATGAGAAAGTTTTATGATGTATGCCACCAATATTACATCATCAACCATTGTTGTTCACTTTTCTCCAAATGAGCTCTTTTGTATTTGCTTCTTTTTGTAACCGCATGACTTGCGTTTCTGAGCATAATAATACTTACCATTTTGAAGTGATTTAAATGTTGAAATTATAATATTTTCTTTGATGAATAAGATGCTAGTATCTCGCACAATCACTTTCGCCTTGTAAAGTGATTCATACAGAATCCCATGTGATTCTTTGACGAATCCCATATGATTATTTGAAATCCCATGTGATTCTTTGATGAATCCCATGTGATTCTAGATGAATCCTTGTGATTCATACAGAGTCACATCTGCCTTTTATGATATGTATTGGTCAGTATCTTTATGTGATTCATACGAGAATCCCATGGGATTCAATATGAAATCCCATGGGATTCCATGTGAAATCCCATGGGATTACTCAGATGAATCACATAAAGATACTTGTCAAGTATTTTTATGACTTGTAACATATACCTTTTAGAATAATGGACTTGGTTATTAGCGACTTGATTGTATTGTTCTGCATGAATCACATGGGATTCTCTATGAATCATATGGGATTCTATATGAATCACATGGGATAAAGGATGAATCACAAGTGATTCATCAAAGAATCTCATGGGATTCAGTACGAATCACATAAAAGATACTCGTCAAGTATCTTTATGGATCACATGGGATTCTATATGAATCCCAAGGGATCAGAGAGAATCACATGAGATTCTGTATAACAACATTCAACTTTTTAATAAAGAGATTCCTGGAATTACATGGGATAAAGGATTAATCACTTGAGATTCAGTTTTAGTTGTGTAATGTTATAAGATACTCTATTTGGGTTCAGTTTTAGTTGTGTAAAGCATACAACAATCACATGGGATTCTGTATGAATCACAAGGGATTCGTCAAAGAATCACATGAGATTTATACAAAATCCCATGGGATTCTTTGATGAATCCCATGTGATTATGTATAAATCCCATGTGATTCATATAGAATCTCATGCGATCCATACAAATTACCCATGTGATCAAGTTATTGAAACCTGAATATAAGTAACAAACATGATCCATACAAGAATTTTCTTTGTCTACCATCTGAATATTCTAATTAAACAAAAAAAATTCAAATATGTAAATAACTTAAATTTGTTCAAACATCAAATCATTTAAATATTCAAGTAAAGAAGAAAAGAATTAACAAAAAACAAGAATATAAGTAATTTAAATTTGTTCAAACATCAATTGGTTTCGCCTTTCGCTTTGCCTTTGGGTTCATCGGACAATTTGTTTTTGTATGCAAGTTGTTCTTCTCTCCATAACGGCCACAAGGCTTCATTTGTTTCTTTTTAACTTGAAGTGTTTTTTCTCTTTCACTCTTTTCGCCTTTCATTGCGTTCTCCTTCTGTATCGGACAAAATGTCTACAAGTACATACCACCGACCCATCTTCTATAGTATGCAGTACCTTTTTAAAACACAAGAATTAAATAATTAAAATTCATAATGAATCACATGTGATTCAACATGAATCTCAAGTGATTCATTAGTCAATCCCATGGGATTCATAATGAATCCCATAGGATTGAGATTCATCTTGAATAACATGTAAAACACAAGAATTAAAGAATTAAATTTCATCACGAATCCCAAGTGATTCATTAGTCGATCCATGGGATTCATAATGAATCCCATTGGATTCATCTTTGAATAACATGTAAAACACATAAATTAAAGAACTAAATTTCATCGTGAATCCCAAGTGATTCATTAGTCAATCCCATGGGATTCATAATGAATATGAATCACATGGGATTCATCTTGAATAACATGTAAAACACAAGAATTAAAGAATTAAAATTCATCACGAACCTCAAGTGATTCATTAGTAAATCCCATGGGATTCATAATGAATCACATGGGATCATCTTGAATAACATGTGACTATTTGATAAATCCCACGGATTTTCACTTTTCTCATAAACAAGAATTTTATCAAATAGTTGGAGGCGACTAACTAATATAACCAATGAATTCAAATCTCACAACACATACTTTAATTCAATAAGTACATATTAAAATGGATAGTGTGAATTACTTATAACATATCTAATTCAATAATTCAATGATGGAGCGGATCGACGGAGGAATACGAGATCGACGACGGAACAACGGATCGGCGAGCAACAACGGATCGGCGCAACAACGGATCGATGGCGCAAATCGTCGTTAGATCGACGGCGTAGCGGATCGGATCGTCGATAAGCGTGATCGATGAAGGCGGTTGATTGTGATTCAATGATTTTTCGGTGGTGTTATGGTGATTCGGTGGAGATGAGAGAAAGTTGATTTATGTGTTTTTATGAGAGAAAGTGGTTTGATAAAATGAGATGAAGAAATATATTTTTATTTTTATGTAGAGAGGAAATTACTTATTTGCCCTTATTTGTTGTTTTCGATTTCATCTAGGCCGTTGGATGAAAGGAGTTTGGATGGTTGAGATGATGTGGTTTGTTCTTTAGATACTAGGTGTTTATCTCACCTCATTGGTTATATACATGTTTAGTAATAGTGGTATCGTAAATATTAGTAGTAATACGGGTCCGAGTCTTGGCTCGTGCTCACTCCAGTTGATGCCCCACTAGGCTAGGAGAGTTGTCGGAGCTATTTCTTGTGGGGTGGACAATGGCTGGTGCCAAAAGGCACCCGAGGCCAGGTGTTCCCGTCAATCTACACCTTTTTGTGGAATATTAGTAGTAATAAATATCCATAGTTTTAAGTAAAAAAATTTGCTAAGATGGTGGGAAAAACGATAATACAAAATAAATTTATTTGTTAAAGTATACTTTTAACTTTTGTAATTTTACAAGTGTAAAGTACATAAGCTTAACATGTAAAATTAAATACATAGGGGTAAAAGGTCATTTTTAAAAACCTGAAAAAAAGAAAAGAGTAAAGTCCAAAATACATCCATGTGGTTTGCCCTTTGGCTCGCTTTACATCCCTAAACTTTTTTGGAACAATTACATCCTCCGTTAGTAAAGTTTGCACAAAATCATCCCTTAGGACGAGCAGTGCAAAGATATCCCGTTAAGTCCCCAT
Source organism: Chrysanthemum lavandulifolium (assembly GCA_022545495.1). Classification (NCBI taxonomy): domain Eukaryota; kingdom Viridiplantae; phylum Streptophyta; class Magnoliopsida; order Asterales; family Asteraceae; genus Chrysanthemum; species Chrysanthemum lavandulifolium. The sequence goes on along the minus strand of CM040242.1, from coordinate 227,438,814 downwards.
GTGCTAGTCACGTGAGGGTATTTGGTCCATTTGTCACTCCCGACTACCCACCCACCTTTTTAATACCTAAACACTAAAACCCGAAACAATTTCCTCTCAAACTCACCAAATTACTAAAACCCATAAACGTTTCCTCTCAATCTCACTAAAACACATGACAAAAAAAAAAAAAACCCAAATCTTATGTTTAATTGTTGATTAACAACAATGGTGGTTGTGGATTGGGTCCTTCGTGACTATGATGACCACGTGGATGAAAAACAAGCATATAGTAAGTTATAATTTGATTAATACATAATCAAAGTTGTCGTACATTCATTTGATGTTTATTAATTGAAGATTACTTGCTGATAACAGGTACACAACCAAACTTTTTCTCATTGAAGATTCATTATGGTGGTTTTTTCACTGAACCTCCAGGTAGGACCTACACAAATGGCCAGGTTAATTACATAGACTTTGTAGATGTTGACTTGTTTTCTGTAATTCAGTGGTAAAGTTGTTATTCTCTTGCTAATTTACTCTGTTACTTATTAGATACATTGCTTATTATATGTATTGCTTATTATATGTATTTCTGAATGTAGATAGAGCACAATGTGATGTTTTGTTAAACAATTTATGTGAAGTGTTTAATAAATAGTTGATGGATGGGAGAGATTCTCCAATTCTCACAAAGACTAGAATTTGTTAGGGAATACTTGATGAAAAAATTGTTAATGTTCAAAAGTCATTTCAAAAAGTCAAGGACCTCTAACTCCACCGCAACTAAGTTATTTGATGCAATAAAGAATGAGGCTAGCTATTATACGATGGCGCTATGTTTCTCAAATGTTCAGTAATTTTAGTCATTAAAATTGAATTGTTTTAGTAATCAGCTACAACGTGTATGCTTATGGTAGGTGCTTTTCAATGGTGGAACAAAGAACCAAGTTAGTGGGCCATGGGAAGACCAGTGTGTTGTTGATGTCCAAGATAAAACATGCAACTGCAGAAAATAGGAGCTTCTTGGAATGCCTTGCAAGCATTACATTGCGATGATCAATGACATGGTGGAAACACAAATGATGTTGGGTTTCAGAGACATGGAATGCATAGATGTTATTGGCTAACTATTTGGGAAAAGCAATACGATCACACAATCAACCTCACCTTTGGACCACCTTTGTGGAAGAAACACCTAGTCCATACATTATCCTTCCCCAAAGATCAAAACACAAATAGGGAGGCCACCAAAAAGAAGGAGAAAGACTGCAAATGAGATATCAAGCCAAAGGATGTCTACAAATGGTAGTTTATCTAGGGTGGGAAAAAAAAGTAACATGCCTAAATTGACACACCCCTGGACACAACAAAAGAATTTGTAAGGTGAATGTTACCGGTGTTGGTAAATTACAAAGGTCAAATATTCTTTGGATCACAAGGTTACGTGTTGGCGGATCACAAAGGTCAAATGTTACTGGAACACAAGGTTCAAGTGTTGGTGGATCTCAAGCTTACGCAAGAACTAAGGGAAAAGCAAAGATATGAATTACTTTTGATCTTTTGGTCTTTTGGTAATGTGGTATGTTTATGTCACAACTGTTGGTAATGTGGTCTTTTGGTAATATGGTTTGTAATGTTTGAACACTTAAGATCTTTTGGTAATGTGGTCTGTTTATGTCTTGTTGGTAAAAACAGTGTATGTCTTGTTGGTAAAAACAATGTATGTCTTGTTGGATGATATGGTATGTTTATCTAGTGGTTGCCTTTGTTTATCTTGATGTTGAATTTTTATGCAGTATTTGTTGTATTTTAGCTCTATAATTTTTGTAGCTGTAAATGCTTATGCATTGGTTGTTGAATTTTTGATATTGTAAATGCTTATGCATTGGTGGTTGTTGTGAGTTTTTAAAACCATATAATGCTTATGATTTTTGTGCAGGTGTAAATGCTTATGCTTTTGTGCAAGTGTTAATGCTTATGGTCTTTGGTCTTTCAACCACAATCAAGTCACAACAGTTCAATCCATTTCACACATTTGGTTAGTATTTCAACCTATTTCAGTTGCATTTTTTTACAAGTCCTTCATGATACTCAACCACACATAAGTATTGCATTCATAATAGAGGGTATTTAAGCCATACTTAAGCATTTCATCCATGCTACTAAAACATAAATACTAAACCAAGATACTTAACCAAGCATACTAAAACATTTTTCCTTTCCCCTTCTCTTTTGCATTTGTGGGATTTTTGGGAGCAAATGTTTTGATACTTAGCATTTCACAAGTTGCCTTATTTGGAAGACCTAGCACCTTAATCCTATCATAAATGTCTTACTTTGGATTCATGCTACCTTCAACCTTGAATCTGCCATCATCAACCTTAGGAAAGTGGTTAGACCATGAAATTGGAGATGTTGCATCAGATTCATCACTACTAGAAATTGTGATGATTTCTTTAGCTTTGTCGTCACTGCTGGAAATTGTTATGATTTCTGCACCAAAAAAATAAAATAAAATTAATGGTTATTTAAAGATATGAGAAATGAGATAAAAAGATTGGTTCAATACCTAGTTTTTTATTGGTGCTCACGTTTACAGTTATAGGATTAGTAAGAAATGTGAGATGAAAATTATATTGTGATTATGCATGTATATAAACACCATGTGAAAGGGTTTGGTACTACATTTAGACATAAGATTCTCACCCTTTTTGTAGATTGAAATGTAAAAATAGTGTATTGAATGACACTAATATTCTCACCCATGTGGAAATGCTTGTCCGGTCATTTCATTATCTATTACCAACACATTGACTGCAAATTGCCCTATTGAATCTGTCTCTTTTAGGCCACATCAGCAAATAGGTTGACTGCATTTTTTATTTGTGATGGTTTTTGGTCCATGTATTTTGCAGATGCATTTTCCAACTGTGGTGTTTGCACCTTTGGTTTTTGCAGATGTATTTTGGTCCATGTGTGGTTTTTCCAACTGTGGTGTTTCTACCTATGCATTTTTTAATCTGTGTTGGTCTTTAGTTTACAGATGTATTTTGATCCCTTACCATTAGTCATTTCAACCAATTGGTAAGTCAACCATTTCAACCCATTTAAAGTCAACAATTTCAACACATTTCAACCATTTCAACCCCATTTCAAGCATTTCAACCCATATGAACATATTGATAAAAAGAAGACAACATATTAACATATAAACCAAAGACATTTCATTCATAACAACAACATCACATTCTTGGTTTCATTTGATCGGTAAATACATAACCAAAAAAACCAAGCTGAATCTTAACATGAACTTGTATCTTCTAGCTTTTAAAGCATTTTCCCTTGATGATTCTTCAAGATGATTCATGTTTCTTAATAATTCAGGAATAATCATGACGGATCTTGGACACATTGGAGGATCCACCCAGTCTTGAAACCCATCATTAGGTACCTTAAAAAAAAAGTTCAATTTACAAATCAACATTCAAAATAGACATAAAATCAACCCAATTGAGGTCTTACAGGTTTTGGACAACAATAAAAGCGTCTTCCATGATTTGCTGCTCTCCATGAAGTACAAATATAAGTTGGTAACCCACATCTGCAAATCATAGTGTGAGACATGGTTAGGGGTTTTTTGATTTTGGGGATAGATTAATTGGATTAGAATGGTTAGGGTTTTTTGGATTTGGGGATAGTGAAATTAGGTTAAACATAATTGGGGAAGATGATTATAGGTTTTAAAAAGGGTGTGGGGTTATATCTGGGAGTAACACGTGGGGTTAGTGAAAAATGGACCAAAATGCCCTCACGTGACTAGCACGTGGGGACTTAACGGGGATATCTTTGCACCGTTCGTCCTAAGGGATGATTTTGTGCCAACTTTACTAACGGAGGGATGTAATTGTTCCAAAAAAAAGTTTAGGGATGTAAAGCGAGCCAAAGGGCAAACCACAGGGATGCATTTTGGACTTTACTCAAAAGAAAATGAAAAGAAAGGAGAGGGTGTGAGAGTCATTTGTTGGTTTTGAACACTCAACCTGTGTTCTTAAGTTGAATAAAATGATGGAAAGAAAAAGAAAGTGATAAAGTTTTAGTCTTAATTTTTTTTAAATGTAAATGAAATAAAAGAGTTAAAAATGATATGATTTTACTTTCAAAACTTTCATCCCACTTTTGAAATGAAGAACCTTTTCTTCCTCTCTCTCTTAAGAATATTGTGGTACCACTTCAACTTTTGTCTTCGATTGTTCATCTTTTCCTATTTACCTACATATAAATATTGAATGAAAACAAAACCATTGTACACAGTGATTTGTCTCTTACAATCTATAAAAACATTTGTTTAACAAATGTTAAAATTTAAAGAGTTAATTACATAAATCGTCTTTGTGGTATACTTATAATTGCAAATTTAGTCCTTAAGTCTCAAAAATTACATCAATCGTTCTTGTGGTTATCCATTTTGAGTTGTCCGATCCTTTAATCGGATAGTCGTCTCACATCTAAAGTAAAGCACACGGATGATTTATGAAACGATTTTTAAAATTTTCTTTTTATTATTATTAATATTTGTATTTAATTTTTTTGGCAGTAAATTGGTATATCTTTGGTTGGTCGGCTCATGGTAAACCACCGCCACCACCCACCACCGCCACCATCATTCACCACCACCACTGATTGGTGCATTTTACATACACCTCACTATGCGTTAATTTCTTGATTATGTATTGTTATTATCCTTTATATAAGCTACTATGAGGTGTTTTCTGATTATGTAGGTTATGCGTAAAATGAAGATTTTGTGAGCTAATGTGATATACGAAGTGGCAAGACTTGAAGTAAATATCGAAAAGTGAAAGATTTGGACATGTCACAATGTATTGGTCATAACTTCTTGTCCGAGCTCCCTTTTAGATGATTCGAAAGGCCACGGAAAGAGACAAACAAGATATGTATTTTATGTGATAAAATACCCGAACACCGGAGTTAGCTCGTGAATTTATACGCTAGAAAAGGCAGGTTCGTGAATTGGCTTATTAATTCCTATTTTGGGCCTTGGTTATACACTAAAGAAATAAAAGAAAAAAGCCCACACGTAATTTTCATTCAGGGCCTTTGGCTTGGTTTGTTTTAGCGTGGAGAGCAAACAAAAGGGCACCCTTTTATTCAGGAATAGGAAATTTCATCTATATCTTTGAAAAAATCCATAACTACATCAATATCCTTGCAAATTTTGTAATTACATAAATATCCTTCCAAAACTTGATAATACTCACCATTATCCAAAACTCATTTAAATTCAATATAAAATGATTTTAGTGGTTCTAAATATCATTTACCATGCAATATAACATTTTGCCCTCTAATTTATGAGAAAAGACTCGCTCTCTTCTTCTTCATCTTGTCTCGAGTCCTTCTCCCATCTCTGTTACAATCATGTTGTAAAGTTTAACTATTCTAAATATGTGTTTGATTCTTGATTCATTCTTGAATCACAATGAGAAGAAAAAAAGGGAAAAAAAAAGAATTTTATCATCTTAAAGACTTCTAAATAAAAGCTTAAATTATTAGTGAAGGAGACCAACTTTTGGGTATGTGCCGTCTGCAAGTTATTACCTAAAATTGATATAAGAACTAATAGGAGGGACAACCATTTGTTTATTATATTTACTCTCTTGGGCCTTGCCCTTTCCTGTTGGGCTTTCCATGTGTCTTATCGTGGCCCATTCGTGTTTTGCGACTGTTTGTGTTTCTTCTCATATCGTGTCTCTAATTTATGCGTGGCGTTATTTCCTTCATCACCGCCTCGGATATCACGCATGAAACCCGGACCTTTCAGTTGACTTCTTTGTAGATCCATAGATCAGAAAGTTTATGAGCACATCAGGTGATTAGGCAATATATATTTCTTATATCTTGATTTTCTATTCATTGTATAGGTTTTTCCCCCTTATTTTTAGCAATGATGCGTAGGGTTATAGATTCATGTAGCTTTTTTTTTCTTTTAAAAAAAAAATAATCCATGCTTTGGTAAATTTTATATACTGTTAATATTTAACTTTTGATTATGTTTTTAATCGGTTATGGTTTATCATATGAAAGTATCAGATATAGTTTCTTATATGAGAGGATTGATTCACCTTTTTGTTGATACATGGATGGCAAGGAACTAATTTGAGTATTACAAATTCACATGTTGCAGTTACGGAAGGAAAGCCGATAAATCAGTTCTTGATGCTGCAAAAGAATGGTGTTTTCAATCAGGTATGTGTTTATATTTGGTAGAGACAATAAATTGGTATCCATATGTAGGGTGTTTGGGATTGCTTATTTACTGCATATTGTTATAGAAATATGGTGGATATGAGGGCCAATTGCAAGCACATGTTGTTTAACACCACCCTTTTCAGTTTTGTTTCTCATTTTCTTTATTGTTACAACCAATACTTACAACGACGTATGACCCAAACGTGCGTGACAACATAGGTATGCAATTATAAGCCCACAAAATATACTAGAACGTTTTTGGATAGGACTAAGTTTCATTCGAGCAGGTCGTTAATTATAAGGTCGTATGCAATTATTACGTTGGATGCCAGGTTTGTTTTATATGTGTACACCGCCTAATTGGAACTTCATTATTTTCATCGTAGGAGGCGACAAGAAGTCAGAAGCCTAGAGTTGAGCGGCGATTTGACATTTTGATATGTGTCTAAATACACATAGATTTTATATTATTTAAACCCACAAAACGACCAAAAACACACAAATGACCATATAAATGTTACAAATATCATTGAAATGTGTTTTTATGTGACTCAGGTACAAAAAGATTGAAAACAAATAAAAAATGATCAAAGTTCACACAATTGACATTTTCAGTCCCTGAAGTTTCACAAAATGACAAAATCAGTCCCTGAGCATTTGTTTTGGAATAAAAGTCAACCCAAGTCCTTTCAAAATCAAAATTTATCAAAAATGATCCTTGGGTAAAAAGTTTGGAGAATTTGCAAGTTTGGTCTCTCAAGTTTCAGAATTGGCAAAGTCAGCTCTTGATTTATTGGAGAATGACAAGATTGGACCTTGGAAGACATTTTCAGAATCACATGTTTAGTCCCTGAAAAATCAGATTTTACATGTTTGGTCCCTAAAATTCACCATGGCCCCATAGTTAATCCTAAATCCAAATCCTATGTTAACAACACCTAAGCCCAAAACAAACCAACCCTTTTTATTCCCCCAACCCAGCAAAAAACCCCGACCCAAACTCTCTCTTTCCCTCCTCCTTTTTCTCCTTTCTCTGCTACCCAGGAAACTCACCCTTTTACCCAGTATCACCACATCCCAGAACCCTAATCCCATCTTTACCCAGTTTCCCCCAAATCCCAAACCCACTCAAACTGATCCCTCATGCCACAGTGGCAATCCTAGCTCATAAAACTCCCATGGACGGCTTAGATTAACTTCCATCTTGTACCTAACTGTTGGATGGTGTAGATGGACTTCAAGAAAGCACAAGTTGGAGTCTTCACTGTTTGCCCTCACAGAAGAAACACAAGACAACAAGAAGAGAGAAGAAGACTTTTCTTTAGTTTTAGTATAAAAAGAAGTTTAGCAAGTTGTAAAAAATCTTCTAGAAAATATTGTTCTAGTCCCATTTTTAATTTTCTGTCATTTACTTCTCATGTAACTTTTAATTTCCAATGCAATTCAATTTCAAGTTAATCTAAATTTCCAGTTTGCAATTTATTTTATATGCAGTTTTTTTTTTTATTTTGCATTGTTGTTCAAGATTGTTAAAATTTGGTTTATAAGTTCATGAGAGCTTGTGTTTGAGCTCTCAAAACTGTTTTTAAAGTTTTCACATATTCACAGTCACAAAATTGTTTTCTGCCCAAAGGAGTGTTTGGATTGGTCAAATTAGAATTTTTACCCGTTTGACTTGGTGAGTCAAAGTTTCCTAAGCTAGTGTAAATCAGTTCAAGTGTTTAGAATCAGTTTCATCTAGCTTGTGCAGGTTTAGAGTAGCCAAAAGTTTCTTATTGTCGATCTCGGTTACGAGCGAGCAATGAAGTTCTTTGTTCTTGGACCTTTTCTTAGTTTAATTAATGTCCAAATTGTGCAAATGTAGTTTTCTCAAATCCTTTTATACCAATCTAACTGAGTTTCGATGGTGTGCATTCAATTACCTCTAGCTTAGTTAAAATCAAGTTTAAAAGTCGCCTCTTGCAATTTTTTTTGTCTTGCATCGGTAAAAAATGTCCAATCAGTCGATATCGACTTAAAATTAAGTGATAAAAGCTCCCTTGGCTCCTAGTTGGTTATTTTTGCATGTCCACTTGTACTAACTTAATTTTGCGACTTTCATTTGGTTGGAAGTCCACTTATCGACTTATTAATTAAGCTCAAAGCAGACCCTTCAGTCGTTTTGAGCTGCAACTTCAAATCCAACAGTCGAAACAATCTCTTTAGTGCTTATTTAGGTTAGGATCTAGCTTATTCAGACTCCTCTAGGTTCCAATTCAGTAGGTTAGATTAGATTAGATCCCATTTAGTTTTCATAGTGCTTATTTGTAGCTTATTTGCCTTTTTGCTCATGTATTTAGTTTAGGATTTCCTCTTAGTATAGCTTATGTGCCAACTGTTTTCCCATAGTTAGGTGTTTTTAGCTTATTTAGATTAAGGTGAACCTGGTTTAGCTTATTTGTCTCCACAGTTAGCTTATTAGTTTTACTACTTGTTTGGTGCAATTAAAAGATTCTTCAAGGGTGTTTGGTTGTATGAGGTTTCAGGTTCAAAAGGGTGTTTTGTTAAGCTTTTGAAATTTGTTTTGCAATAAGCTGTCAAAACAGCTTATTGAATACATTTCTTGCAAAGAGTTTTCACAAAGGTTTCAAGTTTTGATCTAATCTTCAAGTTCTAATAAAAAGAAAAACAAAAAAAAAAACGAAAAGGTTGGGAGACAGGCTCGAACCTGAGACCTCCCGACCTTTGAGAGTGATAGAGGGTACCTGTATGACCAGCGCCCTTGGGACTTCTATTGGTTTTAGTTTACCAAGTTTAATATTTAAAGTAGTTTGAGTAGTATAGCTTATTAACCTTTGCTTAATTTTAACAGCTTATCTGTATAAGTTGTTGTGTTTTCTTCATTTTTCTTAGGTCCCCCATAGTGTAAAGTAATTTCTGTGATTTTTGCACATTTTTATAAATTATTTTAGTATTTTTAATTAATTAATTAGATTAAAATAGTTTCTAATTCGTAGAAAATAAAATAAAAGTCGAAAAAATACTCGGCTTTTTCCTAAAATCATTTTTTGTCATGTAGAATGTAGGAAAATTGTTTTCGCACCCGTAGCCCTTAAATTGCAAAACTTTTACGTTTATGGCTCGGTGCGTTCCCGGTTTTTCGCGTTATAGCACCCTAGGACATAGTTTAGCTTCGTTTTATCGTTTCTTAGGCTTAGTAGTAGTTTAATTTTTTATTTAGTTTTACATGCTTTATTTTTATTCCTGTTCTTCAATTTGTAGAATAAAGTAATCACAAATCCGAATTTGTTTAACCAACTCAAGTCCTAATCACGAAACTCAGCGACACCGTCAATTTCACACCTCGTTGGGACACGACCGGAAATCACTTTCCGGTATCACTTTATCACACCCGTAAGATTTGGCAAGTTAACCCTTTTCTAAAAGGTTAATTTGTCGGGTTTCTGATTATTTTGATATACGTTGATATTGTGTTTTCACCACTCACAAAAGACGAATCAAATTTTGGCGCCATTGCGGTGGTGTTTGCGACAATATCGTGAAGTTTTGGCGATTCGTGACTTGAAGAACCTTCCTCGTGAAGTTATTGCTTTTGAAAATACAAAAATACAAAATATTTTTCTTTTCTTTGTATATATGTAAAGATTAAAATACAAAAGATTTTTGTTTGTTGTTTTAAAATAAAATAGAACACACAATCAATATAACATTCTCAAGCGAGGTGTTATCATTATAAGTTCGAACAAAGATTTAAAACTTGCCTTTGTGTCCTTGTGAGTGGTGTACCTTTTTCAAAGAAGCCATTCATCTTGTGATTATTGGTTTAAGTTCACTGTGTTTTGCCTCGGTCTTGTTTTAATTGAAAGTGTTGTTTTTGAATGTGCATGTGCACTCGTTTTCAAAAAATCCAAAAAATATTCTTCTTATTCCTCTTGTCCATTTGATTCTATCTCTTTAACCCTCTACATGTTTAATTCTCATGGCGACGTTCGATTATCATCGTTGTTTCCACTGCAAAAGCCGTATGGAAGAGGATCAGCTCTATTGTCAGAATCCGGATTGTTTATGCAAGCGATGTGGAAGGATGGGTGCAAGCAAATATTGTTATTGGTGCGAATTATCCGATAAAACTCTCTCGATGATTCTCCAGTTTTCCGACCATCCGCCACAACCCGATGTTTCTTCTATTGTCTACGATCCCAAACCGTCGGAATTGATCAAAATCTTTCGCGATTTACGGTTAAGAGAAAAGAGCAAGAACCGGAGACCATAACGGAAGTGGTGGAAATTGCTAGCTCTCGAGGCGCACCACTTGTCCCACCTCCGGATTTTTCAAAATGTTCTTGAGACTTGATAGTCATTCGGATCACCATGTTGGTTTTGTTGATTCTTTGAATGAACCGATTCCTTCTCATAACTCTCAAATGGAATCGTTTATTCCTTGTGTTGGTTGTGGTGAGCCTCTTTTGGTTCACCACAGCCATTGGTATGCGTGTATGCGGTGTGGTAATGATATTAAATAACGAGAGTTGTTTGTTTTGTGGTTCGAGGAATTCATTTGATTATGATCCTAATCCGAACTCATTTAACGACCCTCAAACTTTTCCAATTACCCACCACACCCGACTTATCTTCATATAATCAACATAATCTTCTTTGTGAATTTTGTGGAGGTCCTCACGATAATCTTCAATGTCAACCGTGGAATCAAAATTACTATACTTCGGTTTGACAATTTCCAACCTCCACAACACCATACGGTTCAAACTCTACGAGCCGTTGTCTCAAGAAATTTCCCAAGATTTTGAAACCATGAATGAAAACACTTGATGATATGATTCAAAACTTTCGAGAATCAAGTGAGTAATGAAAAACCATGGGAGAATTGCTAGTCAAGAACGAGGCTCGCAAATCTAGGGAAGAATTATTAGTCCTAGAGCATGCGGCTCTAAGCGTTCCCAATTTCTTAAAGCGACTATGTATGATGATGACAAGGAGAGTTTTATCCTTTTAAAGATAATATTTCTCAACTCCTCGATCTGTTGTTATCACACCAGATTCTCACTCACTCACTTATTATGGGGATGAGCATCTTGACACTTGTTCTGAAAAGGAACCGGACGGTTCATAAAGTCTAGTGTCGAGAACCTTGTCCCAATCCCAAGAGAGTCACAGGGAATTCTCGAGCATTTGTGTGATATCCCTACCCCTCTTGTCTTCCTAAAAGATCCTATTGAGGTGATCTCCGAGTCTGAAAATGACTATACGTCGTTTGATGATTCTTTATCGTGTGGAGACATCGAGTATGTTGAGGAAATTCCTACGAGCTCGTCGACTTAAAAGAAGTGAGAGATGTTGATCCCGATGATTTTGATATGGACCGACTTTGAAGCGGACGATGAAGATATTCTTGTTGTGTCCAAGAACCTTTTGCTACGGCATTCACTAATCCTCTGTTTGACTTGATTACGAATTCACTCTAATTTGGATAATCCCATCTTTGATATTCGAATGAGGATAGTGACTCTTTCATGGAGAACCTCGTTATATCTCCATCTTTTCGAAGAAAGAATAGTGGCAACCCAACCCGACGTTATACCTTCTCGAGGAGTTCGCCGATGTACTCGCTCTCGTTAATCATTCTCCTTTGGGAGATGATGATGTCTTGCGTCGACTTTCTTTCTTCGGATGACTCGATACCTTCGGGTTTTCGAGGCGGCGATTATGGCTTGGGTCCATCATCCACTCGTCCGCTTTGCTAAACCACGGATGATGGAACCTCTTCAAGCGGATACGGATGTTTTCATTGCTTGATGGTGGATAAGATTTACGAACATTCGTCAATGTTCCCCAATCTAATCTTTGCCCACCCATCCACCCATTGTCAACTAATTGTCACTTTGCCTTCTCATCCCATTTCTTCTCCATGTCCTCACTCTTACAAGAGTGAAGATACCATCTTTGACCCGGCATCTCCCATTATCTTGAGCCGGAATATATCTCATCGGTGTGGAACTTTCGCGTGCTTCAAATGTTTGTCGAAACATCTTGAATGAAAGTCGATGGAGATTGTTTCTTCCTTTGCTTCCCATGAACAAATTAATGCGGGTCGAGTCAAGCTAGCGACTCGGTAATCAAAAACGATAGTTAAACATGGGTTTTCACCGTGTGTACCACCCTAGTGTGGGGAGTTGCCCCATTGTTGTATATAAGTTTTCTTAAAAAAAAAAAAAAAAAAAAAAAATTCAAATAATGGCCGTAGTATTTCCTTTTCGTTCTATGTTTCGGTATAACCGCGGTACTTTGAATATTGAGGGCAATATTCATTTCTAGTGTGGGGAATTCTCACGAATTTTATCATGTAATTATACCACCCAATTCCCCATTTTTGGCCAAATTTTTTTGGAGTAAGTGTTTTGCACTTACTCGACTTCTGATTATCGATCCGCCATGTCTAATAAACAAAAGGATTGGCTAATCCGAGAGCAAACGGCTCTTGGTAAAGATATCTCAAATCCGTTGACGGCTTGCAATTTGCCCAAAATTGTATGGTGTTCATTCACCATATCTTTAATTAGTGAAGAGTTGGCTAGCCCGCAAGTTTATGGCTTGTGGTAAAGGCGGTTGGAAAACCATAATTGGTAATCGACTCACCAAAGATATTTTATCTAAGAGTTGGCTAGTCCGAAGCAAGCGGATTACGGTAAAGACAAATCAAATCCGTTGGGCGGTGATTTGCTCAAAATCATATGGTTATCAGTGTACCATAGTTCTTACTGAACGAAACATTTGGCTACTCGAGTAATGACTTTTGGTAAAGAGATTCAAATCTATTATGTTTTCTCAAAAGATTGCTAGGGACTAGCAATAGTTTAGTGTGGGGATTTTGATATGTGTCTAAATACACATAGATTTTATATTATTTAAACCATAAAAGCGACCAAAACACACAAATGACCATATAAATGTTACAAATATCATTGAAATGTGTTTTATGTGACTCGGTACAAAAGATTGAAAACAAATAAAAATGATCAAAGTTCACACAATTGACATTTTCAGTCCCTGAAGTTTCACAAAATGACAAAATCAGTCCCTAAGCATTTGTTTTAGAATAAAAGTCAACCCAAGTCTTTTCAAAATCAAAATTTATCAAAAATGATCCTTGGGTAAAACGTTTGGAGAATTTGCAAGTTTGGTCTCTCAAGTTTCAGAATTGGCAAAGTCAGCTCTTGATTTATTGGAGAATGACAAGATTGGACCTTGGAAGACATTTTCGAATCACATGTTTAGTCCTGAAAATCGGATTTTACATGTTTGGTCCCTAAAATTCACCATGGCTCCATAGTTAATCCTAAATCCAAATCCTATGTTAACAACACCTAAGCCCAAAACAAACCAACCCTTTTATTCCCCAACCCAACAAAAAACCCACCCAAACTCTCTCTTCCTCCTCCTTTTCTCCTTTCTCTGCTACCGAAACTCACCCTTTACCCAAGTATCACCACATCCCGAACCCTAATCCCATCTTTTACCCGTTTCCCCAGATCCCAAACCCACTCAAAGCGATCCCTCATGCCACGGTGGCAATCCTAGCTCTTAAAACTCCCATGGACGGCTTAGATTAACTTCCATCTTGTACCTAACTGTTGGATGGTGTAGATGGACTTCAAGAAAGCACAAGTTGGAATCTTCACTGTTTGCCCTCACAGAAGAAACACAAGACAACAAGAAGAGAGAAGAAGACTTTTCTTTAGTTTTAGTATAAAAAGAAGTTTAGCAAGTTGTAAAAAATCGTCTAGAAAATATTGTTCTAGTCCCATTTTTAATTTTCTGTCATTTACTTCTCATGTAACTTTTAATTTCCAATGCAATTCAATTTCAAGTTAATCTAAATTTCAGGTTTGCAATTTATTTTATATGCGCTTTTTTTATTTTGCATTGTTGTTCAAGATTGTTAAAATTTGGTTTATAATTTCATGAGCTTGTGTTTGAGCTCTCAAACTGCTTTTAAAGTTTTCACATATTCACGATCTAAAATTGTTTTACGCCCAAAGGAGTGTTTGGATTGGTCAAATTAGAATTTTTACCCGTTTGACTTGGTGAGTCAAAGTTTCCTAAGCTAGTGTAAATCAGTTCAAGTGTTTAGAATCAGTTTCATCTAGCTTGTGCAGGTTTAGAGTAGCCAAAAGTTTCTTATTGTCGATCTCGATTGAGCGAGCAATTGAAATTGTCATGTTCTTGGACCTTTTTCTTAGTTTAATTAATGTCCAAATTGTGCAAATGTAGTTTTTCTCAAATCCTTTTATACCAATCTAACTTGAGTTTCAGTAGTGTGCATTCAAATTACCTCTAGCTTAGTTAAAATCAAGTTTAAAAGCTGCCTCTTGCAATTTTTTTTGTACTGCATCAGTAAAAAAATGTCCAAATCAAGCTGATATCAGCTTAAAATTAAGCTGATAAAAGCTCCCCTTGGCTCCTAGTTGGTTATTTTTGCATGTCCACTGTACTAACTTAATTTTTGCAGCTTTCATTTGGTTGGGAAGTCCACTTATCGACTTATTAATTAAGCTCAAACAGCCCGCCAGTCGTTTTGAGCTGCAACTTCTAATCCCAGCAGTCGAAACAATCTCTTTAGTGCTTATTTAGGTTAGGATCTAGCTTATTCGAGACTCCTCTAGGTTCCAATTCGGTGGGTTAGATTAGATTAGATCCCATTTAGTTTTCATAGTGCTTATTTGTAGCTTATTTGCCTTTTTGCTCATGTATTTAGTTTAGGATTTCCTCTTAGTATAGCTTATGTGCCAACTGTTTTCCCATAGTTAGGTGTTTTTAGCTTATTTAGATTTAGTGAACCTGGTTTAGCTTATTTGTCTCCACAGTTAGCTTATTAGTTTTACTACTTGTTTGGTGCAATTAAAAGATTCTTCAAGGGTGTTTGGTTGTATGAGGTTTCAGGTTCAAAAGGGTGTTTTGTTAAGCTTTTGAAATCTGTTTTGCAATAATCTGTCAAAACATCTTATTGAATACATTTCTTGCAAAGAGTTTTCACAAAGGTTTCAAGTTTTGATCTAATCTTCAAGTTCAATAAAAGAAAAAAAAAAAAAAAAAAGCGAAAAGGTTGGGAGGCAGCTCGAACACGAGACCTCCGACCTTTGAGAGTGATAGAGGTACACATATGACCCGGTATACTTGGGACTTCTATTGGTTTTAGTTTACCAAGTTTAATATTTAAAGTTGTTTGAGTAGTATAGCTTATTAACCTTTGCTTAATTTTAACGACTTATCTGTATAAGTTGTTGTGTTTTCTTCATTTTTCTTAGGTCCCCCATAGTGTAAAGTAATTTTTGTGATTTTTGCACATTTTTATAAATTAGTTTAGTATTTTTAATTAATTAATTAGATTAAAATAGTTTCTAATTCGTAGAAAATAAAATAAAAGTCGAAAAAATACTCGGCTTTTTCCTAAAATCATTTTTTGTCATGTAGAATGTAGGAAAATTGTTTTCGCACCCGTAGCCATTAAATTGCAAAACTTTTACGTTTATGGCTCGGTGCGTTCCCGGTTTTTCGCGTTTTTACATTATAGCACCCTAGGACATAGTTTAGCTTCGTTTTATCGTTTCTTAGGCTTAGTAGTAGTTTAATTTTTTATTTAGTTTTACATGCTTTATTTTTATTCCCGTTCTTCAATTTGTAGAATAAAGTAATCACAAATCCGAATTTGTTTAACCAACTCATGTCCTAATCACGAAACTCAACGACACCGTCAATTTCACACCTCGTTGGGACACGACCCGGGGAAATCACTTTCCCGGTATCACTTTTATCACACCCGTAAGATTTGGCACGTTAACCCTTTTCCTAAAAGGTTAATTTGTCGGGTTTTACGGTTATTTTGATATACGTTGATATTGTGTTTTTCACCACTCACAAACAGACGAATCACATTTGTTTTATAGTTGCAGCTGCCACTAGCAAAGGTTTTGTCCCTGCCCCGCGACAAAATACATAAACTATTGTTGCTGTAACTTCAAGTATGATGTGTCCTGTCATTGGTGGTTTTACTGAGATGCAATTCATTCATTCGTATAATTGTTTACTAACTATATCTTTGAAATTACAAAAAGTGGCCGACACACGTGTGCTGTTCGCGACAGGAGGTTCGCCGAAACGTACACAACTTAGTGAGGTTTTCAAAAAGTTAATTGTCTTTAATTTATGAGTAACGGATTGAAGGTTATGCGGGTATTCTTTTGATGGTTTAAAGGTTCCGTGTTTTGCCATTCGACTTTATTCATAACGAATTTATTTATCTAAACATATCAAATCTACTTTGGTACATAAGAAAATGTCATATGACACAATATATACATCTCTCAATGAATTTTAAGTCGCCAACACAATAAATTCTTTAGCTTGCATATTTAAGTTGATCTTTGCTAGGAAAGTGATGATTTTCGATGGTCTTTTTTTTTTCTTTTTTTTTTTAATTTGGATATTCGTTTATGATTTACATCTTAGTCGATTTTTTATGTATTAGTCACGAGAGTTTTATGTTTTGTTATTGTATGTATGTAGGGGACATTGGATGAGGCTGGGGAAGATGCAAGGAGGAAGATGGAGACTATGCATTTGAAAGATCAAGGTTATGAGGCTAGGGGCACTAGGATTGACACAACTAGGTAGGGTATTTGTTTTCTATGGTACACCCATTTATATATTTGACAACAAATTCTTCACCCATTTATATGAAAAGGAGTCGTGTTAAATTACATATTTTGGCGGCTTACCCGGAATGCCCATTTTTCTATATGAGCTTAAGTATATTATATGTTTGATAGTCTATAACGTTTGCATACTTGAAATATGTTAAAAGTTTATGGGTTAACAAATGATACAGATAAACATGGAGTTGATTGAAGTAGAACAAATATGGAAAAAAAGGGCTCTGATCTTGGTTATTTTGATGATTAAAGTTGCTTGAAAAGTGGAGTGCATTTGAGAAAATCATATATTCAACAATGTATCCTATCAACATGTGCACATATTCTGCTTCAATATCAGGTATGCCTACCTTTGTCTACGATCTCTCATTCACTGGCCTTTATGCTTACATGTTGCTAACATTCTTTTAGTAACAGCTGATGATCAAATTGACCCCGATGTTCACAAAAGGAGATGTCATCAAGCGGGACTTGGTGGTAGGTAGTCTAAACACACATCTACTTCATAAATGTAATACGTTAAAGTTTACTACTGCTTCTACATTGTAATATTTGACCGTCACTTGCGTCTTATTGCTTTTCATATTTAGCTATTCAAATGAAGTTGTACGGAGGCTGCAAACAACTACGAGGTTTACGTTTTAGCGGCACAACGACGTTTTGCAGTTGAAGATACTGCTGCCAATAGTTTTGGCCAAATTAATTACCTATTCGGAACATCAAAAACGAAAATGGTATGTATCATCCTTTAAGTTAGTACCAAAAATATATGATGTCTTATTTAAGGGGTGTTTCAATTAGATTATTTGTAGCATTTGGCCATGATTCGGGTTTAGATAAATGAAAGCAAAAATTGGTGGTGGATGTTGATGTAAATGAGGATTCAGAACCATGTACTACTAACTTCGTCACCAATATTTCCCTTTCGAGGCGGTGCTACTTAAATGCATACTCAGATACTAACGGTTGATGGTTGTTCGCAACATTTAGTACACGCTTTAATGGAAAACGCGGACGCCGATGTTAGCACATCATCGTGAACGGCGGTACTCTCTTAACTTCATATATTTTGTTGCATACTAACGATCATTACAATTACTTTTGTATACTATATGCACAGGCTGTCCACCAGAGTCGTCCAACCAAAGATGTCGATCGGTATCTGCGCGCGGGTTACTAATCGGTCTAATCGACAACGGTTACATTCTACATTTTAGATTTCACTGGTGGGGTCGCTATTCATGGGCTACAGATTGCTAATTCTTTTGCTTTCGATAACTCTAATTCAAGTAATTTGTTGGCCATGTTACTTTACATATTCAAGTTGAAAAGTGTGTTGGCTCAAATGCATTAGTAGATCGGACCTAGCATAACATCTTCAACGAGAGGCGGCTTTATGAAACCGTATATTTTTTTGACGTCGAATCTGAGATTCATGGACTTGCAATAGTAAAAAATATATTTCTAATTTGAGTGTTTAGATAAATTATGACAAATATCTTTCTTACGTGTGAAAGGTTTCAGCGATAATTGAAAACAAAGCGTCATATCAATTGAGCTTTAAATTTTATAGAGACAAATAGTTAATACATGAACTAAGACGAAATGCGGAGTAGCGACTAATCGTAATTGTATCTTTACACGGGGATCGCCACGATCTGTTAGCCAAACGCCTCTACAAATGGGATTGCGACATCAAGTTACACCAACCGGGTCACGTTGATGAAGGCCGGGTAGGTTGTCCATACTTATATTGCATTTTTATGTGCTTTCTTTATTAGCTGTCACGATTTGGTCATACTTATGTGCCACAGTCGCTTTTATTTTTGTTGCGACATCGCGAACACGATCGGCTACTCATGCATTCCGTGACACCGAGCCTACGATCGTACTGACACATGGTATTGGTGGGTTACAACTAATGGCTCTAATCTTACTTTGCTACTCACTTGAAGGCTATTTCATCATTACCTTACGTTTGCATGTATCTCCTTATCTCAGGTGCGCCACTGGAGTACGTGCGTTTTGGCAGTTGTAATCAAGTAGGCATGGGCAAGTTGGGCGGTTGGAATTGGGTATTTGTATTAAACGTTCTCAATATAATGTGCAGATGGGTCAATTTCTGCATGGGCAAGTTGGGCGGTTGGAACTGCAGCAACTGCTTCTCAGGTTCCGACGCGGATGACAACCGACCACGATGCGAGGACGCATGTAATGTGTATGTCGTATTGTTGTGTACTTGAACTATTATTCAAAGACTGGTCATACACCATGTCACCTTATGTTGATGCGTTATTGTTACATTTACGAAACAACATCAAAAACCCGAGGTGCAGAAAAACTCCCGCCGTGGAGCAGCGGGTATTAGATACTTGTTAAAACTATGAAGTAGATCAACCTTTTAATATTTATTATAAAAATAAAAAGTATTGGTTTTGCAAGATCTTACTGGCAATGTCAAAAACGAAAAAAAGAAAGAAGAGAATTAATCCATATGAAATACAGTAGTTTGTTGAGATTTTTGTGATAACTAATTTTGACTTTCAATGATATTTGTCCATTCATAGACTATATACAGATATGAATTTGAGTATTTTAATGTTTTTTGAGTATATATTGTAATTAAATAAAAGGCTACGATGGTCATTTAACTACTTTATTAGGAGGATGCACAAGTTTTCAATATCCAGTAAAACCTTTATAAATTAATGATGTTGGGACCAAGATATTTTATTAATTTAGTGAGATATTATTATATCTATAAATTAATAATTTATTAATTGAAAGAGGTTTTACGTATCGCCTTTAGATTTTCAAGTCTAATATATAAGTTACAATATATAATAGTTAGAGATGAAAATAAATGAGAAAAACAAGTTTCAATTAAGATTTTATGAATCAACATTCACATATTAATTAAATATGTCAAGTTTAACAGCGAGATTTAAAGATAAATTCAATATAGATTTGAAGTTCAACAAAAAAAACAAATGGCAATAGCTTCATTTATACTAAATAATCTTAGAATTTTGAGTGTATTATATATAGGGTCGTTTGCGATATATCCTCCAAGATCTGAAAAGTGCGTATATATCTTTAAATGCGTAAAACCATTGTATTATATGCATCAAAACTGTATGAAGGATATATATGGAATTATTCACCTGGAGGATATAAATCTGATTCCATATATATATACATGGAATTTTTAGTAATTATTAATTTATAGTTTCGTTGGAATATATATATCTGTTGGGGTTTCGAAAAAATTATTATCTTATTATTTTATTGATTAGAGTCCAAATTTATACTGGTCCTAAGTTGGGACTGGATAAATTATTAATTTTATCGAGTATTAATTTAAAGAGGTTTTACTGTATCACTTTAAATTTTATTTATTTTTACTTTGGATATAGGTGGGTATTTATAAAGTTTTAGAAGGATATTGATGTAATTACGAAATTTACAAGGATATTGATGTAATTATGAAGTTTTTCAAGGATATAGATGAAATTCTCTCTGTGTTATATATATATGGACGACAAAAAATAAGAGAATATACAAATTCTTCTACTTCTAGGGATTATTCCCAGACAACACATCATTTACAAAAACAATTCATCCTACACTTGTATTAGTTGAAGACTACTTGTTTACTCGGCGAACGTGCAGAGGGAAAAAGGATTTAATTCTTTGGTTTCAATATCATCAGTACGTAACAACATGCAAAGCAAAACATATACGATGTTTGTAACTGTGATGCTCAGCTAAACATCCCGCGGTCACAATCGGGATTTGGGTTTGATCTTTTGTACTTTCAATGATTTATTTGTTTGAACAATTTAAGAGTTGTGAACATTTAGATGTTGATTTGATCTTAATGCATAGTAAAATCTGTTGTTGGTCACTAAACTTGTCTCAAACATCACTTTGGACAAAACTTTCTTTTTAATCGTGAGGTCAAAACAAGGTTTTATAGTCTAAATTAGTCATGGCCGTTTTAGTTAGTCGGCGTCGTCATTATCTTCTTCTATATCTCTTAAATGACTATTTTGCCCATATATAAAGTCGTGCATCTACCTTTTTCATTCATTTCATCATAACTAAAAACTCATCCATCTACCTTTTTCACCTGAGGAAACTTTTATGAAATAGATTCCCATGGACACACTTTCGTTTGTATGTATATTTAAGCTGTTTCTCATTTGCAAGTAAGGCTAAGTTGCTGTTAGTTGGAAATTTTATTTATTCTTCTTATAATCTTAAAAAGCGTCTGAAGCTTTTGCAACAAATAATCGTTAAATCTGAAGTTTAAGCTTGTGACTTATTTTTGAGGTTCAGTGGTGACTATGAGCAGTAAGTCAAACATTAAATACAAAGTTTCACAACTTGGCAAAACAGGTCCACGAGGTTTAAGCATCGTTGCAAGTAAGTCCAAACATTAAATGCAAAGCTTCACAACTTGGCAAAATAGTCCCTAAGATTTAAGTGTCATTTAAAGTAAGTCGCTGAAACCCGTCCCATTGCGTCAGCAGTTTCCATATTCGTGTAATCTAAACTACATATAACTTAAACTTATGTACAAGTAGAAAAACACCCTCTCATATTAATTAGTAACATTCTAAAACTTGTTGTGCCTAAATGATGTACCACGTAAAGAGAAATCTTATGCTTATCCCATGTCAATCATAATGTTTTGGTTTTCGAGGCTCATTGTGTTTAATTGTACAATAATTATCATGGTGCCTATTCGATCACTTGAGGAGAGTCATATTTGCTTTAGCTAGAATATATGCTCATATATCTTTTAATCAGTTAGACTGATATGTGGTCATATACTGGTAATTTTAGGCTTGGTATTTCTACAAGGAATCAAGCTGGATCAAGAGACCTCTTCTTCTATTTCTATTATTTTGGAATGGAAGGTAATTGGTATTTTAACTGTTTATTAGCTTGCAATGTAACATGTTAGATTGAAATTGTGTATCTAGCGGCATAACTTTTATGATGTGTAACATTTTGTGTGGATTCTTATACGTAGGATGCGAGGATGAACATGTTACAAAAATTGCAAAAGAAGCAAGGAAATTGATTTCAGCGGCCGAGGACCAAAACCACCACGCACCCAATTAAAGATAATTAGTAATTTCATAATTTGTTCACATTAAAATCCATTCTTGAGCATCACTTGACATTTAAAAACACTTCATTCTTGTGATCAGTTCAAGTGGGTACAAAAAATTCGTATAATATGATCAGTCCAAGTTATTAAGCTCATTTTGGATTAATACTCATATATTATATGGTACTTAATATAGGGAATATGGATTGGAATGATCTTTGGAATTGTTACTCAAACGCTTGCGCTAATGTACTTGACATGGATGATACTGGTTAGCGGTCATTTTGCAGAAGAAGGTTTTGGTAAGACAGCCTATTTTGCAGAAGAAGGTTTTGGTAAAGAAGCCTATTTCCGAAACTTACAAGTCGTTGACTAGAACAACAGTTTGCTTCCTCTAACAAATCTACATTTATTAGCTGATCATTCAAATTGTTACAATATAAAAGCGGGTAAAAACAATGTTTGGGGGATTTTTATTTATTATGGAGGTCCGGAATGCAGGTAGTCAATAATAAAAATTGCATAGTATTATTAGTCATATCCTTTTTTCTTTAAACGATTGATTCTTTTCTTAGAGTTAGATGATTTTTGTAAATTTTTGTCTAGAAAAATATCCTTTTTTTGTTAGGTTGAGGGCTATTCTATATTTGTATTATCTATATATGTTTCAAGTAATATGATTCTCTATTAGAGTATTTAAAATCATCTGAAATGAAATATATGATTAGTTTGTTGAAATGGATCAAACGTTGGGTGTTGGTTGCCGCATCTATGGATCATCCCAAATATTTTGTTGGTTTTGATATTGTGTGTGGGTATGACCGTATGAAGATGAAGAATGAAGATTGATGTTTGATTTAGTTATTATTATTTTTATTTTTTTTGAATGGATGGATGAGATTTGAGAATGGTTTGGTGTTACTTTTAGAGAGAGCGAGGAAAAGAGATACGTGAGGGGTGGTGGTAGTGATGGTATAACTTTTTATTAAGTTGCACGATTCGTCACTGGGTTGTATTACCAAAATAATCAATCAAAGCGATAAATGATCATTTGCCCTCATGTGCAAGCGTGGGAGAAGATAACAGACGTTATTAGCGAAAATGGGTCGAGGATGATTTAGGCCTATAAAACCTTGTTTTGGACTCCGATAAAAATGCAAGTTTTGTCCCAGCGTGATGTTTCGGGACAAGTTTAGAGACCAACATTGTATTTTAGTCTAATGCATATGTCATTTTTTCCATCTTTATGTTATAAAATCAATTTGGTGGTTAGTTGTAAGACGGTATAATATCGTGGTTGTCCCGGTCGTGTCGAATCGATCCATGTGACATACGAGACGATTGGTGCCAATACACAAATTATGTGCCCAAAATTAATTATTAAATTAGTACTAGTTTTTGTCTATGAAACTCGAGCAACCGCAATCTCTAGTAAAACAAATACATAAGATATATTGTGATCAAACCTGAAACCGGAAGTTACCGTGTCTTTAGTTCATAAGTTTTACAATCTTAACTTCATTGCTTGTTTTAATTCCATTTTCGTAGTTTTAATTATTTTAGTGTTTGTTAGTATTAAGTAGTAGTAGTTAAATTCAATATCTCTCGATCGAAAGAGTTTATTGTTTTTCGTCTAATCAAATAACAATTATATTGTTAACCACAAGCTCCTCGTGGATACGATCCTTTATTTTCCATATTCTAAAGTAGGTTAATTAAGGTTATCTTTGGTAAAGTAAACGACCTCGATCGGCCAGCCGCCACCACCACCACTTCACCCGTCACCCACCACCACCACTACCGCCACCCATCACCAATCACCACACCGCCCGCGCCTGCTTCACCACCATCACGCTCACCACCACGCCGCCACCACCACCACGCCACCACCACCACCACCACCGCCACCATTTAACCTCGGGTGGTGGCGGTGGTGGAGGGTGGCGGTGACGGTGGTGCTGGTGAGTAGTGGTTGTGATTGGTGGTGGTGGTAGTTGGTGGTGGTGAGTGGTAATAGGTGGCGGTAGTGGTAGTGGTTGGCGGTGGTGAGTGGTAGCGGCAATGGTAGTTGGTGGTGGTGGGTGGTGGTGGTGAGTGGTGGCGGTGATTGGTGATGGGTGGTG
This sequence comes from Chrysanthemum lavandulifolium, assembly GCA_022545495.1. NCBI lineage: Eukaryota > Viridiplantae > Streptophyta > Magnoliopsida > Asterales > Asteraceae > Chrysanthemum > Chrysanthemum lavandulifolium. The sequence continues at coordinate 227,414,587 of CM040242.1, read as the reverse complement.
GTGGGTGGCGATGGTGAGTGGTGGTGGTGGTAGTGGGGGTGAGTGGTAATGGGTGGCGGTGGGTGGTGGTGGTGGTGAATAGCGGTGGTGGTGGCGGTGGTAGTTGGTGGTGGTGATTGGTGGTTGGTGGCGGTGTTGGTGGCGGTGGTAGTGGTGGTGGTGGGTGGCGGTGGTGGTGTTAGGGGTGAGCATGGTTCGGTTTGGGTTGGTTTTTGGCTAAAACCGAAACCGAACAGAAATATTCGGTTTTTCTATAACCAAAAATCGAACTGTTCGGTTTTAGACGGTTCGCCTTTTCGGTTTATGATCGGTTTTGGTTTGGTTTTCGGTTTTTAACCGTTTATATTTGGGTGTGACCAATTTATACCAACAAACTTGTTTTACGTAGAAAATTCGTTATTCTTCTTTACTTTTTTTGTAAATCTAAGCTAATAATGTTTATACTATATTTCTACAATTACACACATATACATGAGACACACACACATGCAAGTGAACATACGTATAGTATAATAATTGTCACATATGTATTGATATATTGTAAAGTAAACACACGTACACGACAAACACGCATATAAACTTTATAATAAATGTTATTACAAATACACCCACAAAATAAATATAATTTTATATTTGATTCATTTAGTTATTTATTTATATTACATTAATGATATATTATTATATAATAAAACCGGTTCTGTTTGGTTTTGGTGGCAAAGCGAACCGAATTTTCGATTTTGAAAAGATAAAATCAAACCATCGGTTTTTAGTTTCGGTCGGTTAATTCGATTTGGTTTTGGTTTTTTTTGTTCACCCCTAGGTGGTGGTGGGTGGCGGTGGTGAGTGGTGGTGGTGATTGGTGATTGGTGGCGGCGGTGGTGGGAGGCGGTAAGGGGTGGGTCGTGGTGGTGTCCAAAAAAACTACAAATATTAATGAAAGAAAAACAAGTTTCATTTCATAAATCGTCCCTGTGGTTTACTTAGATGTGAAAGGATGCCTCTCACTTAACGGCCAAAACTAACTGTCATTTCTTTAAAGGACCGGTCAACTTAAAATGGACAATCACAAGAATGACAAATGTAATTTTTAAGAGTTAAGGACGATACTTTCAATTATGGGTAAACTACAAGGACGATTTATGTAATTAACTCTTTTTAGAAATATACTTATCCAATCCCATCACAAATATGTTTAGCTGGCGCAAACAAATTATATGCGGGTCCAACATAAAGTCGAAATTAAAGGTGGTAGTCTAACGAGTGGTGGATAGAAAAAGGTAAGCATTATTGAAATGAGAAGTCATAATTTTGTTGCAATAATTTTGAATGATAGTAAAGAACAAGATGTTAAATAATAAAAGTTAATGAGTTTAAGGATTAATTTTTTTTTTGGAACAATTTTAAGGATTAATTTGTAATGTAAATTTGTGGGGTTTTTTAACATCTCACAAACTTAGACTTCTATTTATATACGGTAAAGTGAGTTGTGAAATGTTAGACTATTAGAATAGAGAGCTAGTTGCAGTAATGCAGTGCAACTCAATTATGTTATTTGGTTTTAATTTCAGCACACACATCCAATAACAACACTATAACTTAAACGCTCATTTAATTATAAATGTTATATACGCAAGTGGATCTCATAAAAGCAACAAAAAATATCACTCATGTCGAAAAAATAAATAAAATAAACAACGGCTGTTAATGGGCATAACAAAGGGACGAACATCGAGCAAATGAATAACGGTGCATGTTGGCAGCCAAAGGTGCAGTTTGGCAGCACCATTAGAAAAAAGCCCTATGACGTGTTGTTTGTCACTGCACCGACTCTCTTATTATAAATGTTTCACACATACCCTTGTGCTTTATAAATCTCATTATTTATTTTTATTTAACAGTGTGATGCTAACTTTTTCCTAAACTATCTTTATATCGAAACATTAGGATCGAATGGGAAGAATCGGCCAAAATAAGAAGGATGAAATAAATATAGCTACTGGCATTAGAGATCGTCGATTTGAATTAGATCGTCACTAATCTTTAGATCGTCGTAATATATTTTACGGCAAAAATTAGATGCGTATCGTATATTAGATCGTTTAATGAGTTAGGCGAATCACATGTATTTTTTAGTCACTCTGCGGGTTAAATTTGTTGTTAGTCTTAATTCGCGTCGTTTTCACTTAATCGGCTTTTAAACTAATTGTGATCATCTAAATGAATAGAGATGTGTGACAACTCGTATTTTCGGTCGTATTTCAAGCATTATTCATGCTTCATCATTTATCGTTTATCGTAAGCGGGTTCTGATATCAAATCACGTGTTAGTAATGGTTTAGCGTGAATTCATGATCATATCATCGAGGACATTTCATATATCTAAGTTTAGTCTACATATCATCATAACATCATTCATATCGGTTCATGCATGGTTTTGCGTTTTTAGATTAAGCGTTTAATTTTATATTAAATAAGCGTTATCGCGTAATTAATTATTTTGAACAATTGATCCGTTACTTCCAAAATTATCCCGATATATTTTTATACTCATATTAAGTTTGTAAAAATATTATTATGAGTTTACCAGGTGTTTAAATTTATTTTGTATATAAATTGTTAAATTTATATAATTCTGACAGTTTTCTTAAATTCTACGATAATTATTATTTCACTCAAATTTTACAAGGAATGTATTTTTATAATTTTATGATATCAATATATTTTATCTTGACCGTTAAAATCGATTTAGTAGTATTCTGACTTAATAATTAATCATATGTACAAAATACATATTATAACCCTTATATTATAAACAAGAGTCACCAACTATGAGTTTCTTACATGTGCCACGCCCTCCCTTCATTAAATTTTTATGTCTTCGTGTCATAGATATTTTGTTTTATCAACTTACAACTTTCTACTAAACTAACTAGTTCATGCTTTCTTTCATGGGAACACATCATAAACACACATATTTCTTTTCTTTCTCTCTATTGCCGAACCTAACTCAGCCAAACTCATCATAATTTTTGCTAGTTCATTATCTCACAAGTTAACAGCTTAGTGTTCCTAGTTGGTACTCTAGTTCATTTTTATTACAAATCACCCTAAAAGCCACGCCAAACACATCTATTCCATGGGTATTTTCTTGAAGTGATTAAAACAAGGAAGGAGATCACCAAAATTTTTCAAGACAAGGTTTTAACACACTAGTATCACTCTTTATCAAGGTTTTGCAATAAAAACCTTGGGTGATTAGGAAAAACCTTTGTCCATAAACCTCATCAAGTTACTAGTAAGAATCCATATTTATGTTCATATTTCATATTCATGGTTATTTTCATTTCATTTTATTTGAGAAAACATGCAAGTCTCATGGATGTTTATACCACTTTACATGTTTTAAAAGTTATATATATTTTGTCATCCTATAATTACTCCTTGTTATAAATCATTCTTGGTGATTTCTAGGAACCCATGACACCCTAAGAAGGTGTATGGTAGGATTAGAATAACCGGAGTTGTTTTGAATGGGTTAGAATAGGTTTGGCGCGAGAAAAACTCATTTAAACAAGTTTAATAAAGGGTCATCCTTATTTTGAAAATCTGGAAAATCCGACGAAAGCAAAGTGTTTTGGGCTAGATATTTGGAAAATATACTTTAAAAGCAGCGTGGCGCTTGAATGGGTTAAAAGCGAGTTATAACGAAGAAGATATGAATTTTTGAAGTTTGACGACGAAAATATTTGTTTGGAAAATTCAGCATGTAATCTCGACTTTTACAAGTCAAAATGAGTCTTAAGCGTTGTTAAATGTGTCGACTTATCAAAAATATATTAGTATATATTATTACGAATCCGAGGACATATAAAAGCGTGAAAGCGGACTTATAACGACTAAGTTATTCACATTTTAAATAAGTTGCCGTAATTTTTAGTACAAGTATAACATATATATTTTCTAATAGACAAATATAACGACCACCAAGGACCATGTTGAGGGTCGTTTTAACAATGATGACTTTTTATAAAGTGATGTCTTCTAGTAAAAGTAAGTACGTAAGCATATTTTCAAAATGTCAAACCATTTGTCAAGCGGAGTTGTAATGAATAATATCACGGTCACTTAAATTTTGAAAACCACCCTTAAACTATATTTTGGGACAAAGTACCATACTTTACCTATACTTTTCTCTATGATCGAGACCTCTAGGATGAAAACTTAAATGCTAAAACTTTGAGATAATGATACAAGCTTCCCAAAACCGTTGAGTTCGTTTCTTAACACTCGGCGTACACCATTTTACGACTAGCTTTTCGAGGTCGTTTAGTCAATTCATGAAATCGTCAAATGACATTATTTTCTGACGAAAGTTATAATTTCATAATAAATCACTAAATGATTATCGTTGGATATCATTTCAATGTAAATACATGTGAAGTAATTTAAAAATGGTCAAGGCGTTAAAGATTATTTCTCAACGAAATATTATTTTCAAAAATTCATAAGTGGTATAGATATCATCCGAATTGCATGCATAACATTACATCATAACTTATCATATATCATATCATTCATAATAGGTCAAGTTTAGAGATTCACGTTACATTTCGGTGTATCCACTTTTGTCATCATAAGCATTTCAACTGGTGAGTTCCATAGCCCCATTTTCAATTGTTTTAATGCTTTTATTAAACTTTTTGGGGGAGATACATGCTCAACAACTTTTATGACATTCATGTCTATTTGCAAACTATATGTTTATCTGAATGAATGTTTAGCCATACGAAATAACGATATTACCATACTTAAATTTTCTATATCAATAATCATTGGGCTAATTGTAATTGTGGTATAATCATTGAGCTAATTGTCGTGGTATAATCATTGAACTAATGGCCTTGGAGCGATTTGAAACTATCTGAATTATGTGTTATATCAAGTAACTATTGATACATTAAGTTATGCACTAATATGTGAATTCATTTGACGATGCGCGTTTGAACATAAACTATGCACATTTTGGCGGTGGGTTGTGAACACACAAAGTTGCAAGTTTTGTATGGTGAACTTGGGCCGAGTGGATTTACAATGCCTTTGCTACATAAGCGATTTTGAAAGACTTTACATTCCAACTCAAACTCTATGAACTCACTCAACCTTTGTGTTGACACTTTTAGCATGTTTTATCTCGGTATCTAAGGCATTCACTTCATGGCATGCATGTAGGCTTATCGTAGAGTCGTGGTGACGACGCGTTTCACTGGGTTTCATATACTTTAAAACATCGTTTGAATTGTAACAAATTTATTTCCGCACAAGTTGATTTTCATTTGGGACCTATACTTTGTAAACTCGATTATTTTATTAAATCAAGCGGTGTATTTTCCAAACGACACTTTAGGTGGTTCGATATAACTGTGATTGTGATGCTATGATGATCGACCCCTGTGAATTCCATTCATTTGCAAAAGCAGTAATTTGGGGTGTGACATATTGGCATCGAGCTTGATTATAGAGAACTAGGTTGCATCATTGACCCTAGACTATAACTACATCATCATAGCATCTCATCATTTCATCATAAGTGCATATTCACTTTACATGCGGTGTATGCCTACATTTTTCGAGTTATTTACTTTCATTTCAAATCGATTATCACATAGATGCCCTCAGATACCCATCCCATTATCATTTCCTCATACTCTAATGTGGAGAATGCCTTGTCATTCCCTATCACAATTTTTACATCAGCCGATTCATCACCGCTAACGTCGAATGCCGAGATAAACCTTTAAGTAGGTGAAGTCACTCTCACTCCTTTGATCACCACTAACATGTCGAGTTATCGTTATTCACATTAAGTCACTAAACCATCATACATTTGAGCGCTTACAACATCTCATGACCCATTTCTTAGGAAACCGTCGATCATTTTGAAAAATAACCTCAAACTTATCACCTCATCACATCTCTTTAGGCGCTTATTCTTAACATAGGACTTTGCTCGTCTCACCTTTCCTCTTATTTTGAAGAGTTATGGCACGAAGAAAGCTGCACGAAATGACACCATTGCTATCAAAGGTATATAGAGGATAGTATAGCCGAGGCACTAAGGAAAGAGCGAGCAACGATGGCTATGCTTTGCCGGGCAGCAGTTCTTCTTTGTTGCTAGACTTCTTCTTTGCCACGGGAGTTGCGGGAGGATGCGGGTTTGAAATTGTACATCTGGAATTTAGGCGTGATCCTACAAAGTTCAAAACCTTGAAGGAGCCATTGCTATGGTTCGATGGTTTGAGAAGATGGAATCATGTTTCTTCTATGCAATTGCCCGAGATGACTACAAGGTGAAGTTTGCCACGGTACACTCTTAGATGGCGCAATGTCATGGTGGAATTCGTATGCACAACCTATTGGTATCGAAAATGCTTACAAGCTCACGTGGGATCAATTCAAGAGGTTGTTGACAAAAAGTATTGTCCGCGGAGGTGAAGAAATTAAGCGAATTCTATGAGTTAGTGACTATTGGTTATGACATCGAGACCTACATCGGGAGGTTTCAAGAATTGGTACTATGTCCATCAATGGTTTGGGACAATGAGAAACTCTTGGAAAATTTCATTGGAGGACTTCCACAATGTATTCAAGGAGATGTAACTTCTTCCGATCCACGAACAATTGAAGAAACTATCAGGATAACTCAAAAACTCATGGCTCAAGTTGTGAAGGGGGAAAACATTATCAACAATAACCGCAACAATAACGATAACCAAATCAACAACAATAAAAGAAAATGGGAAAATGACCAAGGAGGTTATAATAACGACAACCAAAACCGTAACACTAACCATCATCAACAACAGAATAGAGGGCAAGAAACTGCAATGGTTTATGTTGCTGCACCAATAGAAGGTAGAGGTATCTTTGGAACCTACCCACTATGTAATCGATGTAAGTATCATCACTCGGGTCTTTGCCACATTAAGTGCTTCAAGTGTCAAAAGCGGGACATCTTGCCGAGAATTGTGAAGCAAGGCCATAGATACATGTTACGGATGCGGGAGCAAGGACACTATCGAATCAATGTCCTCAAAGCCAAAGTCAACAATTTGAAGGTACTCATGGGAATGCATACATGTTAGAAGGAGGAGAAGCTCGTCGAGATTTCAATAGCGCGAAGGCGAAGAGTTCGGAAACTAACGATCTTAATTTTCCTTATGTACTATGTCCTACTAAGTTTATGTCTTCCATCGTATTCGGATCTTATGACTTAAGATGTACTACTTTTGATGAACAGCTCGTTGTAAAATATTTTCATTAAGCGTGCTTTCTTTTCCTTCAATTCGTTATCACTTACAAGGTTTAGATCTCTGTAAACATCGAGTTATAACAACTAAACGAGCGTCACATTATCGTTCCTTAATTATACATAGCCTAGCTAACTATGTCTAATGCGGAGGATATTGTTCATAATTATACATAGCCTAGCTAACTATGTCTAATGCGGAGGGATCATGTTATGTTGGGGCGATTATTTATAAGTCTTAGTGCAAGCAGGGGTTTTCACATATTCATAAAAGTCTAAGTGTTACTCATGGGAGATTCATCCACTATTTTCTTTACTATGATGTTTTATACGCTTTAAATCATCGATAACCATAACGACATCTCTTCATGTCTTCTTTCCTCGTTATTCATCACAAACTCAAAAATTTGATAGACTAACACGGTGAATTCGAGATGAATTCCTTTTGATTAGTGAATGTGACAACTTCGTATTTTCGGGTCATATTTCAAAACATTATTCATGCTTCATCATTTATCGTTTATCGTAAACGGGTTTCACAGTATCAAATCACGTAACCGTAATGGTTTAGTGTGAATTCATGATCATATCATCGAGGACATTTCATATAGACTAAGTTTAGTCTACATATCATCAATAACATCATTCCATATCGGTTCATGCATGGTTTTGCATTTTTCGTTAAACGTTTAATTTTATATTAAATAAACGTTATCGCGTAATTAATTATTTTGAACAATTGATCCGTTACTTCCAAAAATTATCCCGATATATTTTTATACTCATATTAAGTTTGTAAAAATATTATTATGAGTTTACCCAGTGTTTAAATTTATTTTGTATATAAATTGTTAAATTTATATAATTACGACGGTTTTCTTAAATTCTACACGATAATTATTATTTCACTCAAATTTTACAAGGAATGTATTTTTATAATTTTTATGATATCAATATATTTTATCTTGACCCGTTAAAATCGATTTCTAGCTAACGCTACACTTAATAATTAATCATATGTACAAAATACATATTATAACCCTTATATTATAAACAAGAGTCACCAACTATGAGATTTCTTACATGTGCCACGCCCCCTCCCTTCATTAAATTTTTATGTCTTCGTGTCATAGATATTTTGTTTTATCAACTTGCAACTTTCTACTAAACTAACTAGTTCATGCTTTCTTTCATGGGAACACATCATAAACACATATTTCTTTTCTTTCTCTCTATTGCCGAACCTAACTCATTGAACTCATCATAATTTTGCTAGTTCATTATCTCACAAGTTAACGACTTAGTGTTCCTAGTTGGTACTCTAGTTCATTTTTATTACAAATCACCCTAAAAGCCACGCCAAACACATCTATTCCATGGGTATTTTCTTGAAGTGATTAAAACAAGGAAGGAGATCACCAAAATTTTTCAAGACAAGGTTTTAACACACTAGTATCACTCTTTATCAAGGTTTTGCAATAAAAACCTTGGGTGATTAGGAAAAACCTTTGTCCATAAACCTCATCAAGTTACTAGTAAGCATCCATATTTATGTTCATATTTCATATTCATGGTTATTTTCATTTCATTTTATTTGAGAAAACATGCAAGTCTCATGGATGTTTATACCACTTTTACATGTTTTTAAAAGTTATATATATTTTTGTCATCCTATAATTACTCCTTGTTATAAATCATTCTTGGTGATTTCTAGGAACCCATGACACCCTAAGAAGGTGTATGGTAGGATTAGAATAGCTTCGGAGTTGTTTTGAATGGGTTAGAATAGGTTTGGCGCGAGAAAAACTCATTTCGACAAGTTTAATAAAGGGTCTGTCCTTATTTTGAAAATCTGGAAAATCAACGAGAAGCAAAATGTTTTGGGCTAGATATTTGGAAAATATACTTTAAAAGCAGACGTGGCGCTTGAATGGGTTAAAGCGGAGTTATAACGAAGAAGATATGAATTTTGAAGTTTGTGACGAAAATATTTGTTTCGAAAATAAAGCATGTAATCTCGACTTTTACAAGTAAAAATGAGTCTTAAGCGTTGTTAAATGTGTCGACTTATCAAAAATATATTAATATATATTATTACGAATCCGAGGACATATAAAGCGTGAAAAGCGGACTTATAACGACTAAGTTATTCACATTTTAAATAAGTTGCCGTAATTTTTAGTACAAGTATAACATATATATTTTCTAATAGACAAATATAACGACCACCAAGGACCATGTTGAGGGTCGTTTTTAACAATAATGAAGTACTTTTATAAAGTGATGTCTTCTAGTAAAAGTAAATGCGTAAGCATATTTTCAAAATGTCAAACCATTTGTCAAGCGGAGTTGTAATGAATAATATCGGTCACTTAAATTTTGAAAACCACCCTTAAACTATATTTTGGGACAAAAGTACCATACTTTACCTATACTTTTCTCTATGATCGAGACCTCTAGGATGAAAACTTAAATGCTAAAACTTTGAGATAATGATACAAGCTTCCCAAAACCGTTGAGTTCGTTTCTTAACACTCGGCGTACACCATTCACGACTAGCTTTTAGAGGTCGTTTAGTCACTTTCATGAAATCGTCAAATGACATTATTTCTGACGAAAGTTATAATTTCATAATAAATCACTAAATGATTATCGTTGGATATCATTTCAATGTAAATACATGTGAAGTAATTTAAAAATGGTCAAGGCGTTAAAGATTATTTCTCAGCGAGAAATATTATTTTCAAAAATTCATAAGTGGTATAGATATCATCCGAATTGCATGCATAACATTACATCATAACTTATCATATATCATATCATTCATAATAGGTCAAGTTTAGAGATTCACGTTACATTTGATGTATCCACTTTTGTCATCATAAGCATTTCAATGGTGAGTTCCATAGCCCCATTTTCAATTGTTTTAATGCTTTTATTAAACTTTTGGGGGAGATACATGCTCAACAACTTTTATGACATTCATGTCTATTTGCAAACTATATGTTTATCGAATGTTTAGCGAATGTTTAGCCATACGAAATGTGATATTGCCATACTTAGAATTTTCTATATCAATAATCATTGGGCTAATTGTGGTGGTATAATCATTGAGCTAATTGTCGTGGTATAATCATTGAACTAATGGCCTTGGAACAATTTGAAACTATCTGAATTATGTGTTATATCAAGTAACTATTGATACATTAAGTTATGCACTAATATGTGAATTCATTTGACGATGCGGCGTTTGAACATAAACTATGCACATTTTGGCGGTGGGTTGTGAACACACGGGTTGCAAGTTTTGTATGGGAACTTGGGCGAGTGGATTTACAATGCCTTTGCTACATAAACGATTTTGAAAGACTTTACATTCCAACTCAAACTCTATGAACTCACTCAACCTTTGTGTTGACACTTTTAGCATGTTTTATCTCAGGTATCTAAGGCATTCACTTCATGGCATGCATGTAGGCTTATCATAGAGTCGTGGTGACGACGCGTTTCACTTGGGTTTCATATACTTTAAAACATCGTTTGAATTGTAACAAATTTATTTCCGCACAAGTTGATTTTCATTTGGGACCTATACTTTGTAAACTCTGATTATTTTATTAAATCAAACGGTGTATTTTCCAAACGACACTTTAGGTCGTTCGATATAACTGTGATTGTGATGCTATGATGATCGACCCCGAGAATTCCATTCATTGCCAAAGCAGTAATTTGGGGTGTGACAAGATGCATCTAATTCAAGTCGATGCATCTCAAATATGCGATTATAGTTATTTCTCATTCTTCTCATTTTAAGTTTTCTTCTCACTGGATCCTTACCCATATCAACTTTACATTGTTTGTCTTTTACATCACTTTCTCACCACGCAACCTTAATATAGTAGAGTTTAGAGGTAACCTATAAAATAATTTTGCTAATGTGTGTGTTAAAGCATAGTTAATACAATCAAACTTTATGTTTTAAATTAAAAGGTGTATTTATTAGACCAATTAAATCTGTAATTTACTTTAACTAAATGCAATGGTATCTCATGTTGTGTGAGAAATTCTACAACTAAATGATTGTTGGGCCTGGTAACCCCAGGTTCAAATCTTGGAAAAGGCAAGGGTTTACCCCTATTAATTGTCGTGCTTTCGGGCGGATTAGTAGGGGGTTTTCCCCCCATCGGGTATTTGAAATAGGTTGACTTCAATAAGTTGCCGCCCAAATATGTCGATATCACAACCCGTGACTACCATATAGTGACAAGAAAGTCCACCTATAAAAGAGGTATATTTACCACTCTCGATAGTATGATCTCTCTCTCACTAAAACACATATACTACCTCTCACACCGGAGGTTGACCGCGGAACTTCTTCTCGCGGTGAGGCTAACAGTGTCTCCTTTCTTAGCAGACAGTTTACAAGATAATTCACTTAGTTCAGAGTTTAAGAAGCTTCCGCGGAAAGGCAAGTTCGTATCGTCCCGAATTTCGTACTAACAAGTTAGCGCCATTCTTGGGACCCGAACCCACGACCACGTGGATCTTTTGAATGAGTGACTCATTTGCATTAAGAGAGCTAAAACACAATAACTAAAACACACTCATCAACAATAACTGTTATTGATACACGTATGTCTCATAACACAATCATAAAAAAATACCTTACTAACTCACACACACAAAAAAGAAAAAAAGAACAATGATGATAGGGAATTGCCCTACGAAGAGGACCAATAACATGAACAATAGTGCACTATAGCATGCCATTGAAAAAATATATCTCAAATAACATTTATTCGTCGATTTAGGTGTGCACTCTTAAGTGCCCCAGATGAGGCAACTCAATCCCCCATTTTCCTGTCGCGTCGACTTTCTCTTTTCGTGACCTTGAGCGATTGGGTGCCCGATGGGCGACCATGATCATTTTTTTTAAACATTTTTAACACAAACTAAAATTTCATTAATAATTAAAATGTTACATAATAATTCTAATAAAATAAAAACATTACGAAACTTATTAAAACATTACAACACTTATTAAAAACTAATAATCTAGGTTGTGGCGTGCCTTGATCGAATATTTGATTTCCTGCATTTTTTGTCGTTGTAGTGCGGGCAAAGATGGGTCGATTGGTGTGCAATAGAATATGATGTCTTTTTCATATTTCTTTTGTCGCTGAAGTTCAAGTTTTTTTTGTTCTAGTGCCAATCTTTTGTCATCCATTTACGCTTTCTTTTGCTCGGCTCCAACTCCTTTTGCCTTTGCTCGACTCTTTCTTCTTCAGTCGTAGTATCCGTCTGCGACTCCTTCTTCTTTCCCAATTCCATGGACTTAATGCTTTTCCATTCTCGGCAACACCTTCCATATAGCTAGCTTTGGAACTCTCCGAAGATTTCTTCTTATTCTTCTTAGCGGTATCACGACCAATTGGTCGCTCGAGCGTGACGCAGGCGCATCCGAGTGCGCATCAGTCGGTTTGAAGTCCTTGCTTTTTCGACCTCATCTTGGCTTAAAAAGTCGGCATCTCATTATCCTTCAAACCTCGGGGTCCTTCAAAGTTTCCAACAAAGTTCCAATACAAGCATGATTACACACTATTTGGTATTCTTCGCACGCTCGTCGATGCAGGTGAGGTCATTCTCACCACTTAGTAATTCTATAAGCATTGTTGTAAATGGCACAAAACCGACCAACTCTAGGGCGAATCCTATTTTTACACTTGGTAATAATCGGTTATGCGTTCTTTACACCAACCTCCTTTTCAAAGTAAGCAATGACTTTTGCCAAAATCCTTAGCATTTTGGTTGTTTCCAGATATGTTATTCTCGGATGCATCACGCTGAGCATTGCAATGCGATCTCTTCTTGGCGTGTCCAAAGCGACGAATAATTCTTGGTTTCTTTCTCGACAACCTTCTTCTTAGCCTTTGTAGCTCGTTTCTTCGGTTTTGTGACAAGCGGCAATTTAGGAGTCTATTTTAGGTAACCGCATTCGTTAAACTAAACCGAGCTTTGCCTTTATCACTATTTTTATAAACCATGACTTGATTTTATATCGTCTATTGGTTTTTACGGTTTATTTCACTATTGAATGAGTTATCGTATGAGTTTTAACTCTATTTGGTAGGCACTATTCGATTCGGCACTAGAAAAGCCTAAAACGAGAAATATTGTAACTTTTAGACCGTAACTCGAAAATTGACAAATAAATAGTCAAAACTCGTGGAAAAACATAAATAACGATGTTAGAAAGTCGAATGAACGTCGTGGGACACTCGGGGGACAATATATGAGCTCGGGAATGGGTAAGCAGGATAGTTCTGAAAAATTACAACTCAGACCCTCCTCTTTCTCCCTGGCCGGCCCCTCCCCCACTTTTATTTATTTTTGAGTCCTTTTGTCCAAGTATATAAGGCCTCACCCTCCTCTCATTTGATACTTCACTTTCTCTCACTAAAACACACACACACTCACTTTCTCTCTCTCTCTCTCTCTCCCAAATTAAATATAAACCTAACCACCACCACCACCACCGCCGCCACTTTCCGGCCACCACCACCACGACGGTGCGTGACCACCCACCACCACCACCATATTGAAGATCTTTTCATCCTCTTTCTATCCATATATAATACTCTCACTAAAACCTTCATTAACACCTTCAAATCTAAAGATTAAGATTCGGTTTTTAGGGTTTCAAGTGGGTTTTGCAATTCGTGTTTGGATAAGGTAAATGGACATGAAAACACCTTGTTTGAGCTTTGTAAAGCCACGTATGGCTTATTAGGGTTTCGACCCTATGTCGAATTTTAGGGCTTTTGGGTGAAACATGGAATTAAGTCTAATTAACATCTAAATAAACAAGTAGTTAGTGTTTGGTAAGCATGTGGTGTATCAATTTGATGGGTTTTGCATTTTAGGTCTAGTTTCATATTTTTGGTTAGAATAGATGATGGGTTTTGTGTTTGGTTAATGATTGGAGGTTGATTGATTGTATTTGGATGTTGTGGAATTGATTTGGAAGTGTTTGGTTGGGTTTGGATGGTGTCTGAGCCACCATGGTCCACGTCACGGGCCTTGGGGTGCGTCGTGACCCACATGGACCAAGGGTCCGGGTCGGGTCGTTTGGTAGCTTGTTGGTTGATATTGTTGATGTTTGGATGAGGCGCGTGGGCGAAAAGCTTCTAGGGCTTGTTTGGTTCACGTGGTCTTAACCAGTGACCGTGTCATGACCATTAGGGTCATAACATTGGTTTCGGGTATATTTGGTTGGTTGATTGGTTGGCGAGATTGATTTGAGTTGGTTTGGGATTGAATTGCGCTATTATGACTTTTAAATTGGACTTGATATATATATTGTCAACTTTGAGCTACGTCGGTGTTACTTTGACTTTTTAGTCAATAGTTGACTCAAACAAAGCCGTAACATGGACTTTAGTATAGTTTGGACTATTGATTGATTAAAAGCCGAGAAGTCATGACTCGTGCTTGTGGACTCGAAGCGAATAACGATATGAGATTATATATTGGAATTTGATGATATATATATATATGATAATGCTAATAGACTATGAAATATAAATAATAAATGGGCTTTTGTACCAAAAATATCGATAACAAGACTTATCTTGTTATTTACTATTTTTAAATGGAAACTAACGACTAAATTGGAAATGTTTTATAATAAATAAGTAATTAATGTTTCGAGTACACGTTTATCGAAGGATGCCAATTATGGGCATTTAATACTAGTTTAAGTATTTATTTGCTTACGTTGTGTGCATGGGTTACGGATAACCTAACATTAATAGTGTTGATCCACGTGGGTAGCGGACTTATTAGGTTGATGAATCTAATAAGAGCCCGCTAGGTACGTTGGGTAACCTTATTAATGGGTGAATTATCCTTATGACTCTTTAGGATACGATTGATTTATGGGATAATAAGCGACACGAATAAATAAATGAGTTTATCGAGTTGGCGAATTCGATAAGGTCTACTATTTATTCGAAACTTATTGGACTATGGAGCTTATCGCTTAGATGTCTCATTGTGTTGCATTGAGTTATATATTGGTTGTTTGAGTGCATTCATAGCATCATATTGAGTCGATACACCCACATGAGGATACCAAACACTAGGATTAAATGGTGAAACGAGACATTTTGGAAATAACGAAATGGAATACATTGGGGTAGATAACGTTGATTTGAGAGATATATATATTAAATTTGGTCTACATTAATAGGTTGTCTTGAGTCGATAGTTGTTGTGCCGTGATTTCCGTTATCTTACGCTAGTGTTTATTTGTCGTTGATTGCTTGAGGTGAGTTTCATAGCCCACTTTTATCTCGTTTTAACTATATTGGGGTGAGAATCATACTCTTGTTTTGGACCGTTAAAACTATTTGGATTTGCTTATATGCTTGTTGTTTAGATAGATGTGCGGTAGTTGTTGCCTTAGACTAGGTTGAACCGTTGCCTAGCTAAGAATAGACTTCTACATCGACCTAGTCCGGGGTTGGCAATTGTTCTAGATTTTGCCACGGCGGTCTTTGGACTAGAGTCGCGGGGCCGAGTAATCCACGGATGCGGGATATGATTATGGTTGGTGATCCGGGTAGGATCGGTGTGTGCAAGCGGTATTTATCTATCTTAGGTCTTGCATAGCAAATCAACTCCTCTTGGTCCACTATGATTTTGTTGAACTTAAACCTATGAACTCACCGGTGGTGACCTTTTAGCATGATTTCTCGGTATTTGAGAGATGTTTGGAATCGTGATCGGTGGAAGCTTGGCAAGAAGGCGGGGTTCAAGGATCATTTTGGGGACGACTACGATAAACTTTGGGGACCTATTTTATTAAATCATGTTTTGGGCCTAATATTTACACTTTTGGATTAAATGTTTTGAATAACTAAATTTGGGATTGGTTTTGAATGTTAAATGACTATCTTTTGCTATACTTGTGTGCGATACCAATCCAATAGTAGCATGAAAACTTGATTAAGTCTTCCATTGTCTGAGAGATTTGGGGTGTTCTGATTGGTATCGAGCTCAAGGTTATAGAAATTAGGTATTTTATAAACCTAAACTATAACCACTTTTAAGAAAATTGATCCTCGACCGACCTTGCGCCCGCTTGCCAAGCGAAGCTTCTTATTTGATTATGGTATGAGCTGCGATTTGAATTATGAGATGATCATTAAGGGATATTGTGGGCGATTATGGAAGCGTTATGATTTGGAGATATGATTATTGATTTTGGGTAAATGAGATGTGATTATCGAGATACTACGGAATTTGATTTGAGTAAGCGGTATATTGTGATTTTGGAATTTTGAACTCGATTGATTTGATATGGGATTATGTGATAGAACGGAACTTATGTGTTTTATTTAAAGGCATATTTTGAGTAATCGGTACCTCTACTTTTAAAGCTTTCATTATGTGATATATGTTTTGGTTGAGTTGATGCGCTTATTAAAACTAGTTGTTTGAACACTTATACCTACCCTATGCCATTGTCACGAGACTATGCCTTCACTAGCTTTTGATGTGTCGAGGAGGTCCTTGTTGTTGCTAGTTCGCGGCATTGACTCTCATGATGGTTGCGCGGGTGATCCTTATGAGATTGCCGTCACTCTAGTTCATCATCATCGGATCGCCCTAGCTCATCTAGGCGACTCACTTTACATCGGTCTTAGCACGAGCCCGGACTCCTAGGCTTGCTTATAGCTTTGCCCGCATGTCCGTGAGACCACCATCATCACCTATCCGTTTAGCGACCCACTCTCTTACATCATCCCACCGGCATCACCATGTCTTAGGAGACCTAGATCTCCTAGTGTACCACCTCGGGATTTACACATGCACAGAGACTCGACTCATGGACTCTCCTACATGGATGAGGCGAGGAGGAGCATGAGGTCGAGGAGGAGCATGAGATTGAGGAGCGGTGTAGATGAGGATGAGGATCCTCGGGAGGAGGATGATGAGGATATCCCGGAAGGGGTACTCCTCCATTGCGAGTCTGCACATTCTCGGGACCGGGTTCTCCTTTGCACGAGCACGATTCCCTGGACGACCTTTAGACATTGACTCACCACCTTACTCACCTTATATAGGTAGCCCGTTAGGATCGAGATACCATCGGAGATTGCTTGAGCCGAGGGTATGGTGAGGCAGGTGCGATGTGGGAGAGGATTACATCACGGGTACTAGGCTTAGTCGGTTGACGGATCGGTTGGTTGGAGTATCGAGGGCTAGTATAGAGGATCGAGGAGGCGATATGGGACTTGTAGTCGGGAGGACTAGGGTTTTGCGTGAGGTATATGTCGGAGACTCCGGAGCGGGTTGGGGACTGCTTGAGAGGGTTCATGACGACTCGTGATCTTGATAAGCGATTTGGCGTAGGATTGGTGAGTTGGAGAGAGAGTCGTGAGATCTTAAGAGTGATCGCGACGCTCGGCGTGTTGAGTTAGCATCTTTGTGGAGAGGGTTGGCGATGTTAGGAGATCGATTTAGTGGTATTCGTAGAGCGTGGCTAGATAGTATTAGATTCATGGCTTTGTACCATCTTGAAACTAAGTAGTACTTGGTTCGAGATGTAGATCTATCCTAGTTGTCTTATTAGTATCGTCGTTAGGATCGTTTTGATTTCTTCGTATCCTTCCATGTATTTCCACTTTTGAAACCTATGAGTTATGGTTATTGGAGCGTGCATCCTTTAGTTATGATTCGGTATCGATTGTTTCGCTTTGGTATAGCGTTATCCTTGTTGACCTTGATTATGTATTCGAGCGTTATTTGGTGATCCTTGGAACCCAACTCTATCTTTAGGCGTGAATTGTGAACTTATGAAACTGTTCTTCTTGCCTTGAATGATGGCAACAAGACAAAACCCGCTTAGGAACAACCGAAGCGACTCCTGCTGCTTTGTTGTTGCCCTGTCCGTCGAGGTCGTCGTCCGGCCCGACCACTCCACTGTTGAGAACCCGAACACGATAACCCGGTGTAGAAAACCGAATGTGAGCGACCGTCTTGAGAATGGTCTGTTCCACAAAACCCTCCACTGTGAACCCGGCCCATGTTGACCGGTTAGTGGCGCGTGTGTCATTGAGCGCTAGTGAGACTAATCTCTCTAACACCTCTGGTGGAACCCCATCTTGAATCGAACTCGAGGTTGTACCTACAAAGAGTTCGATTACGTGGTCCCATTGAGTTCGGAGGCGGGGGAGTAGTTTACCTAACTAGGTGGTTGGAGAAAGCGAATCTGTGTTTGCCGTTAGTAATTGTGAGGAGGATTGTAAGGTTAAGTATGCAACATTTACCTTGAAGGGACGAGCGTTAACTGGTGGAACAACTATCACGGATCGGTAGGAATTGATGTAGCTTATAGTATGACTTGGACTCGGTTTAAGACTCTCTGATCAAGACTTCTTGTCCTAGGAATGAAGTTAAGAAGTTAGAGAGTGAGTTACGGAACCATAAGGTTAAGAATGCTTGACATGGCGACTTATAATCGTCGTTTCAAGAGTTATCATTGCTTTGCCCTGATATGGTTCGCACTGAAGAACTTAAGATTGAGAGGTATACTGATGGATTGCCTTTAGCTACTCGAAATGATGTCATCGCTGCAAAGCCAGTTAATTTGCATGAGGCAATTACTGTGGCTCAGCGTTTGATGGACTCTTATGTGTTAGAAGTAGGAGACAAGGGTAAGAATGATAGGAGTGATAAGAGGAAGAGGAATGAAGTTGTTAAAGGGAATGGCAACAAACGGCATGAGACAGCCAGGGTGTTCGCCATAGGAAATGGAGAAAGGAAAGGTTATGAAGGTAGTAGGCCTATGTGTGGTCGTTGTAACCGACACCACCATGGACTATGCCCGAATGTGTGTAGGAAGTGCTCTAAGGTAGGACACATGGCCAAAGACTGTAGGTCTCGTCCACTTGCTGCAGCTCAAACTGCACAAGGAGCGGACTGGAAGGCCACTGTCACCTGTTTTGGATGTGGAAAGAAGGGACACTTTAAGAATGAGTGCGAGAGCCGTGGATGAGAGGAAATCCGGTAATGTAGGAGGATTTGCTAGCAGGGTATGGGAAGTAATGGCTTAAACCACATGTGAGCGTGAGTTTGTGGAAAACCGGAAACCATGGTGCTAGGAATCGTGAGAGAGACATGGGAGCAGTAGCGTGTTTACGCTATTGGGAAGGAAGGCGGTGAGGACCTAACGTGATTCTGGTGCGTTCCTTCTCAATAATCGCTATGCTTCCATCTTGTTTGATCTTGGTGCGGATATGAGTTTCGTATCCACCAATTTTATGCCATTACTAGGAATCTCCCAAACACCTCTAGGGTTTAGTTACGATGTGGAATTAGCTAATGGGAATAGGGAGAAGATAGACACCGTAGTCGAGGTTGTACCTTAAGTTTCCTAGACCGCCCGTTTAGTATAGACCTATTGCCGTTACCTTAGGAAGTTTTGGCGTCATTATCGGAATGGATTGGTTGTCGAAGAGCGGTGCACACATCATCTGTGATGAGAAGATCGTGCGTTTACCGTATGGCGGAAAAGTTACGAGCATACAAGGAGATCGGAGCGGCTGTGGAAGTCCTTCCGGTTGAGCATCATCTCTTGTATTAAGGCCAGTACATCGATAGAGGAGGTTGTCTTTTCTTGGCTCGAATTTACGAAAAGAAAAGTGAGGAGAAGAGTGAAAGACACCTTAATGATGTACCCGTCGTTAGAAATTTTCGGATGTGTTTCCGACGATCGCGAGTTCCACTGTCCGACAAGTGGAATTCCAAATAGAGTTGATACCGGTCTTTGCACCGTGGCAGGGCACCTTATCGACTTGCTCGAAGAGAATTGGAGGAACTGTCTAAGCAGTTGGCGAAATTGTCGAGAGAAGGATTCATTCGACCAAGTTCGTCACCGTGGGGAGCACCAGTGTTGTTTGTGAAGAAGAAGGATGGATCGTTTCGGATGTGTATTGATTATAGGGAATTGAATAAGTTGACGGTGAAGAACCGATATCCGTTACCTAGAATAGATGACCTATTCGACCAACTCCAAGGAGCTAGTGTCTTTTCTAAGATCGACTTACGATCTGGTTATCACCAGCTTAGAGTTCGAGAGGAGGATATCCCTAAGACGGCGTTTAGGACTCGTTATGGACACTATGAATTCCAAGTGATGTCGTTTGGTTTGACCAACGCGCGGTGTTTTCATGGATCTCATGAACCGAGTGTGTAAGCCATACATGGATAAGTTTGTGATAGTATTCATAGACGACATCTTGATATACTCCAAGAGTAGTGAGGAGCACGAAGAGCATTTGAGGCTCATTTTAGGATTGTTGAGAGAGGAGAAGTTGTATGCCAAATTCTCTAAGTGTGAATTTTGGATTCCGTCCGTGCAATTCTTAGGTCATGTGATAGATAGTCGAGGTGTTCATGTTGACCCAGCTAAGATTAAGGCCATTAAGGAATGGGCGACTCTAAGAACCCATCAAAATCCGAAGCGGTTTCTAGGTTTAGCGAGGCTATTATAGGAGATTCATTGAGGATTTTCCAAGATAGCTAAGTCGTGACCAAACTAACACGAAAGGATGTTAAGTATGAATGGGGAGAAAAGGAAGAAGAAGCATTCCAACTTACGAAGGAGAAGTTGTGTAGTCGCCCATCCTAGCTTTGCACGAAGGCGAAGACTTTGTCGTGTCTTCGACGCTTCGCATAAAGGCTTAGGTGTTGTTTTGATGCAGCGGGAGAAGGTGATTGCTTATGCATCCGACAACTTAAGAAGCATGAGAAAAACTACACCACCCATGACCTTGAGTTAGGTCTTTGTAGTGTTTGCTCTTAGGATCGGAGACATTATCATATGGAACCAAGTGTGTAGTATTTACCGACCATAAGAGCTTGAAGCATATCTTAGATCGAAGGAGGCGAACATGAGACAACGTCGTTGGTTAGAATTGCTTAGTGATTATGGTTGTGAGATTCGTTATCATCTGGTAAGGCTAATGTTGTGGTGATGCACTTAGTCGTAAGGAGGACATTCCACCCCTACTCGTTAGATCCTTAGGAATGACCATTGTTTCGCCCTACCGTCTCAAATTTTAGCCGCCCAGCGAGGCATTGACGGAAGAGAACCGTCCTTATGAGAATCTTCATGGAATGGTAGAAAGTGAAAGCGGCTTCTTGAAGCGTTCGATGGAACCTTATGCTTGAGACGCAGTGGATACCATTTCATGGTGGAATCCGTGAGTTGATTATGCATGAGTCGCATAAATCAAAATACTCTATTCATCCGGGCCGATAAGATGTATCGGGACCTTAAGAAACTTTATTGGTGGCCTAATATGAAAGCCGATATAGCTCGATATGTCGGTTGGTGCACGACTTGTTCTAAGGTAAAGGCGAACATCGAAACCCTCGGGACTCTTAGTTCAACCCGAACTCCCGAATGGAAATGGGAGCGAATAACCATGGACTTTATCACTAAATTACCGAGAACGACTAGCGGCAATGGCGCTATCTGGGTAATCGTTGATCGTTTAACTAAGTCGCTCACTTCTTAGCCATTAGTGAAACCGATAGTCTCGATAAGCTTGCTCGATTGTATCTTAAGGAGGTAGTATCGCGTCATGGAGTACCGATATCTATCATTTCCGATAGGGATAGCCGTTTACATCCCACTTTTGGAGATCCTTACAACGACGTTAGGAACAAACTTGGATATGAGCACTTGCTTACCACCCTCGGACCGATGGTCGGGCGAGAGAACCATTCGGACTTTAGAGGACATGCTTAGAGCACTGTGTTATTGATTTCGGCAAAGGGTGGGAGACACATCTCCCTTTGGCGAATTCTCTTACAACAATAGTTATCATTCTAGCATTAAGGCCGCTCCATTTGAGGCCTTTGTATGGCGAAAATGTCGTTCTCTGTTTGTTGGGTGAAGTTGGCGAGTCGACTTACGGGTCCCGAACTTGTCCTAGAAACCACTTGAGAAGATAGTTCGATTAAGTAACGGTTGCAAACCGCTCGTGATAGACAAAGAGTTATGCCGATAAGAGGCGTAAACCTTTAGAATTTCGGGTTGGAGATCGTGTTATGTTGAAAGTTTCTCCTTGGAAAGGAGTGATTCGTTTTGGAAAGCGTGGAAAACTCAATCCCGATATATTGGTCCCTTTCCAATCACGGAAAGAATCGGACGGTAGCATACCGCTGGAGCTACCATCGAATTGAGCGATGTACACAATGTCTTTCATGTTAGTAATCTTAAGAAATGTCTTTCGGAGGAAAACATAGTTGTGCCCTTAAGAGATATTCGTATTGATGAGAAATTGAATTTCGTTGAGGAACCGATTGAGATTATGGATCGTGAGATTAAGCGGTGAAGAATAGCCGTATTCCGATTATCAAAGTTCGTTGGAACTCCGGCATGGACGGAGTTCACTTGGGAGCGTGAGGGCGTTTTCCGTGGGAAGTATCCTAAACTTTTATGACATCAAGCAACTCGGGTGAAACCGGGACGGGTTTCTTCGAGGCTGGGAGGCTGTGACAAGCGGCAATTTAGGGAGTCTATTTTAGGTAACCGCATTCGTTAAACTAAACCGAGCTTTGCCTTTATCACTATTTTTATAAACCATGACTTGATTTTATATCGTCTATTGGTTTTTACGGATTATTTCACTATTGAATGAGTTATCGTATGAGTTTTAACTCTATTTGGTAGGCACTATTCGATTCGGCACTAGAAAAGCCTAAAACGAGAAATATTGTAACTTTTAGACCGTAACTCGAAAATTGACAAATAAATAGTCAAAACTCGTGGAAAAACATAAATAACGATGTTAGAAAGTCGAATGAGCGTTGTGGAACACTCGGGGACAATATATGAGCTCGGGAATGGGTAAGCAGGATAGTTCGAAAAATTACAACTCAGACCCTCCTCTTTCCCTATGGCGGCCCCCCCCCCCATTTTTATTTATTTTGAGTCCTTTTGTCCAAGTATATAAGGCCTCATCCTCCTCATTTGATACTTTGTTTTCTCTCACTAAAACACACACACACCTCACTTTCTCTCTCTCTCTCTCTCCCAAATTAAATAAAACCCTAACCTAATTCACCACCACCACCGCCACTTTTCGGCCACCACCGCCACACGACGGCGTGACCACCCACCACCACCACCATATTGAAGATCTTTTCATCCTCTTTCTATCCATATATAACACTCTCACTAAAACCTTCATTAACACCTTCAAATCTAAAGATTAAGATTCGGTTCTTTAGGGTTTCAAGTGGGTTTTGCAATTCGTGTTTGGATAAGGTAAATGGACATGAATACACCTTGTTTGAGCTTTGTAAAGCCACGTATGGCTTATTAGGGTTTCGACCCTATGTCGAAATTTAGGGCTTTTGGTTGAAACATGGAATTAAGTCTAATTAACATCTAAATAAACATGTAGCTAGTGTTTGGTAAGCATGTGGTGTATCATATTGATGGGTTTTGCATTTTAGGTCTAGTTTCATATTTTTGGTTAGAATAGATGATGGGTTTTGTGTTTGGTTAATGATTGGAGGTTGATTGATTGTATTTGGATGTTGTGGAATTGATTTGGGAAGTGTTTGGTTGGGTTTGGATGGTGTCACGAGCCACCATGAAGCCACGTCGTGGGTCTTGGTTGGTGTCGTCGTGACCCCACATGGACCAAGGGTCCGGGTCGGGTCGTTTGGTAGCTTGTTGGTTGATATTGTTGATGTTTGGATGAGGCGGATGGAGCCGAAAAGCTTCTAGAGCTTGTTTGGTTCACGTGGTCTTAACCGTGACCGTGTCATGACCATTAGGGTCATAACATTGGTTTCGGGCATATTTGGTTGGTTGATTGGCTGGCGAGATTGATTTGAGTTGATTTGGGATTGAATTGCGCTACTATGACTTTTAATTGGACTTGATATATATATTGTCAACTTTGAGCTACGTCGGTGTTACTTTGACTTTTTAGTCAATAGTTGACTCAAACAAAGCCGTAACATGGACTTTAGTATAGTTGGACTATTGATTGATTAAAAGCCGAGAAGTCATGACTCGTGCTTGTGGACTCGAAACGAATAACGATATGAAATTAATATTGGAATTTGACGAAATATATATATATATATATATGAAAATGCTAATAGACTATGAAATATAAATAATAAAAGGGCTTTTGTACCAAAATATCGATAACAAGACTTATCTTGTTATTTACTATTTTAAATGGAAACTAACGACTAAAATGGAAATGTTTTATAATAAATAAGTAATTAATGTTTGAGTACGTTTATCGAAGGATGCCAATTATGGGCATTTAATACTAGTTTAAGTATTTATTTGCTTACGTTGTGTGCATGGGTTACGGATAACCTAACATTAATAGTGTTGATCCACGTGGGTAGCGGACTTATTAGGTTGGCGAATCTAATAAGAGCCCGCTAGATGCGTTGGGTAACCTTATTAATGGGTGAATTATCCTTATGACTCTTTAGGATACGATTGATTTATGGGATAATAAGCGACACGAATAAATAAATGAGTTTATCGAGTTGGCGAATTCGATAAGGTCTACTATTTATTCGAAACTTATTGGACTATGGAGCTTATCGCTTAGATGTCTCATTGTGTTGCATTGAGTTATATATTGGTTGTTTGAGTGCATTCATAGCATCATATTGAGTCGATACACCCACATGAGGATACCAAACACTAGGATTAAATGGTGAAACGAGACATTTTGGAAATAACGAAATGGAATACATTGGGGTAGATAACGTTGATTTGAGAGATATATATATTAAATTTGGTCTACATTAATAGGTTGTGCCGAGTCGATAGTTGTTGTGCCGTGATTACCGTTATCTTACGCTAGTGTTTATTTGTCGTTGATTGCTTGAGGTGAGTTTCATAGCCCACTTTTATCTCGTTTTTAACTATATTGGGGTGAGAATCATACTCTTGTTTTTGGACCGTTAAAACTATTTGGATTTGCTTATATGCTTGTTGTTTAGATAGATGTGCGGTAGTTGTTGCCTTAGACTAGGTTGAACCGTTGCCTAGCTAAGAATAGACTTCTACATCGACCTAGTCCGGGGTTGGCAATTGTTCTAGAGGTTGCCACGGCGGTCTTTGGACTAGAGTCGCGGGGCCGAGTAATCCACGGATGCGGGATATGATTATGGTTGGTGATCCGGGTAGGATCGGTGTGTGCAACGGTATTTATCTATCTTAGGTCTTGCATAGCAAATCAACTCCTCTGGTCCACTATGATTTTGTTGAACTTAAACCTATGAACTCACCGGTATGGTGACCTTTTAACATGATTTCTCGGTATTTGAGAGATGTTTGGAATACGTGATCGGTGGAAGCTTGGCAAGAAGGCGGGGTTCAAGGATCATTTCTGACTCTGATAAACTTTGGGGACCTATTTTATTAAATCATGTTTTGGGCCTAATATTTACACTTTTGGATTAAATGTTTTGAATAACTAAATTTGGGATTGGTTTTGAATGTTAAATGACTATCTTTTTGCTATACTTGTGTGCGATACCAATCCAATAGTAACGCCCCGAAAACTTGATTAAGTCTTCCATTGTCAGAGATTTGGGGTGTTACAACAAAGCAGCGTTAAATTTTTTACCGTTACACAACGTTTGGAATAACGTTTGGAATATTAATTGTGTATTTCACTCGATCGGCCAGACGACCAAGTGAGGAAATCCATGAGCCACGATCGATTTCTGGCAAAAGGAGGATCGAGTTGTAATCGATCGCCACAGTCGATCGCAAACCATTACTGGAGGCGACCTTAATAGTCATGCATATAATATAGGGAAAATTCTAAGAATGCATTTTTAGCTCGAGGTGTCATCACTTTTAGAAAAAAAGTTTGGGTATTTCAAAATAAACTTTGAGACTTGCGACTTTATCCTTCAATGTAATAGTGACACGTGTCTGGCAGTTTTGAGTCGAATCATTTTCGTACCTATGAATTTTAGTCGACTAATATCCGCGACTTTTTAAGATTCAGCGATTTTTTTTTGATATTTTCGAGAAAAAGTCAAACTTTAAAAAGTAATATTTTATTCCTTTGCTCCTTCCCAATGTCGGCGACTTAAGCGAATTAATTTTAGCGGTTTTGGCCAAATAGTATTTTTGTACTTTTTCCCAATTTTACACCACGGTAAAATACTTTTTACTTATCACATATCTTTCTAACCAATGAATTAGAATAACACATACATTACACCCCATTACAAAATTACTCCTACAAGTCAAGAACATCGTCTTCTCGAAATCACAAAAAAAAAATGTTTCGTGATAGGGTATGTTTTTTTATGTTTATATATATAAATTGTTAGTATATTTGTTTTCCCACTTATTTATTTGAAATTAATCATGTTTAATAGTAGTTTTGCAACAACAATTATGTTTAGGTTACAAAATTGTGTTTGGGTTTGTAATTTATCAAATTATGCGAGATGTGATTCTTTGTTGTTCTACCTTTTGAAAGTATACTTGGCATTTGTTACAAAATTGTAGTGTGAGGCTTGGATGGTGAATGCGGTTTGTTACTCCCACTATATGTTATTAAGTAGAGTATTTTTATTTTATTTTATTTATTTATTTATTTATTTATTTATTTATTTTATTTTTTCATTTGTAGGAATATGGTAATCATCATCGAGTAAACCAAACTACTTTTCTTTAATAAAATCCAAGTTGGATAAAATCGAAGGAAGTTGTTTAGGGAAACTTGTTTCGGTAAATGGTTGGACCTTTCTTATTTTGACCACGAAGCACATATGATAGATTATGTTTTACAAAACAATGTTATCGAATGAAAACCATTATGATATGCCGATTGTATATTATATTGATGACCGTCCCTTCATTTCGATCGTCCGAGTTTTCGCTTATCCTTGGTTTTAATTTTGGAAAAGTAAGTTTTGAAAAATATGGATACGGACACATCAATTTTATGTCAAGGGTTTTCCCAAAACATTCGGGTTCAAAATTACAAACTTAGATATTCTTGGCCTAATTGAGGATGAAGAGGCATTTGGTATCATATCGCGAAGATGCGATCGTCTTTGTCTATTGTTAGCTTTGGAGGTTATCTTCATGGGCGATTATTGGTTCGAGGAAGTTGATGTTTCTCTCATGCGATTAGTTGAAAACCTAGATGATTGGGATGCCTTTCCATGGGAGAGCATATTTGGAGCATTTGTATGATGAAATTTTGGATGTTGCGAGATAAACACAAGTGGGATTTCCTTCAAGGTATTAACAAGACCACAAATTTGTTCCAACCTATACCTTTGTCGGGATTCGTTTGGGCTTTCAAGGTTAATATTTTATATATCAATATAATGGATTCATTTTGTGTATCAATATTTTATGCTATTATTTTTATTGAAATTCCAAAATCCGTATAGATTTGGATCTGGAGTCTTTTGAAAGAAGCATTCTATGGTGGAATAAAGTTCACGATATTATGCGAAGAGGAGTAGCGTGGTCAAAGAATACACCCTTCAAAGATCCGATTATAAGTTTCTTTTTGGAAAGGTAAAGTAATATATAAAATTTTCTTATTAATGCAATCTTTTTTCTACATTAATGCAATCTTTATTGAACATTATTATTTGTTTTTAAGGATTGAATCTGTTAAAGAGCCGACACCGACAATTCTTTGAGAGGAGATCGATTGGTATATAAAGTTTCGGCATTTTCCATGATTACATACCTAGAACTCCACCGATGAAAACAACACATCTCTGACAGTGGTTGAAGAAGATGGCGCGACATAAGCGTGGCAAGGCGAAGGAAACATTTACCTATTATACGCGAGTGAGAGCGTTATAATAGAGATCGACATAACACGAGGATCGTGTTATTACGAGAGTTAAATAAGCGTTTGTTCAAACTTGAGACAATTATTCGAGTTATTTAAGCATTTGTTCAAACTCATATACCCATCAATAATCACGAATCTTGATAATAATATCGTCCTTTTTCGAGGTTCTTGCTCGAGAAAGAAATGGGGTAATATATCCTTCTTTTTTTTTTTATCGTATATATACTTTGACATTATCGAAGGCGCTAGCGATGGATTGAAAACCACTAGCGAGTGCTTTCATATACTCTAGCGGTGGATACACGAAATTTACAAAAGCGACCCTTCAGTATTATCGAGAAGCATTGGCGATGGATTGAAAACCTCAGCAAGGGTTTCATATACTCTGCGGTGGATACGAACTTTACAAAAGCGCCCTTCAAGTATTATCATGAAGGCTGCATGGTTGATTGAAAACCACTAGCGATGGTTTCATATACGCTGCTTGATGGATACGAAATTTACAAAGCGCCGCCAGTATTATCGGGAACACGCTAGCGATGGATTGAAAACCTCTAGCGGTGGTTTCATATACTCTAGCGATGGATACACTAAATTTACAAAACGACCCTTCAAGTATCCATTATCTTTCGTATATATCCTTTTTATAAATACTTATTTTCATTCTTAGGAGAAATTGGAGTTATGTAATGATCTCTGACATCTTAGTGCAGTTTTGTGATGAGCTTAATCATGATTTTCTTGACTTGTTTGAGTCAAGTCGGTCAAGCATTGATACTAGTTCATCGGTAGCGACTAGATGAATTTTCGATGACGATCTTGCAAAGGTAATGTACAAAATCGGTAAACAAGTGTAAAACTCTTTCCGTAGCATAACATATCATAATGATAGGTTATTTATAAGCGGCGAATTTATTATCCAAGAAGAATTAATGTTGCGACATGAAGAATTAGAAAGTGCCGGTTAAAGCGTGATTGATGCAACAAGAGAAGAGGTTGAGGATGGAAGAGGACAAGTTGATAATGAGGAAGAGGAAAAGAGGTTGCAGTATGAAAATGAGCGAAAGAAAAGGGAGAAGCAATCATGAACTCGGATCATATGAAAGCGGTGAAGCGCGTTTTGCGGTTTCAAGAGGGTGAACAACGTTCGGGTGAAACTAATTATTATTGGACCAATGCATATCTTTGAAAAGAAAAGGCGATGCTCTAGCTTACACGATCCGATATGAGTGAAAAACTTAAATTTATCACGCCTTGGGTTGAGGTATGAAAAATACTTCTTGACAACCTTTTAAAATATATCTTGTTAATGACAAATGATTATAAGTTTAATCGTTTCATATACTAGGATCTTGCACTGCACCAATCATCAACGAGTTCATTTACAAATGAATTTGATGAATTTCTTGGACAAATAGGACCATAGCGCAAGTTTCCTTGGTGTGACGATGTGTGTGTCGATAGAAGGTTTGGGAAAGTTTGGTTTGCTTAGACCCGCCTAGGAAAGGTTGGCTAAGGGATGAGGCAAGTACTCATACAATGTACATACTGAAATGATTTCTTATAAAGTTTATCACACTCGTTCATGTTTCAAAATTTATAGCACATAGAGTTGTGGGTTAATTACCTTTGGCATGTTAGGCCGATCTGACTAATTGGGCGATGGTTAGTAGCTATTTTGTTAAACACATTACAAAATTCTTTGCCGTTAATGGTATGCTAATGGTGAAAGATACTCTATTCCATGGTGCGGCGTTAAACACGTAAGTAACGATATATATATACATGCCGATTAATAATCTTGATTAGCTTTTGCTATATATTGATATTATGTTTGTGACCCAAGCGTTGTAGGTTTTCATCCGATTAATGAAGCCGGCGCTCATTGGTTTCTTGCCCGTTTGGAGATGAACAACGGCATTGTTACCTTTTATGATAGCGGTCAAACTTTTGAAGAGGAATGGCGAGTTTTATATCAAAGCGAGGGAGTGTTTACAGTTTGGCTATTTATTCATATGTCATAAGAATTAATACATAACGTTTAACCGACTTTTAAAACATTAGTTTTTTAAGGCAGTGCATTGACAACCAAAGCGGTGGTTTCATAGGCGCTAGCGATGGATATCTAAAATTTACAAAACAACCCCCATGTGGTACATTAAGAGGAAGGCGCTAGCGTGGGTTGAAAACAACTAGCGGGGGTTTCATAGGCGCTAGCGGCGGATGCATCAAATTTACAAAACGACCCCCAGTATACATTATCGGGTCAAGTACAAGAAGAAGGAAAATCACGTGCTTATATTTACGACTTTTTAAAATAATTTGTAATATAAGTGTAAAAAGTAATGCCCACTATCACGAAGCCCAACAATAACTCACATTTAGGGCCCTACATTTATTTACAAGTCAAATGCAAATCTTTACGCTTTGAGGAGTGTAAAAGTATTGTCACACAAACCAATGTATGCATCATGTCAAGTACTTTCACATAAACCGATGAATTCAAGCGACCTTATTAGCGCCATTTTCATCTTACCAACCGTCGAGTGAACAAACATATTTTGTTTTAGTAACCAAAAATTGGATACAAGGAATTATGAGGTTGATATTTTATTTGATGTTTTTATTTTAATTATGTCGATTATGCGATATAATTTTGCTTTTTTAATTCAATGTCAATGTAGGTTGTTTTGTAAAACACAAATACAAATTAGACTAAGATTGACAACGTCATAAACAAAAGTAGTTACACTTAACTAGTACACACATAACCCACCATAACTAACCTAAACAAAACATAAACCCTAACATGAAGGCTTCACAAATTCAAAGGACCATTGACTCAAGATGTTCAATGAAGGATAACAAAAGAAAAAGCAGTACGCCTTTCTAAGATGGAGTGCCTTCTTACAATCTCAGCCCTATCTTCAATTTGCATCCTTCTCATGTGCCGAGCAGGCCTTAGCAGGCGAGTTAGTTGGACCCGCAACCAACGACTCTCCAATAAGCACATCCCTACGTTGTACACGGCGGTTAGCTCGTCAATCTTCTCTTGCGATCTAATTCATCCCGAGCAGTATCCCTAACTTCTCCCCAATATTCCACAATCATCATAGCCTTGACGGATCGGCGGTTTCTTGACGGGATAGTTGATCCAAGAGGGGAAGAGGGGTTGGACATTGTTGTTGTTGGTTGAGATGTTTTTTTTTTTTTTTTTTTAGAGAGGATTAAAAATAGAGTGTGGAAATATAGAGTGATAACCACAAAATGTGTTGCTAGTTGTGATAGGAGTAGTTGTTAAATAGAGTGGAATTATAGTAGTTTTAAAATAGAAGTGTAAACCGTATATTATTTACAAGGAAAAAAATGTATACTGTTTAGAAGTTATCATCATATATGTTTTGACTGTTAATAGATATTTGTATATAGTTTAGAAGTTATCATCATATACGTTTTGTTTTGTCACAACAACACAAGTTAAGCTAAACATAATTTCTTATATAAGCATAAATCGATAACATAAAATGTGTTTCCAAAATCACCAATGGTCCAAAACGTACATAAGCTACATATAACAAAATGTTCAAAAACTATACCTATAATCCATTTAGCGGTAATCTAACCAAGTTATTCTCTACAAACATATAATAACACATAGGTAGCGAACTCGTGTTAACGGGGTCTTTGTCGATGAACTTCGCTATCTCACCGCTCTTGAGAGTTTGACCAAAGCTTAACTGCGTATTTTAAATAGCTTAGGGTTTAAGTAATGAGAACTATCCAACCATCGGGTATCAAAGACCCTTTAAACCATTAAGCTCGAGTGGGTCATTTTAACAATTAGGGTAGGAGGGTAGGATGGTGGGTTTTGAGACATAAACCAAGTTCTTGGCGGGGTGTTGAGGTCCAACCCTTTCATGTGTAATAACACTTTAACAAGGATAATGAGATTATGTTGTGTTCATATGCACGTGATACTGCGAAATTTTATCGTGTTTGCATCGACTATTTGAGCAGTGTGTGTATATGGTTGAAGGGTCACGAAAACAAAGGAATGATGTTAGTGTGTGCCTTAAGTTATATTATACCATTGCCCGACACCATTTCCTTATTCTTTTACAATGATCACCCCGAAGAAACCAAGAATTCTACTATATTATGAACCAACAAAATTGTAGTGTGCGTGTATGACACGTGGCTTCTTTGATGGTTCGCGGCGACGGTACGGTTTCTTGGTCCGATGAATCGGGAAAGTGTACAACACGTTTCTTATTACGGTTTGTAATGGTTACGATGATGAGAGTTGAATCTTGAAGGGTAGAAAGGTAGTGCAAAGTGGTTTAGCCATGCGTATAGAGTTCATAAGCGTGCTTGTGTGTGTTTTTAGTGTACATTTTTGTGAAACTCCATGTTTACGTGTAACAAAGAGATGTCGAGATTATAAGAAATAGATGACATGGTTTTGTAATGATAGTGATGGCGGTGAAGTGGAGTTAATGAGGCACCCTCAAAACACTCATATCGCTCCCACCATTATATATCATTACCAACCATTTCATCTATCTTGTTATCATCTATGATCTCATACCACGGAAACATGGACTTGGTCACCAAAAGACACCACTAAAAACACACTCGGTTAAACAATCTCAAAGCAAGCTAAACCCTTTTGCACCACCTTTCTACACTTCATGATTCAACCCTCTTCATCGGTAACTTGTACATCTTGTAACAATAAAGGCTTTACACTTTCCGGTATCATCGGACCAAGAAACCGTACCCTCTCGTCAGATACCATCGGAGAAGCCACGTGTCATGGTTGTTTGACTTCAATATTGTTGTTTGATAATATAGGAGAATTGTTGATGAGTTTTGGGAAGATCGTTGTAAAAAGGAGAATGAAATGGTGTTGGGCAATGGTATAATAACATCATAAGCATACCCACTAACGACATTCTTTGTTTTCAAGAACCTCAACCATATACACACTGCTCAAATAGTCGTCCGCACACACGATCAAATCTTTGTATCACAAGCATATGAACACAACATGATCTCAATATCCTTGTTAAAGTTCTATTACACATGAAAGGGGTTGGACCTCAACACCCCGCCAATAACTTGGTTTATGTCACAAAACCACCATCCTACACTCGAACCTAATTGTAAAATGACCCACTCGGCAAGTGGTTTAAAGGGTCTTTTGAAACACGATCTTGAATAGTTCTCGCATTTAAAACCCTAAGCTATTTAAAATACACAACGACATATCTTACCTTTTGGCATCGATTAACATCACGGCTTGGTCTCGGATTGGAACCCGTGACACCTAATCAATTTGAAGCAAGTATAAAAGCAAATCATATATTCCTACAACTAATCAATTGCATATAACATACTATATAACAATACCTAATAAACAAGAGATACCCGGCTAAGATTACAACTATCTAACAAAAACCATGAAGCTTTTACGGTCGGTCAAGGTATTTATAAAAAGTAGTAAGCGATACCGCTCGGTGATGTAGTGGTGGTGGAGGCGGCGCTATGATGTAGTGGTGGTGCGTTGATGAAGATGAAGATGAAGAAGTTGAGGTGAAAGCGATTGAGGTTAATAATTGGGGTATGTGTGATATGGGTAGTATCTGAGTTATAGGTTCTTAAATAGAAGTTAAGTGTTTGGTTATAAGTTGTTGAGGAGTAAATTAAGTGGTTGACTTTGGTTTCATTAAGTGTTTGGTTATTTGACACGTTGCAAATTATTTTAAAAAATCGTATATTACAAATTATTTTAAAAAATCACAAAACGAGACACGTATATTACAAATTATTTTAAAAAATTGTAAGTCGTAAATACAAACACGTGATTTTCCATCTTTCTTGTACTTGACCTGATAATGTATACTTGGGGGGCTGTTTTGTAAATTTGATGTATCCGCTGCTAGCGTCTATGAAACCCATGCTAGTTGTTTTCAACCCACGCTAGCGACTTCCTCTTAATGTACCACTTGAAATTTTTTGTAAATTTTAGGTATCCATCGCTAGCGTCTATGAAACCCACGCTATTGTCTATCAAACCACCGCCTTTGGTTGTCAATACCTTCGCCGGTGGTTTTATGATAATATATACTTGAAATTTGTTTTGTGAATATGATGTATCCATCAATACTTTATCAAACCACTTCTAGTGGTTTGAAATCTCGCTAGCAATTTCATGGTAATGCATACTTCAAGGGTGTGTTTTGTAAATTTGATGCAAACTTATTTTTCCCCAAATCATTGCCGAGTTAAAGTAATTGATCTTCAAATCACTTCCAATTGACGCTCCACATAAACCCCAACCAATCCAAACTGGTAATTTCAAAATCCCATCTTTTCCAAACCAACTCACAATGCCGTCGCGATGTTCCAACACCCATAACCTAGTTGCTTACTTAAAAAAATAATCAATCGGATGGTTTTCATGAGATGATTGATTTTATCAACCATGATAAAATTCGGTTTGCATTAACTCGTAGCACCCTACAATTCTCAAAGACTATATACATGATTTTTGGGGTAAAGGCGAGATCTGAGAGCGAGATGGATTTGAGGTGTTTAGGGCTGTGGTGGATGATAATGAGATTTTGGTGGATGAGGAAGTCATTAGAGTGCGTTGAAACTCAATGATGCTAATGGAGAAGTTAATCTTTCGATAATGATATATTTTAGGTTTAGAAAGATTAGGTTATACAAGAAGGGAGACAGGTAAATTTTTGAAATGTATGTTTTCTCCGAATGGAAGTTTTAATTCACACCTGGCGATGTGTCGAGTAGTAAGACCATCGGCTTTAATGAATTTCCTCCAAAATTGCAAGCGCTTTAATTTGTCTATCCGGAAGAGGGAATTCAATTGGTCTAGCATGATTTTTGAAGGGTTTTGCAGAATATTAGGAAGAAAGGTAAATATTACTTGTATCCTAGGTTTGTTCAACTTATTGTGGGTAGCCAAATAGCAGAACTTTGTTGAACATAATACAAAGTATGAGGTGCATTATATGCATCATAAGGTTTTGCTCATATGAAACAAAATCCAAATTTAACAATCCCAAATGTTCCATTGTTCCCGTATGATTAATTTAGGCATCATTCGTGAGTTTGATGATGTAAATGAACCCCAATTGATGAACTCGAACCCATCGACACCGTAGTTCCACCCACTATTAGTCGATCAGTAACCACCGCAACCAACCTTGATGCTATGATAAGTTCACCACGCGCACAAGATAACACGTGTCGAACTCGTGAAGGTATCTTGGAACATGAACATGAATGGACGTATAATGATGAACATCAACATGATGCCTTTTTCGAATGAGCGACCGTTAACACGGTCGAGTTGGGGATGAAAATCGTGAGCGATTAAATGAATTGACGGTTAAATGTACAAAAATGGAGAATCGATCGAGAATTGAAGCACGGGATGTTTGTGATGGAAAAAGTTAGGGGACATGGGCGTGTTGTTAGCGGAGTTAGGAGACATGGGCGTATTGTTGTTACAAGAGTTAGGAAACATACTAAGAAAGTGACATCCTCTCAAGATGTGGTTTTGGAGGACCAAAAACACAGGGACGATCAAGGATTTGATTCGGGGGCCAGCTGCGG
This sequence comes from Chrysanthemum lavandulifolium, assembly GCA_022545495.1. NCBI lineage: Eukaryota > Viridiplantae > Streptophyta > Magnoliopsida > Asterales > Asteraceae > Chrysanthemum > Chrysanthemum lavandulifolium. The sequence continues at coordinate 227,378,725 of CM040242.1, read as the reverse complement.
TTGTGCGTATGGATGAGGATGTGGATAGTGTAGATCATGGAGGGTATGTGGTGTCGATAAAGATGGGAATGAAGGCGTACTCGAGATCGTGAAGAATGTATTAGATGATATAGAGAAGGATTTGGTGCGGGACACATCCACCGATAGTCTTTCGAACCCGCCGCTAGAGTTGTGAGTATGGATGAGGATGTGGATAGTGTAGATCATAGAGGGAGTATGTGGTGTCTAATAAAGATGGGAATGAAGTCGTACTCGAGATCGTGAAGAATGTATTTGATGATATAGAGAAGGATTTGGTGCGAAACATCCACCGATAGTCTTTCGAACCCACGCTACAACTTCAACCGAGGTAACCCGCACCAACTGATGTCAACTTAAAGAGAAGGAATGGTGCGGGACACATCCACCGCTCCAACGATGCACAAGATAAAGAGGATGAGGTGGTGCGGGACACATCCACTGCTCCCAATGATGAACAAGATAAAGAGGAGGTGGTGGTGCGGGACACATCCATCGCTAGTGTTTCTGTAACCTTAACCCCACCGGTGATGTACAAGTTAAAGAGAAGGAGGTGGTGCGGGAGACATCCACCGATCCCAATGATGCACAAGATAAAGAGGAGGTGGTGGTGCGGACACATCCCACATTAGTGTTTGTGTAACCTTAACCCCGGTGATGTACAAGTTAAAGAGAGGAGGTGGTCAAGGACACATCCACTTGCTCCCAATGATGCACAAGATAAAGAGGAGGTGGTGGTGCGGGACACATCCATCGCTAGTGTTTCAGAACCTTAACCCGGCGGTGATGTACAAGTTAAAGAGAGCGTGGCGGTGCGGGACACATACTCGTAACCCATCGCTACAACTTGTCTATCACGAAATAGCGACAACAAGCGATGTACAAGTTAAGGAGAATGAGGTGGTGCGGGACACATACTCGAACCACGCCTACAACTTCAATCGAGGTAACGACACCAAGTGATGTAGAAGTTAAAGAGAGGAGGGCGCATGAGACATCCATGGCTAGCGTAACCTTAACCCCACCGGCTAGTTTCAAAAGTGTAGTAGACAATAGAGTAGTCTCACACAATTGCTATTACTACCACATCTACAATTGTCACAACTACATCTGCTTACTACCTAAATCAAAAGAAGTTGAGAAGGAGGTGCCAAGATTACAGATAAATTTAAGCAAAGTTCATCAAACCCTACACCTACCATTGCACCTACTCCTATATTTCTTAAACCAACTGGACCTAAACCCTTGACTACAAGTTTGACTATTGGTGAGCCTTTGAACAAGAAGGTGGCTCTACCGGATAATGGAAAGGAAAAGGTATTGTTGAACGATATAAAGTTTAAGAATAAACAAGAGCGATTGATTATGATTATGACCTTGGTGTAAGAATGGAAGGCTATGAAAAAGCGAAATAAAAGGAAAAGGCTAGAAGAGGAGGAAGCTAATCGAGATGGATAGATGAATGGGAGGATTCCTGAAGCCTATCTTGAAGCTTCTAATAATATTGGGATTGAGTACACTCGTGAAGTGTGGGAAATGTTCTCTAATAATCAAAAGCAAGAATCTTGGATGAATGGTTCACGAAGTTCAAAAAAGATAAAAAGCAAGTCAAAAGAAAGAAACCTCCTACAAAGAGCGATATGAAATACATACATGAAGATTATCAAGAATTCAGGTACATCTTGGTGTAGATCTAAGAACATGTTCAACGAGAGGTCAAGGAGCTTAGTCGAGTGTATGAGGGTTAATGAAGATCACATTCCTATGAATTACGAGAAAGAAGAGAATGGTTAAAGAAGCAATCGGATATAAAAGACAAAAGGTGGGCGAAGCTTTGAAAAGAAAGAAAGAACTCAACGATATTTTAAGGAGACTAATAGTCCTAATCACGAACCTATTAATCCTATTCCTTTAAAAGCGAGTTCATCCTATTATCGATTGGCGATTGTCAAACATAGACGTAGAAGTAGTTGAGATTACAAGAGGTGATGGATGCAAATCCACTTATTGGTCATTTGGGATATTCTTTGGATTGTTTGACTAGGGGTGATTTGGACGAGTTGTGGAAACTAATGAAGTTCGGGATATGGGAAGTTAGGTCCAAATGGAGAGTTAGCTAAGTTTGTGTGAAGCGCTATAAAGAGCATGTTTGAACACGATCTTGAGGTGAATATTGGTATGATTGTGAGGTGGTTGAATGGATATTGTACTCATCTTGCAAGGTTCATGGTGTAAAAACAAAAAGAGGATAGGTTTTCATGTTCGTTGATAGGGATTATCCTTTATCAAAGAATGTGGCAAGACAAATGCTGGAAGCTAAACTCAGTTCAAGAGGAACAAAGGAGACACATCCTATAATTGATCCACTGTTTAAAAAGATAGAGAAGATTGCAGACCTACAAGGAACCTACTGCCAGTGGTGATTAAACCAATCCTAGAAGATTCAATCCACTGCTGATGTTAGAATGAGGCTAGTAGTAAAGGTCAGACGATACTTTAACAATGTGAATTTAATGTCTTCGATTGTTCAATTTTTGTTATTTTCGCAACCTCATTTTAAATTAGAATCCCATATATTCCATAGGTATACGCTGGATATGATGAAAAGACAGAAGATTCAAGACCATCCAACTATTGAACACAATATAAAATGTGAGTTAAACTCCTACTTACTAGGAAACTTTATTGAATAAAGTATGTTACTAGGAAAGCACGCGATATAACACTAAGTACTTGGAAATCGGATACATTATACCACTAAATTCTTACTTGGGGCATATAGTAGTCTTAGTTACTAGGATATCACATACGACATAACAGTTAGTACTTAGCATATCGCACGGTGCTTATAGCGGCAACGCACCTCAAGCTTATGAATAAAGAAATTCTTGTTTGAGCACTCATTTCGAGTTCTCTGCCAAGATATTCATTTGCATCACTTTGTGTTCACTAAGGGCTGCTCACCTTGAGAAAGTCAACAGTTTTTGTGGCACCTTCACGCACGGTTCCATCTCTTGAATAACGGCTGACCCTTTGACCATTAAGTCTAGCCAATTCTTGAGTTAGGATGTTCACCTTTCTTGCCAATTGGACATCTTGATTGCGGTGATGCGGCGATGAGTAAATCATCATGTACATCCAGGTTGTTAGTGTTAGAAGCGGCTCTTATCTCATCACATTTAAGCGGACGACATTGTTTTTGCTTACTTATTTATGGAATGATGTTGTGTGAAAATATACTTGCAAGTTTCTTGTTAAATAGGCAGTTGAAAGGTAAATAAGCGATCGCATGCATACATTGACGTTACACTATATGCCCGACTCCTCTATGTTTTATAGAAAAGAACAAAAATGTGCACATGTTCAACAGGTTTATTGTATAACATTCTCACAAAGTAACATAAATATAACAAGGGAACAATAAAAGCAAGCCACTCTGTAGCTATTATTATTCAAGTAACAAACATTGAAAATTCTAAATGACCGATAAGTTGTGCTTCCATTGTGTTAAAGTTCAAATTGAAGTACTATAAATCGTCCAAATGAACAACATTTTCGATCACGGGTTGTGGTGAATGTTGTTCTGAACGATGTTTTCGGGAGTAGATGATTCACATTTCCATACGAAATCATTGTTTGATTGACCACTTGCTTCTCCTGTTAGACCTCTACACGCGTCCTCTCATCCACCGTGTCGTTCTTGTTCCACCGCTTCTTCATTAGTTGTAGGGGTGCACGATTGTGACTTTCTTTTACGTTTCGACATGTGGCATTAGTTCAAACAACC